>VZSC01008079.1:232384-248636 GCA_013398225.1 Steatornis caripensis
GGGGGGGGGGGAAGTCAGTATTCTTATAGTGTAGAAAATTATTCTGAAATTTTATTGGAATTAATGGGTGGCAGATGATAAAAATAAAATCAAACTTGCTTCTCTTAAATTACCACAAGAGTCTTAGAATTGCTTGCCCTGAAGTTACCTTTTTAATTAAACTGTACATCTTTCACATGAATGTTGGAATGTGAAAATTAAGTGCAATTCCAACTGTTTCAGAAGTAGACTTAGACAATTGAAAGAACAGTCATAGGAAATACAATAATTTTTGTCTATTGGTCTTATTTATGAGGTCAGCTAATATCAACTGAATTAATAATAAAGGTGGTATTCACATTGGTTTTAAAGCATTCCTACAAAAATTGTTAACATTAAAAATGATGTTGAGATGCAATTTTATAGATTTGTTCAGACTATAGGGACCTTGAGAGTCTTTTTAATCTACCCTCCTGCTTGAAGAAGGATTAACAATGAGTTCAGACCACTTTGCTCAGGACTTTACCCACTCAGGCACTGAGAACTCTGAAAGCACAGAGATTCTGCACCTTCTCTGCACGGCCTGATTGAGTTGATCCTCTTGCTCCAGTGCTTAATTGGCCTTCTCGGGAGGGTTATTTCCTCTTTCATTCAATTGGAATTCATTGCTTCCCTGCTCAGCCAAGTCAGGCTCCTGATGCATCTGCTCATTTACCAGAGCATAGAGACTGATTGTTCCTGTGCACAGAGGAGACTGTCCTTAAAGACGTGCAAACTTTCTTGCTCTGTTTTGCCCTTCAGAGCAGCTTCCCTACAGGATACTTGAACTAGCTAAAGTCCGCACTCGTTAAATTCAAAATTTGTACTCTGCTACTTGCTTCCTCACATCTGTTGAGGTCTTGAACTCCACTACTTCATGGTCATTACATCCAAGGCTACCATTGATGATTACATCACCAACCATTTTTCCCTTGTCTGTTGGCATATCCAGGAAAGCATGGTTAACCTGTTGAACATCTGTGTTAACAGGTTGTCCCTGACACCCTCCAGAAGCCTTCTGGGTTGCTTCCATCCCTCCATATTGTCCTTCTAGCAGATGTCTGGGAGCTTAATGTCTCCCATAGTAAGTAAAGTCTGTCAACCGGAGATGTTCTCAGGTTTCTAAAGTGAGGTTTCATCCACTTCACATTCAGCAGGTGGGCTGTAACAAACTTCCAAAATGAGTTGTCAAACAGACGGCTATAGAAGAGCTCCAGATATTTGAGCAGCTCCTTCATGTACAAGGCAACACACCTCGCTTCTCTGCCTGTTTTTTCCTGTGGAGTCTGTGCTTGTCCATCATAGTATCGCAGTCCTGCAAGCTGATCTGCCACGTCTCAGTTATGCCAGTGATGCCTCAGCTCAGTGTCCGTTTGTGAAGTTCTAGCTCCTCTTGGTTCCCAGCCTGCATGCATTTCTGTACAGGCACTTTGAAACTGTTTCGTCCTTTGTAAGAGCTTTTTCTCTTGTCTTCACCGGGCTCACATGCTTACGAGATGTGATTTCCATGTCCCTCTGAGCTGCAAGCTATTACCATCCTTTGATGTACCTTGTTTAAGGCCCTTTCAAGTGAATTCAGGTGAAATGGAAGTTACCAGCAATGGTAGTCATATTTTGTTGCATTCTCAGCCTTTTATTTTACTGCTGATAAAGTATGAGTAAGTGGGCCCATATAGCTGTCTTGGACTAATTCAATAACAGCTCTACATGAAAGAGCTAAGCTTCTCATTGTGGGAATTCCAGATGTCTGTTATATTCTACTGAAAACAAAAAGGCTACTCTAAGGAAACGTGAAAATGGATTTAGAACACAGTTTTTTGAAGTTAAAGCTTTTCAGGACTTTATCACTCTTGAATAATATCTATGATTATATCTGAACAAAAACGTTATAGAATGGTACAATAAAAATTAAGTTATCCAATTGTTAAAACCTGAGTTTCATTCACAGCATCATGATGGTTTGAGATGCTGCAGTTTGAAGTCAATTTTCATTTTCCTCTTTCAAGTTAACTTTATGAAAAACTGACTCAATTTTTTAAGAACTAGACGTCAAGAGAAATGCCTGCTTTCAAGCTTGTTGACTAATGAATTAATTATATGTTCAGTAGCTTATGCTCTGCTCTGCTCAATTGCCACACTGTTCAAAGCTTTACAGAGATATTATAGTAGAGAATATTTGAACAATTTCTATTAAATAGTCATTGGTAAAAGTGCCTTGTTTTCACTTCTGTGACCTTTATAAAATCTATATATTTTCTGTGTGTATTTAGTAATTGTAGAGTCCTCAGCAGGTCTGCTCAGTACGGTAAGATTTGTGTCCTTTCTGATGTTATCTGAGACATGACTAAGTGATTCTGATCAGATTTTTTTTAGGACTGAAAAAATGACAGAAATACTAACAAGAAGAAAAGAAACTGTTCTGCACTTACCAGTATGTGTTTAAGATTAGTAATAACACTAAATTTATTTAACATCAACTTATTGGTGAACTAATATTTATAAGTATTGATTCTATTTAATTTAATTTCAAATTTTGCTAGTACAATAGTTATAGCCTTCAAAGTTTCTATCTGTTTCTAGGAAGTAACTGTAGGTTTTTGTTACTAAATTATTCAGTGTTTTGTGACTCATGTTATCTGAAAGTTCGTGGTAATAGGATGTGTTTTCATATCATTATGATGAACAACGTAAATGTCAGTCACTCTTTTTGTAATTTTTTCAGCCAAAAGGTGCTTTTTAATTAACTTTCCCTGCAATTTTTTAATTTCCCTTTTGAAAAAGTAGTAGTAGTAATTATTCAGTGAGGTAAAAAGTTTCCAGTATCATTTCTATTACACGTTGGTCAAAAAACTGTAGTGTGGTTTGCCCAGGTGGAACAGCGAGGAAGTAGAATTCAGTAGTTTTCACAGAAACAATGTCGTTTCCTGCCAACCACAGCGTTTTATTCTGTGGGAGTTTATTTTGTCTTTATGCATGTTAGACTTGAGTAAAGATGTACTTTCAAATAGTAGTATTTTATTAATATATCAGTTATTTTAGCTTTTATGTTTAATATTCTCACAACGCAAACCATCATCAATAAACAGAGCTAAAACTGCCACAATTATTGCATCATTCCAGGAATTAGAATTCTAAGAAAAATTTAATAATTGGCAATACTCACCATAATTCTGAACTGTGAGAACTTGTAGTAGGAAGTAGCAGGAAATCTAAGGCTATGATGGATTTTAGAGAGTGTACTGTAATCCTGAGATTACAGAGTTGCTTTCTTGTGCAAAACCACTCTGAAACCTTAGCATGTATTGGAAATTTTCTGAATACCACCCGTTTATTTAATCTGTTTGCAGGGGTCCTTATGTATCCTTAAGCTTCAGTGTTATCCTATTGATTTATTATGTTACTTCTCTTCTTAAACAAAAATGAAACAGAAATAAATCAAGAGTATGTATGTCCCCCATTCTTTTAGCAATAGCTTTTTTTCTAATCTATATTAGACTCTTTTTAAACTGTGGGATTTGTAAATCAAGCTTTTCTGGTGATTATAATATTTAACAATGCAATAAAACTTTCAGGTGTACAGAGGTTTTTTGTGTGTAGAAATTAAAAAATAATTAAAAATTAATTAAAACATTTAGACTGATGCAGCTAGAAGACTTTAAATTTTTAATAGGTTTTTGTAACTTTCATTTTCAGACATTTAAAAGCATACATTTTAAAACAGTTCATATAAAAAATACATGGAGTAGTTATAAAAAGTAACATAGTTTCATGGTAACAAGCATTCATAAAGTTCATACATGAAATAAGTCATCTGCAAATTGAAAAATTAGGTGAAGTTCCAATGAAGACGGGATGGTCAGCTTGTGCAGCTAGAGGTGTTAAATGTGTTTTCTCTGCCAGAGCTATGTCACACAAGAGAGATTGCAGCTGATACATAATCTTAATATCGTTTGACGTCACTGAGTGACCTGGTAGCCACCTGGAAACCAGATCATAACTGACCTAACATAGTCATAGGATTCTGAAGAACACCTACCATATTCTGCTTGTGAACTCTTGTCAGAGCTCCCTTGTTTTTTTCTTCTTATGGTAAGAAGTAGGTTTAGTAGCTTTAGCTCGTGTGAGTATTTTGATGTGCTGATCAAAGAGCTAGGAAGGTTAATGACAATAACATTTAAGTGATGTATCTCCTGAGATCTGAAAAATCCTCTGGCATTACATATGTGAAAAAAGTTTAAAACTGAACCACTGCTGTTGTTCATAATTTTCTCAAGAACAACAGAGAGTAGATATGTGTTCAGGGATGATGCTCCCCCAAAATACTTTTGGTAGAATACTGTATGAGATGTGAATGCTCAACGGGGCACCAGCACCACTTTCAGAAAAGAAATAAAATAGCTATACACAACACAAAGACTCATGTACTGTGAGATTACATGTGGTGCTGCTTTGACCTAGGATGAGTCCTGAGACTGTGACAACACCATTTAACAACCTTACTTAATACATGTCCCAAAATGTAATAGTAACAATAAATGTGACAGATTTATTATTATTTGTTGTACAGTGGTTTTCCCACTAACTCTGATCTTACTATAGAAGATAGAGTAGTGTCGTGGTTTGAGCACAGCCAGCAACGAAGAACCACGTGGCTGCTCGCTCACTCCTCCCCGCCACAGCGGGATGAGGAGAAAATGTAAGGAAACCTGGTGGGCCGAGACAGGGACAGGGAGGGCTCACTCACCGATTATGGTCACAGGCAGAAAACCAAACTCAACTTGGGGAAAAAATATTCAATTTAATCACTTATCAATCAAAGCAGAGTAGGATAAGGAGACATGAAAAGCCAGATCCCAAAACACAAATAAATACCTTGCTCTCCCCACCCTTCCCTCCTTCCCAGGCTCGAGTACCCTCCTCGCTCCCGATGTCTCTCCCTCCTCAGCAGCACAGGGGAACAGGGAATGGGGGGTGCAGTCAGTTCACCAGAGATTGTCTCTGCCACTCCTTCTCCCTCAGGCAGGGAGGGCTCCTCACACGCTGCCCCTGCTCCAGCACGGGGTCCCTCCCATGGCAGACAGACCCTCATGAACCCCCCCGATGTGAGTCCTTCCTGGGCGGTGCAGTCCCTCAGGAACATACCGACGCAGCCTGGGCTGCCCACAGAGTCACAGTCTGCTTCGGGAGCAGGCACATCCTCCCCTGGTCGGGGGTCCTTCATGGGCTGCAGGTTCTTCCCTGCTCCTCCATGGTCCTTCACGGGCTGCTCCACTGCGATCCTCTGTGGGCTGCAGGGGCACAGCCTGCCCTCTCCCCGTGGGCTGCAGGGGAATCTCCGCTCCGGTCGCCTCCTTCCTCTCTGACTCTGGGTACCTGCACAGGTGTTCCTCTCAACTCCTCCCCCTGCTACAGGCCTCCACAGCTACTCCTTTGTCCCTGCCTTAAATACGTTATTGCATAGGCACACCCATTGTCTCTAAATGGCCTGGCCACACAGACCCCACACAAGTAGATGTATACTTAACTTGTAGGCACTTAAATGTAAACACCTGAAAGAAAGAAAGCCGAAACTATTTATCCGTGCGTCAAAGCAATATTCACTACTTTTAAAAACATGAGAGGCCAATCAACAATATTTTATAAGTGTTTCATAGGTGTAACAGCAATTTCTTACTCTTCTACATACCGGGCACATATCTGAGATATGTTGCTATTGAAAAGTCTTCTGACAGCAGCAACAGATGAAAGTGAGCAGCATACTTGTTCCTTCCATGGGCATCATTAAAGGAGTGATTTGGTAGTAGTCTGAAATAACTACATTAAGACTTCTGGATTGCCCTATATGTCCTTTAAGTGTGACAAAATTAAGTGTTTCCGATCATTGGGGTTTTTTTATTCCAAAGAGCTGTGCCAGTTCTGCCAAATTTGGTTGCCGTTGAAAATTTGTGGTTTTCAAATGGAAGTGAGCAAGTGGTAAACTAATAGGAACCTTAATGAAATCAAAATTTATTTTTTAAGAGAAAAGGATATTATAATGATTCAGACCTAAGTTGAAATTGGTCAGTGTGTTTATGCAGAAGGTCAGTGTGTTTATGCAGAAGGGAGGACTACATGATTTTGGATGACTAGTTCATAATTTGAGGTGTCCCATAATTGACAGAAAGAAATGTTATTTGTAAGAGAGAATTTGAATTTTTGTTCGTGACTGAAGAGCAAGGAGGAGAAATAAGCAGTTAAATGGAAAAGTAAAATAATGTATAAAGATTAAAATAGCATACCAAAATATAGAAAGTCATTCCACTTTTTTGACCAGAGTTTATGAAAGCTAAAATCTAAGATTCCTAGAAGAGGGAAAAATGCCCCTGCTTCCTCATATTTTTGGATTAGATCCAAAACAGGAAATCTGAAAGTGCATCCACAAACTGTTTCAATTACTATGAAGAAGCAAAGCCCAAAAGTGTATAGCAATCTATATATTAACTTTAAAGGAATACTTACAACTGAATTAATTTGTTAGAAAAGATGGAGTTTTGCCAGAGCCTGTTGTAGTAAGAGGAGGAATTGAAGTGGTTTAAATAATTTTAATTCAACCTGCCTACAATACCTGAGATTATGTCACCAAGGTTTATCAGGATACGAGGAGAAGAAATCAGTGTGGTGATCACTGTGTAATGAGAGCTAAAACAATAAACATGGTACTCTCAACGAATATTATAATCTGGTGAACTGGAGTAGGAAGCATTATATTTGTAGTACTCTGTGCGTATTATACTCAGTAGTCTTGTCTATATAAAGGACTTCAGTCATAATCATTAAAAATGTTGACTAGCATTTTGTGAGCAGGAGACCTGTGGGAAAACAAACAATGGGTTCATATTCCTACTAAGATATTTATATGAATATTACAGAATAAAAGCAAAGTAATATGGCTTTCTTGAAGGTAGTAATAGCTAAATAGAAGTCTTCTAAAGAATCAGTTCAGTTCAAAATGGGTTAAGAATAGTTCATAGATACAGTTCATTTGGACTTCTATGACGTACAAGATGTTTTATGAGTTTTCACATAAATTCCTTAAGTAAATTAAATGATTATTGGATGATAAGGAAAGTGCTGTTAAAACCACTGCTGATGAGTTTTTCCTATTAGTGCAGCAGTATTTGGAAAAAGCAGTTAAGTTATATGGTTCTGGAGCCAAATAGACTTTTGTGAGCCAAACAAGCTGCAGATTAAGAACAAAACTCATTATAGAAAAGCTATGACAAAACAAACTCATTCTAAATATTTCAGTTTTCATTGAATTTTTACAATCCAAGTGGAGTTGGTGGCATGTTGGCAAGCTTTCTGCAAAGCATGCCCGAAGAGATTAAAAATGAAATGAGTTGATATTATGACTCTTTACAACACACAATATTATCATGAACATCCAGTCCTCATGTTGTGACAGTTAATAATTTTCTGCACAGTTAAGATAGCATACCTTCCATTGTAAGTAATATAGACCTTTTTCATGTTGACTAATGAAGTTACGTTCCAAAATTTAATTACTTAATGATACAAGTTTTCCAATTTTATGATATTAATAATTAATCCAATACATTAGACATAATTGCAGGCTAGCAAATATTTTAATAGAGTTTTGATATATTTTTATCATGTAAATTTGCTGTAGAATGTATAATTTTAAAAGATTCTTATTTTAATCCACATTTCAAGTTTTTAATTTTTTTGTCTTGTTTTTTTTATTGTATCTACAGCATATTAGGTAAACCAATTTAAAGTAGTGCTGGCTGGATGTTTCAGAAGTGTCTCTCTTTTCATGATGTCAAAGTGATTTCCATTTCACAGGACTTCACTTCCTTTCTCCATGTGCGAATACTTTAAATCAACCATTTTGACAAAAACGCTCCAGCTGTAAGTGAAAATAAAAACACACCTAGGGCAAGGACACATGACCCAGAGATCTTTATTTAGCTTGGCTAGCTGATTTTTTTGTCAGTCATACGTTGCTGAAACGAGCTTAATAACAGAAAGTTATAAACTTAATGCTAAGAAATCCATATTGCATGGAAAATACTACTGAAAATTAATTTCTCATAACAATCTCTTTAATCACACAGCGTATAATCTTCTTTCCTATTTCCAGAAATTGCTGCAAATTCATGTTATATTCTGGTTGAAAGCTTAATGAGGATATTGCTTTCTCTCCTAATTTAGTTCTGAAATATTTTTTTTTTCCTGTGTACTATTTTGCAAGCCTAGAATCAGAATAATTTAGGTTGGAAGGTTCTTTTGGAGGTCAGCCTGTCCAGCCTCTTGCTCACAGCAGGGCCAACCTCAAAGCTGGATCTAACTTCAAAGTTAGATTATGCTGCTCAGGGTCATACCCAGCCAAGTCTTGAATATACAAAGAATTTTAAATAGAATTTTCTTCTTTACTGTCCAACGATGATTTTTGTTTTAATGCATACTTTTTATTGTTTATTATATTTTGTTTTGAAAACTCTTTGTAGGTTTTTTGACAGATAATTTCTCAGGACAACCAAGACAGCGTGGAGGTACAATTTTTTTGTTTTTTTTTTTATAGTGAAATCTCCTCAGAAGGTGGTTTGATTAAATTTCCTTTGGTGACTACAAGTGAAACCAAAAATGCAGAAGTAGTGAGCTCCAGTTACTGCAATTGTGGTCAATTATTATGTAAAAGCTCAAGTGAGAATTATCTCTTTGCTTCAAAATGTTCGACACTGTAATTTTTCATGCATCTGAAATATCAGTGAAATGCCTTAACTTGTAGTTAACAATTTCATAGCAAATACGCTTACTGATTTATATTTGGTTTCATTCCACGAACATCTAGTAAAATATTGAGACCTGACAAAAATAATGGATCTGCTGAATATCAGCTGTGTTTTAAAGCAGCAGACATGCTAATTGAATATTAAAATCAGTAGTGAAAAAAATTTAGTTTTGCCTTCCTATTTTTCTAAACCATATTAATTTATCAGCAAATAGTTTCATACCAAATATAGGTCTTAAGTTAGCTCAGTTATCACCATAAGTTTTTATTTTAGTTATTTATTTAATGGAGAAGGTACATAAAAGATTTCACCATTTTAACTTTGTTTACCAATAAATAAGTGTCACTGACCTCTTAAAATATAATCTATTTTTTATAATTATCTTTTGAAATTTGTATTTCTAATTACAGGGATACTTGTTGTCTCCTATAGTTTTATGAGTTAAAAAATCTATCAGAAAACCCCTTGTTACACAGCAAGAAGGACAAAGGATTTAAAATTACGTATTCATGTCTTTGCTTTGTCATGACTGGGTTGCTGTTATACTTGGGTTTGTGAGGGTCTAGCATATTTAGCTGCTAAAATGTCTTTTATTCAAAATACAGATTGCTCATGGCCTTGCGCTTTCACTGAGGTGTCTAAACATGTATTTCCATTAAAAAACAAAACTATATGCTAATTTCCTGTAGCTTTAGGATCTTTTCTAACAATTTTTTTTTTAATATCTTCACAGCCTTGAATAGTTGTATTCTAGTGTATGCGATACTCTTGCTCCTATTGTATTCTGTTGTTACTCATTTGGAAGTCTGGGCAAAGTTATGTTGTCCAAAACATTAGATGCTGTTACAATTGGGTTTAGGAATTCTTCTTTCTAGCAAGTTTTTCTGATCTTTGCATCTGTCTTTTTATCTCCATGTTGAAGTCCCAATAAGATTATTAAGTTCTACCTGTTGGACCATGAATCCATACAAAAGTGAGAAAAATAAGATTAATATAGTGATGGATATAGTTTACTTTGATTTTCAGTGAGGTTTTTGTATAGTTTCCTTTGTCAAAATAGCCGCACTGGTGAGATAGGGGATGGTGAAGTTGACTGTAAGGTGGATGGGAAACTGTTACGACTATCAGGCTGATAGTGGTCAACAGTTGAAAGTCCAGCTGTTGTCAAGTTATCAGTGATGCCCCTCAGAGATCAATATTGGAGCCAGTACTGCTGAAAGTCTTCATTAATGACCCGGTGGGGTGGAGTGCATACTCAACAAGTTTGTGATGACAGCAAATTGAGGGGAGAGGTTGGTACACCAGAGCAGAACTGCCATTCAGAGGAATCCTGATGGACGGAGAAGCGGTCTGACATAAACGTCATGGAAGCTCAGCAAAGGCAAAGGTCGAGTCCTATGCAATTGATGGAAAAACTCCATACAGCAGAATAGGCTGGTGACAGAAGACCTAGGAAGCATCTTTGCAGAAGAGGATGTGTGAGGCCTCATGGGCAAGAAGTGGAGCATGAGCTACCAGTGTGCCCTTGCAGCAATGAAATCTAGCCACCTACAGGGCTTTATTAATACACTGTAGCTGTCAAGTTGAGCTAAGTGATCTTTCCTCTCTCTTCCTCACACATGAGACTGCATCTAGAGTATTATTTCCAGTTTGAGCTCCCTGGTACAGAAGGACATGGACATACTGAAGCAAATGCAGTGAAGGACTACCAAGGTGATTTAGAAACTGAAGCATATGACACAAGGAGATGCTGAGAAATGTGGGCTTGTTCATCCTTCAGAAGAGAAGGTGAAGAGCTTTTGCTGTCTACAACTACCTAATTTGAAATTGACAAGATGACAGAGCCAAACCCTTTCAGGCATGTAGTGACAACACACATCAACAAGGACAAGTTGGAATGCAGGAAATTCTGTTTAGACATAAGGAAAAATACTCTTCTCTACAAAGGTGGTCAAATACTGAAACAGGTGCTCAGAAAGACTGTGGGATCTTTGTCTTTGGAGATACCGAAAACTTGACTGGACACAGCCCTAAGAAATCTGGTCATACCATGAAGTGGGCCCAGCTGTGGACAGGATTTGGTCCAGAGGACATCTGACAGGTCATTCCAACATAAATTACTTTGTGATTGTATGAAACTTCCCTTAAAGATTTTCAGAACTTCCTAGTGTTACCATCTCAAGTACTTGCTAACCTAGAGCTGGTTTCTATGTATCTTGTAATCTACAAGGGATTTCTCTTTCCGTCTGGCTTTCTCTTGCAAATTTTTAGCTTCCATGGGACTCAGCATCTGAAGTGCACGTTATGGGAGGAACCTTGTTGTATTTCATTTTAAGCCCGTTGCTTTATAGCTTCTTTTCATGTCCGGAGTTCCTGGATTAGGAGTAAACAATAATTGTCTTCCTTTTCCATATTGCACAATTTTCTAGGCCTTGTTCATACTCTAGTGACAGTTTTCTCTCTCCAATGGTGACGAGTCCTAGCATGTCAGTTTGTTCCTGTAGCTTTGATCATCCTTGCTGTCCTTTGTTGGGCCTTTTCTAGTTTTAGTATATCCTCTTTGACACAAAGGGGATGAGAAGTCCACATGACATATAATAAGCAGGTCACACTATGTAGCTAAAAAGTAAGATAACATTCTTTGGTTTGTTCTGTGTGCCTTCCTAAAAACTGATCTGCCTTTGTGATCACTAGTCAGTATTGAGCTGATACAGTGTTTGGTATTGTAACTCCTGGATCTTGTTACTGGGCAGTAATGGTCAGTTCAGAGAGAAATATTTTTACATTTGAGAGTAGGACTGGGTTTTTTCCATATGCTTCATACTGAAGAAGAAAATTGTGTAATGATATGAACAAAGGCCAAAATCTGACTTACACGAAGACGGATGGAGCAATTTGAAAACGATGTTGATGAAAACTGACTAAAGCCAAATAAAGCTGCACTTGTTTGTCTAGAGAAAGATCAATATTAAGCAGTTGCAATACTTTTTGGTTTCCCTGTATTTCTGAGAGTAAATTCTCATGTTAAAAACTTTGTTTTGCTTTCTTGTTTACTGATTTTTAAATACAACTTGAACTTAGGCATGTTGAAGTTATTTCTGTGCAATCTCTACAATATTTGATTTACTTAAAAGGCTTTGAGGTTTGTTTGGAAAGTAATATATTCTCTTTAAATACCACTTTATTTTTGTTAAGGTTTTTTCCATTAAGGTCTAGCATTTTATAAGTGCTGTTTATGTTCTAATTTAGTATGTATGTAGTCCTCTGACAGAAACATGGAAAAATTTCTACGTAATTTTCAGTTCTTTTTACTACTTTCTATTTATTATGAATTCTACACTGAGATTTACATTTGTGAGTACAGAAGCTGTATTCTTGCTATTTGTCAGCTGTGATTGAAAAAGCTTTTGAATAAATAATGGTACTGGAAATAATGCAGTATTACAGTATGTAAGTTTTAGAGCAATAAAATGAATCATATTTTTAAATTGAGTGCCAAATAAAAATACAAAGATGCGTAGTTCTGCTCACATGCATGAAATATATTGAAATAGAAATAAAGTCATGTTACTTTTTAAAAGCTTTTGTGAGCTTTCAAAATTAAAAAGAATCTTGGGTCTAAAAGCATTAAGACACAATTTGTAACATGAAAATAAAAAGTTTACTATTTTCTAAGCCAGTCACTTATAAATGTAACATACTTTAGATCACACCCTTCTGAACTAATTGAGTAATGCAACATACAAGTAGGAAAGTATGTGTTGGTTATTGTAAGGACTGTGACATAGAAAACTCCCACAGAACAGCTTTTATTCTTTTAAGCAAACTGAAACTAGAAACTGTAACCTAAAAGATGATTTCTATCAGTAAAAATCAACTGCTAGATTATAGAGACGCATTTCAGAGTGCTTCAAAATTCACTAAGGGGAAAAATTATTAGCTTGTAAGTCTTGCTGGTGTTGAAAGCTTCTTTAAGCTAGTATATTCTAGGAAAAAAAATCTGTATTTGTCATGCTAAAGTCTAAACTCAACTTCCATCATGTTAGAGTAAGAAGACGACTGATAGTCTATTTATTCTGTGCTTGTTCTTAAGCTTCTAATCTCAAATGCTTTCACTAATTTGTGATATTAAAATGGAAAAAGAAATTGTAAGTTTTGAAACCTGAAGAAATTTTCTAAGTTTCTCTTCTATGGACAGACCAAAGTTTGAAACTGCCCCCTTTTTTAAACCTATGCTAAAATATTTTCTGAAAAGGAGATATTTTGGTGTCTTTTGTGGCCCTGTGCTTGCCTCTCTTTCAAATCTAAAATACAGAAGGGAAATCCGTGCCCTTATAGGACAGGTAAGTGAGAATTTTACTATGGGTGAGTATTGAAAATAATGAAGACCAATGATGAGTCACTTAGAATCAAAGATAAACAGGCTGAAGAAAGTGATTCTCCCTCCTCTGCTCTTGTGAGAAACCACCTGGAGTACTGGGTTCAGCTCTGGGACCCTCAACATAAGAAGGATATGGACCTATTGGAGTGAGTCCAGAGGAGGACCACAAAGGTGATCAGGAGGCTGGAGCACCTCTCCTATGAAGATATGCTGAAAGAGTTGGGGTTTTCAACCTGGAGAAGGCTCCTGGTAGACCTGATAGCAGCCTTCCAGTTCCTGAAGGGGGCCTACAAGAGAGCTGGAGAGGGACTTTTTGCAAGGGCATGTAGGGATAGGATGAGGGGTAACGGTTTTAAACTAAAAGAGGGTAGATTTAGACTAGATATTATGAAGAAATTCTTCACGATGAGGGTAGTGAGACAGTGGCACAGGTTGCCCAGAGAAGTTGTGGATGCCCCCTCCCTATTGAAGGCCAGGTTGGATGGCACTTTGAGCAACCTCGTCTAGTGGAAGGTGTCCCTGCCCGTGGCAGGGAGGTTGGAAGTAGGTGATCTTTAAGGTCCCTTCTAACCCAAAGCATTCTATGGTTGTATGATACAAGAGAAAGATAGTTTTCTTTCTTTTCTCAATATTTGATCCTTACCATTTCATCATTCCTGTTGAAAAATATGGAAAGGTTGTCATGACCAGTCTTACTGTTGAAAACTTCCATAAGCATGTGCAGCAATTACAGCAAATTTCACCCAAATTGTTTGGGAAGGAATACAGTCAAGCAAACTACAATTTGAGTTTTGGAGGTTTTTTTCTTCACAAAAAACATTGGAAATTTGGCTTCACTTAGCAAATATGTGTCAGATGATGTAGTAGTTCTGATGGTGTCCAGTATGCTTTTATTGCTGCAGTCTCTCTTTAGAAGTGAAATTTTCATAGTTTCTTTTAGCACTGAATAACTGAGAGATTTGTCTGTGTAAGAATAGTTTGACCAAATCTTGCTGGTTATTGAGAAATTCCAGCATTTGTTTTCCTACAATCATGTTTGAAAATTTTCTTGGAAAACATAACACCTGTATTTGAAAATGTGAAAGAATGATTCTTTTTTGTAGTTGCTCGTTCATTGATTAGTCATCCACAGTTTTCTAAAGAGATGTTTGAAAGTCTGGGAGTGGCAGTAAATGTGAGTAAAATATTTGTCATTTCTGTTATTTTGGAAAAAATTAAATCATTGCAAATTTGAGATGATTTTTCCAAGCAATAATCTTTTCTCCACCAAGGACAAAATATTCAGTTTTCAGTGTAGGCTTATCATATTCTTAAACAAATTTTAATGTGAAAATCCAGTATTATTTTGAGTAGGGTCTTTGGACACTATCATATATTTCATAACAAAAGTAACTGTTGTAGTCATGATGTGGTTATACGCTTCATGATTTCTGCTTTTATTCTCTGAAATCTGGTAAGGAACAGGAGTTTTTTGCATGAACATTTTCTCCAGCTTGGTAGAAGTAATGTTCGCACAAAGCATAAGTATTTTTTTTCTATGTGAATTTACATGTCTGTTTTCTTTCTGCACTCCAAAATATTTCCTGTAGTTTAATACTTTCTGGTAAAATTTAGAAGACACTATGAGTCAAGGTTCAGATGCCTTTAGTTCCAACAGTCGTATATTTTCATAACGTTGAAAGAAGTGATTTAGAGGTTTACAATGATTTATTGTTAGATTTAAGGATAATTTTACTGGGAAACCTTGTTAGTCGCTAGGAAATGCAAAGCAGTTGGGAAAAAAGATGTCTGCATTTGAAACAAGTAATGAGAGTAAAGCATAAATAATTGACCTACGCTTGGGGATAAAAAACATTTCAAACAGCAAAATATGCGTGTATAAAAGCAGGTACAAATGTACAAGGTTACTTGATAATATTCATGTGACTGAAAGTCTGGTTGGAAGTAACATCCAATTAGTATCTTATAAAAGGAATTATTAATCTTCAGTTATGTTAGTAATAAGCAATGCCTTGGAGTATAGTCCAAAGAACATATTTTATTGTGCTGAATGCTGATACATCGAAGAGTATAAACACGTGGGTCACCTTGACAATTATATTCTTTCATTTTCTAAATGAAAGTTTGAATTTTATGCCAAATAACTATAACTGTGTAATTTAGAATGAGTTGGGCAAGGCATGATTACCAGGGACTATACAGTGTCTGGGGCATCAGAGAATGTAAATATTCAAAATAAAATAACTGATTTTTAGCAAATATTAACTAAGAAACGGCTGTATGTACATCTTAACTTTGATCCATTCAGTACCTTCAGGGTGAAATCATTTCCATTGTATTCCCCTAAAACACATTGTCAGGTATGTGTGCAATGATACATCTTATAAATATTTTTTTATGAAAAATCTGGTGTCTGTGGTAAGACTGTTCACTAAGAGGCAGACTAGATCTTTCTCCACTCATTTCCTTTTCAAATTAATTTGAGATATGAGCAAAGTAGAGCAATTTGAAATTCACTGTTCCCCAGTAAGCAATAAAGAAAACGACAGAAACTAAAATTAACTTGATGGGACTGAATCTTGAGCTTAGACAGTTGCGATATATATGGGATCTGTGTTTCAGTCAGTTTGAGCTCAGATAGCTTTCTTATTATCCACAGTTACTTTTGGGGACTTTTAAAAGGTATTTTCAACAGGAATATCTGAAATGATAAGTAATACGGAGTTCAAAGGAACACACTGTCAGTTAGCCCTGAGTCTCAGCAAGTGAGACTTTGTTATCCAGCATCCTTGTGCATCACCATTGTAGGCATGTGTTGTGTGCAGTTAATTGCCAAGTTTCCAATTACTTTGCTTTTGTGTGTGGCGTGGAAATGTTATATTTCAGTCAGAAGACAATGTTTAATGTGTGAGGATGATGAAAGAACACTATTTACTTTGAGATTTTTGTGAAAGTGTGTGCGATGAATTCTAGGATTCATATTATTATTTAGATGTAAAAGACTTATAGGAAATCTCTATGATTTTTGTAATTTAATTATCAAAATCATTTTGGGGGG
>VZSC01008079.1:248774-280197 GCA_013398225.1 Steatornis caripensis
GGGGGGGGGGGGGTGTGTGCCTCTGCACAATAAATTGAAACTCTGTGTCCAAAACGATGTAGAATGGCATAGTTTAAAGGGTCAGGATACGAGCTGTTTGTGGCTATTGGCCTAAACCAGGGGCAGCTCAATCCCTAACCTTTTATCTCATCTTACTTTTCTATTTGTAGGATGAAAATTTCTTTCTATGTGCTTTCCATGAGTAGCAGGGGTAGTTGCTAGAGTCTTTTTAAACAGAATGCAGACCGATTAATGCCAGGGATGTAGGAATAAACATTTCATAGAAAATTACCATAAGGTAATCTATGATTGTGCTGACAAACATGGGGAGAAGTAGCAGCAGAATTATTATTAGAAGGTTTTTAATACAAATTACGTAAGTAGGATTAACAGTAAAACATAAGCTTAAAATACATGCTATTTTACTGGTAGATATGAAGAACCAAACAAACAATATATGTGTATTAGCTTCAAAAAGAACTTGGATACATGCTTGAGTGTTATCTGTATAATCTCTGTTGTTTAACTGAATAAGTGTACAGATTGGTTTCTTTCCGTTTCATACACTTATTTAACCTGATTTGCTCAAGGTGTGGTTATTAGTAGCCCTACCTGGTTTAAAAAATTGTAAAATTACATTTCCTTTACAGAAATTAACACGCTAGTAGTACAGCACAGAAAAAAAAAGCTGTCTTAGATTACTGAATTTGAAAGAGAATCTCTACTTTACTGTGGTTCATTAGAATAAAACATGCTTTTCTGTGAATTGTTGCAGAAAGACTCCATAAAAATAGCTCTCATTTTTTTTTCTCTACTAAGGGAAAATTACAATGAGATTTACTTCTTACATGAACTTACATAAGTCCTCCTAGAAGCAGTAGTATTAAGTTGTGATAGCAAGCACAACATTGTGATCTGGAGCAAAGACAACTTAGTGCTCTGTCTGCTCCTATAGTTTCTTATTATTTGTCTTATGAATTAGCTATATCAAAGTAAGAAATAATTTAAAATAGCCTGGGTAGAAAATTGCACAGGAACTGTCAGAACAAACTTCATGTATTCCACCTAGCGTCTTTTATCACCTTTCACTATGCTAAACATGGAAATTGTAGCTTGCAATATCTTACAGTCTCAAAATAGCAGTTTACAGAAGTGATGGTGTCTTATGCAACCTATAGGCAGATGTTACAGAGGCAGTGGGTTTTCTGCTTCTCTGTACAGACAGTACACAGCTGATGTACTGTGCTTCACCGCAGAGAGGTGTCGTTATTCCAAACAAAACATTAAAGTAGATTTTTTAGGAGGTTTCCACATTTATCAGAAATAGCTTCAAGTGGACATTCTGATGAATATGACTTTCATACCATTTTTACTGGCACTGTTATGAAAAGATTTTCAGGCAGACAACTTTTATTTTTCATTCTTCTTGGAATGTTATCATAAAGATGAAACTATGAGACCATTGCTGTTCCCATACCAACGCAGAATGACGTATTATAAGAGAAGTCACTGTGCTAGAAGATTAAAATAGATAGCCACAGAGGTGAAGACACCATAACGCATTAATAATACTATAAAGATGTAGCAAGTACAGTAAACTTTCAGTGGTTTGATAACTTTTGATAGTGTTTACTGAACTGGCTTGCCAAATTAGCTGTCAGGATCCATTACTGGCCAGGAGCTGTCTCCTTGGTGGGATTGCAATAGTCACTCTTCTCTTTTTGTTTATTTTCTAGCAGGTATTTCTATGGTTTGGGTGCCTTTGTCTTTACAGAGATTTTTATGGTCCAGGGGTGTGTACAAATGATTACTTCTTTTCTTATCCTTCTATATTAATTCGGATACATGTGATAAAGCACTATAAATTTTGCACTAACACTGCACTGGCAGTTTTGGGTGGCATGCTGAAATATTTCTCTGAAGCAATGGAATCATCTGCTTCCTCCTTAGCACTGCTCACGTTACAACATCATACCAATGCATACACACGTATGTAGGTATATATATACTCACATATTTTATAGCAATTGCTGTTTTATTAGTTTTGTTACTTTTGCGCTTAATGCCTGTATAATCAGCGTGGATCTTTTGAGTACTGCTTGAGCTGCTCAGAGTAGTAACCACAGGACTTGACATCAGAGGACATAAATCAAGTGCTATCATCTTACAGTTTTGGCATCTGGATATACTCTGACTTGGTTCTGTGGTATTCATCACCATTCCATGTGGGAAAAAGGCTGGGGCAGAAAACCCCCAGGTGTACACAGGCTCGTGTTTTGGAAGTCTATTTCACTTAACTGCAGTGATAGAGTTAAATGTAATACTTTAACATGTAATTGCTGTGCGACAGTTGTAAAATATGACTTTTTAATTGAAATATTAATTTAGCTGGCATCTTGGAAATGTTTCTATTTGCTCTCAGATCATTATGTCAGTGAGGTTCAACACAGGAGCAGAGAGCTTCTCCTATGCAACAAGTTGCCAGGCTACAGCCTTAGTTATTGCTTGAATAATTGCAGCATTTAATTTCTAGTAGGCAACTAGCCTCTAAAGGCTATAAAGGCAACTAGCTTGTAAAAGATTTGTGTTTACACTTGTAGATGAAAGAAGCTGGTAAGTTGCGTTTGTTCTCAGTCTCTCAGCTCTGTTCCAGAACTGTCTTTAGATTTCATACAGAGCTGTCTTTAAATGCTATGTTTAACTGACGTCTGTAAGAATTTCTCACTATACCGAAACTGAACCTTTGCTGTTCTGACCTGTTTTGTGCGACTAAAGCAAGCCTTGCTTTGCATTCTTTTTTGACCATGCAGGAAGAATCTACACGTTTTATTTATATGAAATTGCTGAAAAAGCCTTAAGGTGTTTTGTTTGTGTGAATATATTTTAGCAAATTATACGTTCAGTGTCTCTTTCTTACAGTTCCAAACTTGAGTCATACGAATATTTTTGTTATCAACCTTGTGCAGACTGGGCTGTTACAAATTCGCTAATGTGATATTTTGGGTGAACAATCTCTAGGCAGATAGCAGCAATGATTTTGATCGACTGTTTCTTACTGCATTTTATGATTACTTGCAAAGAGTCACTCTCAGTAGAATTAGATACTTCATCTACTCATTCTTCCTCAGTTGTTCCCTGTGTTGCAGTAACACCACAGCTGACAGGAAAATTAATATCTTTCGTTGTCAACAGAGATGCCTCTTACGTTGTACTTTGTCTCCCAGAGTTTGCACAACCTGCTTTCCATTTTACGTTGGGTTTTAGTTCTGCAATTTACTTTGTCATCACCCGAGAGTTCTCTTTTCTGGCACAAGGAGAACAGTTATTACTTTACCCTTTAAGCATGAATTCTCTCCATTTATTGTCAAACAAGTTTGTACTGTTGAATTCTGGAAACCATATTAAAAATTAACTTCCCAGTTTCCTTTCACTGATATCCACATTAGACCAAATGGAGAGTAATATAATAAATATAATGACTTAGGAAAAAATATTCTTTTTTTTAATTAATTACTTTCTATTGGGATTGCTAGCAGATATCTAGTAATAATAGAGAGTGTTGCCATGCTTTAGTGGCAGTACTACTGCAATATCACAAGTGTTTTCCACCTCTTCAGTATTTGTTAAATTAAGTTATCCCTTCCATGAACTTTTGTATTTACTTAGAAATAAGTGCAAGGCCTTTGCAGACTTCTTGCCTTCCTACCTGACGTGACTTTTGTGTACAGCATTCACGAATCATGTAATTTGATGGAACAAACCAGCCTTTAATATTTTCTATTGATTTTATGAAAAAAACATGAGAAAGTAAATTTGCAATTGTTCAGGCATGTAACTGAGCAAATTTAGTACAAGTTCTGAAAACTAATAAAAGATACAACAGTGCAGTCAGATGAAGGTTGCAATTATGAATAAATCAATAAGATTTTTCGAATTAGCTAAGTGTCTTATTAATAAACTAGGTAATCATAGTGTATTTAAGAGGTTGCCCTTAAGGGGGAAAAAAAAGAAAACTGGCAATTTCTGTAGAGAATATTCAAGGTGGTGTCAGCTCGCTTTCAGTTTAAGGCCTCTGCCAGTGTTTTGGTCAGTCAAGCTTAAAGACCTTTCTGGTGAAGCATATAGTTAATCCACAGGATGCAACTGCTCCTACAGTGTAAGTGTCCATTATTCCATAGATATGTCCTGGAGGAGACAGCCCAAAGTGTGGATGTCCTCTGGAAGTCTTGGTATAAACATCCTGGAGTCATTCCACTGTAGTTTTACATTTGATGATATTTACTCATGCATGTTACCAGTCTTTCCTTTGTCCTTGTGCACACAATAGTGGAGACGTTTTTTGATAACTGAGTGTCATAACACTTCAGACATGCACAACAGAAAAGTTTAAATAAAACAATTTTTTACTCTCAAGTGGTCTAGGAACTAGCTCAATGACTCCATGATTAAGTCAGTGTTGCTTATAGTTACAGAACTGTAAAAGGTATCTCATCTGCAAGCACATGCACATCCCTACAAATGTGATAAACCAGGTAGGATGTTTCCTTCCTTCATAAACCAATAGTACCGATTAAAAGGCAACATATCACAGATTGGTAGGGGTTGGAAGGGACCTCTGGAGACTGTCTAGTCCAAGCCCCCTGCTAAATCAGGTGCCCCCAGAGCAGGGTGCACGGGAATGTGTCCAGGCGGGTTTTGAATACCTCCAGAGAAGGAGACTCCACAGCCTCTCTGGGCAGCCTGTTCCAGTGCTCTGTCACCCTCACAGGAAAGAAGTTCTTCCTCGTGTTCAGGTGGAACTGCCTGTGCTCCAGTTTGTGCCTGTTGGCTCTTGTCCTGTCACTGGGCACCACTGAAAAGAGTCTGGCCCGTCCTCTTGACAACCGCCCTTTAGATATTGATAAGCATTGATGAGATCCTCTCTCAGTTGAAGAGACTGAACAGACCCAGGAGGTCTCAGCCTTTCCTCATACGAGAGATGCTCCAGCCCCCTCAGCATCTTCGTTGCCCACCACTGGACTCTCTCCAGTAGTTCCCTGTCTCTTTTGAACTAGGGAGCCCAGAACTGGACACAGTAATATACACACAAAAATGTTTTAATCACAGTGTTTTTGGTATCTGGAATGACGGAAACCCACCAAGATGGGTCAACAAAAGAAGGTCTCACCAGGAGAGACTGAAGGGATGAGTGGCTTCATGGGGTGTAGGGCTTTGGGTTGCAGGTGTGAGAGAGGAAAACTTAGGTATTGTGATGGGTGTTTTCAGAGGATTGTGAGAATTATTACGGGATGTTTTAGGAAAGGAACAAAGGCAGGGAAAGGAAAGGATCAAGGTGGATCAGGGTAGCAGCATGTGAAAAAGAGGAAAAAACAGGAAGAAGGGGCTGATTGAGTGTGAACGAGTTGCTGGTGAGCATGCTTGCATGACTGAGCCCTATGTTTGATCACAGCAGTCTAACTTTTGTGGGGGTATTTTCTCTGTTCTAAGTGTGTGTATGTGAAGGGTAGTGAAATTCAAGCCTGTCTTCCTGGCGAGTAGGATACCAGCCACTAAAATGTGATCACAAACCTCAGGGACTTACAGGTCTAGGGGCCAGCAACTGGAGGGGACTGGGGTCTGAGGGCTGGTTACTGGATAAACTAGACCAGCTACCAGGGAGACCCATATTGTGAAAATACGTGCCATTCAGTCTCAGTCAGACAGAGAGGAAGAACAGGATTGTATCGTCTGTGCTTCATGTTTACATGAGTGTTGGTTGTGCGTGTGCTGGAGAAGTCTCGGCTCTGTGTGTCTTTAGATCTGGGTGGCCAGCCACTTGAGCATGTGTGTGCACTTGTGTGAGCACATCCCCGTGCTCATCGGGAATGTGTACTCAGTGTCACTACTGGCTAGATCTGGGGACGGAAAACCACCGCTCCCAGTATTTGCCTACCTCTGGCAGTATTGGGTTTTTCTATAGATAGTCTGCCCAGAAGGAGAGCGAAAAGTGGCTTTGGATGGTGTTGATGATGCAAGTGAGATAATAGAACTGTTTGTATTCCAAGTGCACTTTTCTTGTAATTGATTGTTTCTTAAAGGAAAGCTTATCTGACTTAAACNCTACAAATGTGATAAATCAGGTAGGATGTTTCCTTCCTTCATAAACCAATAGTACCGATTAAAAGGCAACATATCACAGATTGGTAGGGGTTGGAAGGGACCTCTGGAGGCTGTCTAGTCCAAGCCCCCTGCTAAATCAGGTGCCCCCAGAGCAGGGTGCACGGGAATGTGTCCAGGCGGGTTTTGAATACCTCCAGAGAAGGAGAGTCCACAGCCTCTCTGGGCAGCCTGTGCCAGTGCTCTGTCACCCTCACAGGAAAGAAGTTCTTCCTCGTGTTCAGGTGGAACTGCCTGTGCTCCAGTTTGTGCCTGTTGGCTCTTGTCCTGTCACTGGGCACCACTGAAAAGAGTCTGGCCCGTCCTCTTGACAACCGCCCTTTAGATATTGATAAGCATTGATGAGATCCTCTCTCAGTTGAAGAGACTGAACAGACCCAGGAGGTCTCAGCCTTTCCTCATACGAGAGATGCTCCAGCCCCCTCAGCATCTTCGTTGCCCACCACTGGACTCTCTCCAGTAGTTCCCTGTCTCTTTTGAACTAGGGAGCCCAGAACTGGACACAGTANGTGTGTCTTTAGATCTGGGTGGCCAGCCACTTGAGCATGTGTGTGCACTTGTGTGAGCACATCCCCGTGCTCATCGGGAATGTGTACTCAGTGTCACTACTGGCTAGATCTGGGGACGGAAAACCACCGCTCCCAGTATTTGCCTACCTCTGGCAGTATTGGGTTTTTCTATAGATAGTCTGCCCAGAAGGAGAGCGAAAAGTGGCTTTGGATGGTGTTGATGATGCAAGTGAGATAATAGAACTGTTTGTATTCCAAGTGCACTTTTCTTGTAATTGATTGTTTCTTAAAGGAAAGCTTATCTGACTTAAACCCATTACCTGGACCCAAAATGCCTGTGTAGTTGCTATGGCCTGATCCTTTTGCTGTAGACAGTGTTTACCCATTAAATTACTGTAAAAAAATCTTTATTTAATGATCCCCTATTCCGAAAAAAACATCAGAGAAGTAAACTATGCTCCAATGATTTTCTAGAAGTACAAGACAGCTGATGGGTGTCGGCTAGTAAGAACTGAAATTTTAACCAAGTTAATGATAAAAAATCAACAAAATGTTTTCTAAAACTATCTAATTAGTTGTTCAGTACCTCCTGTCCACCCACTCATTTGTTCCTTCAGTACCAATTATTGGTTTTCACTATTTCTTAAACTCTGTGATAATGCCAGAATAAAGATTTGGAGAACTATAATGAGCAAATGTTTTCCTTTAATTGGCTTTTTGGGCATCAAACACAATCCGCATGTTTTCTTAGAATAAATAAGGAATTAAAGTTGATTGCGCCCAGGACCTGGGCCCTTTAACTTTGGGCCTATGTTCTTCACATGAGAAATCATTAACTTTTTAGTTTAGGAGTAGATTTTACTTAAAACTATTGTAATTTACCATTTAAACAGTGTTAATGTAACTCTTCCCGATCTTCTGTGTGGAAAGCTGTACTGTTTGGTAAAAGAGGCCATAGAGGCCAGATTTGGCTTTAAATGGTAAACTTCAAATAGTTAGTAGGAGGATAGCTAGCATATATATAAAGACGCATATTAAATACTTGTCCACCTCTTTGAACCTTCTTAAAAATAACATACATTTGTATTTCTGAAAATGGATTTCAGCAATTTGGAGTCAAAGCAGTGGCTGAATATTAGCTAGTTTATTTTACCTTAGTCATTGTAGATAACTATTCAGTTCCACTAGTGCATTTGGTTGAGAAAATAAGGACAACAGTAATTCATCGCTAAAGCACAGGGGTTTCTTAATTTCTGAACACAATAGCTAAGCCCCACAGATGATAATTGTTAAGAAGTTCAGTAGAGGTTGTTCTCAACTATTGTAACTGTAAAGAACTGACCAGAAATTACCTCCTTGTTATGTAAGATTCATATAAGAAGTATCACAGTTGTTAGTGAAAATATAAAATGCTTAAACCCAAAACATAATTATTCAATCCAATATCATTATCAATAACTTATTGTCATTAGCTACTCTTCTAATGCACTTCCTTAGCATTGTATCGGCTTTGCTGCTCCTGCTCACTAAGCTTGACTTCCATTGTGCGTATACATTTCAAATTCATAATTTGTGTTGTAGAATCTGCAAAGATTCAACAAATTGTTTGTAAATTTCTTGTTGCTTATGTACACATTTACCTCATTGCATTAAGCAGTCTTTCAAGTTTGCATCATTTCTGTTTCCCCAATAAACATAGAGAAAAGCTGGTAAGAATGACTAGATATGCCTCACTCCCAGCATCCAGTGTACTATGCTAACTACGGCTAACCTCTAATAACTTAAAGGTGTGATCCAGGGGAGTAAACAGTATAATACAATGAAAGTCAGCCCATTCTACTTCCCAAATCCAGAACAGTTACTTATGTGCATATGGTGGGGAGGTAGAGGTGGAAGGGAAGGGTATAAAAAAATGTTTTGTATTCAGAGTGTGTCTGAAGCCCAGTGACAGGACATCTGAATAGGGTTGCATGGAGACTTCTTTACACCATGACTGTGTTGATGACCAAAGTGGGAATCCTACCTTTTCATTGCTCTTGAATAGAATTTTTAAAAAGGATGACCAGAATGCAAGGATAAAAATACAAGCATCCAATTTGGGTCTTACTGTGCTTTAGTCTGAGATTTGTCCTAAAAGCTTGTTTAAAGTCTTTTGTGAGTTTTGGATTTGTTTTTGTTTGGTTTTTTTAACAGTCAATATGATTTTGAAGGCTTGGAGTGATCGTGATTGCTTATCCTCTTCTGATGAGCTGTTTGAATGCTTTTAAAATATTTAGCTAATGAAATAATTTGCATAAATTTTAGTAAGTGGAGCTACAAAAACTTAAGTATTCTCTGTTTCTTCAGAAATAGTATGTTTTATTCCTTCTTCTAAGGAATTTGTTTAATTCTTATGAAGAGAGTTCTGTTTTCATGGAAGAGGAGCGAGAACATAAGTGAACTGTCCAAAAAGTAAGAACGTAATTCACACTGGATATTCCAGTGTGATTGAGGTTGGAAGGGACCTCTGGAGGTCATCTTGGCCAGCTACTTGCTGCATGTGCAATAGTGTTGCTTTGGGAATGTGTGTACTGGTGGAGAATGATGACTGACTGGTTGACCTCACTGGTTATCAATCAAGCAACAGTACACTGAAAACTGTTTTACCTTGACACATATTTCACTGGTTGCAATAAGTAAAGAGTAATTCTGAGAAGTTAAAGAGCTTGAAAGGATCCTTTCTGTGTCTTCACTTTTACTTCATACATCGATCTGAAACATCTTTCTGTGGTGTAATTTGATGACAAGTATGAAGGCATGTGGATGGACAGTCTTGGAGTCCGTGGATGTTTCATTTTTTCTCTCATTAGTTCATCCATTTCTTACTGTCATTGTTATTAAAAACCATTATTGCTTTCATACTTCTATATCTTGAAGGCCAAATTAACTGCAATTAACTGTAGAGGTAAAGTGATTTTTTCCTTGCTAAAAATAGTTATAATGTAACATTGAGTTTGACCTTGGAGGCTAATTGCATCATTTTAGAAATAACAAAACTCAGAAATTTAACACATTAGGCATAATTCACTCCCCCTAATGTGTACAAATTGAAATCTTTTAAAGTGTATTTAGACTTTTAATTTTTCTTATACCATCTTGTGTGCTTTATTAGAAAGCATTAAGGGATCTTGAGGCCAGCATTACTCTGAAGTATCTCAACAGAAACACAAGGCTAATTAAAAAAGGTTTTATTATCTTTCCTGTAAGAAGTTGAACTATTTATAAAACTCTGATTCACTTGTAATGAAACTCTGTACTATTTCTGTGTAGCATTTCTTGCGCTTCATTACTACACTACTCTTTTTTTCTTTTTTTTCTGTTGTTTTTTTTTTTTTAACACTTGCTACCTGCTGATCTGTGAGAGGTTGCTTTTCATTACATGTTTATAGAAGTGGGAGAACTTTCAATCCCGACTGGAGGCTTTGAATATCATTGTATGGTAACTCCCAGGAAAGTACAGAGTGCCGAAAGCAGGGGGATAGAGGCGGGCAGGTGTCAGCAAGCAGTCAGTGATACACTGACATGAGTAGAAGTAATAAGAATTAAAAGATGGGGGGAAAATAGAAAATGATCAAATACAGTTTATGTCAAGGAGATGAGACACAAATTTCTTGTGATGCTCGAACTGGTAGAATATCTTTTTTACTAATGTAACTGACTTGTGGTAAAACAAGCAGTGATCTACAATGTGGAAATATTCATAACCAGGTGAATTGTAGAAGCATGTACTTTATTGTAACTTAGCCAGTTTCATTAACTCATGTGAGAGTACAATTCTCTGCATCAGACTTAGGCAAAAAGTTAGTTTTGAGATGAGAAAGGCAGAATTCCCATGTCTCCTTCATTTTGTATGATACATGCTCATCTGGCTCTCACTGTGATCCCCTATGCTCTGGAGCCACTGTCCCTCAGAAAGTGGCACTACATGGTGTCTCTTCAGGGTTCCTAAGCCTGCGTTGCATGAAGTCCAAATGTGTAAGAGTGATGTTAGGGTTAAGCTTCAACAGTGCATATCTCTGTGGGAGGGAAAATAAGCAAACCTGAAAGAAGGTACGCGCTTTCTGAGCCTAGTGCTGTGACCGGTCTCCATCATACGATTGACACTACCATCACACCCCAAAAGCCATGACTCTTACATAATCACTTTGCATACATAAGAGTAGGAGTATTCTTAGTAATCAGCTGCCAGATTTTTCGTGCCTTTTCAGTTGGTGACTCACCAACACTCATCAGTGTTGTCACTAACTGGAGTTGGCTCCTTTCTGACACAATATGAGTGAGTAAGAATTAATGTTTCATCAATAGCAATGATAAATTCCTATATTTTACTTTGCTGATGTTGCTAATTTTAATACTAATGTTTGAACACAGAAGTTGATTATTTTGTAGCTTTAATTTCTAAGCAGATTTTTAATTCTCTCAATTCTTCTGTGTGGATATAAGCCACTTGCAAATAACAATATATGGTCTTTGATATTATGAGAAATTAAGACTTAATGTGTTGTTAAACCACTATGTAATAAAGGAAACATGGTTTTGCATACCAGCAATATTTGCACCAGTTGTATGTCTCGCTCTCATGATAAGAGTAGAATCTCTGTGCTTGTCTTGTGCTATCTATAAGTTAGCCCAATGAAAATCTGATATTCATGAAATTCAACAATGTTTTAGAAAGCAATGAAGGAAAGCCTAAGAGGAGAAGCTAAGCGTATGGTGTTGGACTGAGAAAGTCATTGTGTCCATTGCGTTTGAATCTTGAAAATTGATTATGTTTAATGAACCGTTCTGAATTCTCTGCAAAAAGCTTAGGAGTGCCTTTCTCTACAGGGTACAAATCTGAGGACTTCTCTAATAAGAAAATGCCAAGACATTTTATAACAGAATTGATAAAATTAATAGTAATAAATCAGCAATGGTACATCTAGTCTTCCCAGTCTTCACAAATCATCGTATTCACCCTGAAATTCTAAAGGAACTCAAATATGAGATTACTGACTGCTAGGTGTACTGTGTAATGTACAACTTAATTGACCATGGGGTGGTAAATGAGGTGCTAAGGTTTTTTTTTTAAATGGCTCCAAGTGTGAATCAAAAACTTATATAGTACTTTTTTGACTTCTAGAAAACCAAAAGAAATTATAATAAAAACTTGAGTTGGTGAACTAATGGAAATATAGCATTATAGAAGAGGCAATAGAGTTTTAGCAGAAGGAAGCTATGGTTCATTACTCTCTTCAAATTCTTTGAAGGAATCATTGAGCGTTTGGATAGCAGGATTCCAACAAGGTGTGTCTACGTCTTCATTAGTGTTTTGCTTTGTAGCAGCAATACTGTTTAAAGAATTCCTTGCTGCTGCTCATTTACTTCGTCTTGGTTGAGCTGAAAGAGTAGTTTAGGGGAGTTTAAAATAGATTTCATTTTGGAGCATATAGAAGCTTCACTCCAGGTACCATCAAAGACACTTGTACGCCAGATGATGAGGTGACCTCTAACTCCAAAGCTCTGTTAGGTCTCACAAATAGTTTTAAACCACATTGGTGGGCCTGTTCAGTCTAAGGGCACTAGTTTACATTTTATATGAAATAAAACTTTTGAACTTCATAGAGTGTAAGTGTAGGGACCATAGCTCCAATTGCTTTAATCTACTGACAAAAAGAGTTGATTTTTAAAAAAAATATTATTATTTACTTACTGATGTGGACATAGCTTTGGAATATTTTCAACAAGGTCTCTCACTAAAAATGCTAGGGAAATTTGTCATAAGACGGAAGGCCTTTTTTGAAATTATTAGGTTACAGATACCAGATACAGATGACAAAAAAAGGGACCAATTTTCACAAGTGGAGGAGACGAACAGTAAGATTCACCAGATGTCTACTACATTGCCATCATTATTTGGCATATTAGTAAAAGTTCTGGAAGAGCATTTCAGTGACAAAGTGTTCTGCTGATGCAGAGCTGTTAAGAGAATTCAAAATAAAAACAAACCACAAAAGATAGTAGACATGTTTCTTAAAAATGGTGGAGGGAAGGGCAGTGTAACATTTTCTACACAAGAGTGACACAATTATGGAGCAGATTCTATACAAGAGTCTGTACAAGAAAGGATTGGTTAGTCTGGGAGTCTTTCCATGAAAAAGAAAGCTTAAGGGATATGTCATCAAGGTCTAGAAAATAACACAAAGTAAAGAAAATATGAACAGAGAAATATTTTTCACTTTTTCCTACAGCATCAAAAGAAGGAAACTCTTCAGAAAATAATTGCAAGGCAGATTTAAATAAAACTATGTATTTGTAATCACCACAGGTAAAGCATTGCCACCCTTGTTCCTGCATGCATTTTTCTCTATGAAAAATATTCAAAATGTAGGAAACCGTAAAGATTGGAAACCTGGCAAGAGCTACTAAACACATTAAGGACGTACTATTCTGGCTCAAGAAATTTCTTCTTAAGGAATGTGCTTGAGTTCCCCTCTCTATCCCTCCACTTTTATGATATTCTTCCCAGCTGCCTGGGCAAAGTTGTGAATATATGATGCTAAATACTGAATGGAACCTCTGTTGTCTTGCTTCTCTCTGCTGATGCCAGCAAATTGGCTCACACTAACTCTTTCAAAAATTGTATTCCTCTGTCTTGTACCCAGAAAGAGGCATTGAAACGAAAAGTGGAAAGCTCCTTTTCCCCACCGCAGCACTCTTCACATTTAACTTGAAAATTGATCTTGCAGGCGTGTCTGCTTATTTTTAACATAACATAAATTTAGTGAAGCTACCTATTACGAAAATTTGAATTTTAGCTTTCAAACTGCAAGCTTGCAAATAACGTCTGGCAAGCCTGCAGCTGTCAGGAGTTAGGCACATGGGAACAACTCTCTCATGAAGCAAAGATACTGAAATACAAGAATTGCATATAAACTCATTGGAAGACTTTTTTATTTTGTTTTAGTACTCAGATCACAGAATTTCAATACATTTTACATTTGCAGGTGTTTGCAAGCAAGTAAATAGTCACATTCAAAGAAATGTCATGTATTTATTTATTTATGCTGTGTGGTAGTCCCAGAAACTTTATTTGTATAAATCTCAAAGATACGCTCTTGTGTTTGAGCTCCTGCTTTTAATGATTTTGCTGTGAAAGTATCTAAAGACTAGTTCTGTAAGTCATTCATTATTTCATAATTATGATTTTGTTGACTGACTGCAAGGACTGTGTCCAGCAAAAACAACCTCAATGAAGTGATCCACTTCAGTCCTGAATATTGTGCTGCCACAATTTAAATTCTTATGAAGGATAAATGGTATTTTTTAAAAAATATCTTACCATGAGGATACTGTAACTTTAAAGAAGAAAGAAACCCAAGGGCTGCCTTACCCTCAGTTTCATATGGTTTATTTGAGGGGTTTTTTTTCAGGTTTATGTGCCTAAAATGTATAATCTTACTATGCTAAAAATCTCTATCTGATCTTCTATAAATTTAGTTTCTTAAACTCTCAATGTAATCTTACCCAGGCAAATTGTTACTTCAAAACAACTTAGAGCAAGCACTTTTAATCGTATTTAAAATACTGTCATGGGAGGGAGGGATCTAGACCATGCACTCTCAGTAAACAGGCCCACTGTTGCATCATTTTTTCAGAATAAAATATGAGTCAGAATTTGAAAAAGTATAGCCAGAAAGGTAATGTTATTAGCATCTTTTTAAAGTTTCCAGCACTTTCCTTGCATAACAGGCTTTGCATTGTGTGCTGCAGCATGTTACGGTTTTCCTGTGTGATTCATGTCATTCTCTGTGCTTTATGTAGCTCTATTGCTCCCATTATACAAGTGGCTGTCAACATGTCGCTATTTATAGTCCCCAAAAATGTGAACCTGTTCGTATAATAAAGGTACTACATACAGTGTCTCCTGTACGTATTGCCCATGCTCTTTTTTGCAGAAAGAAGAAAAGTTGACAGAAATTGGTCTAAGTCACTGAATCCCATTACTGTCCTCTACTGCAGAATGCATGGTTCTTGATCTTTCTGTTACCTTTATTCCATTTTCTCAGCTATTAGATTTGTCTTTTGTCCAGAAAAATAAACTAGTTGACGTAAGGGAAAAAAGGTACTAACAGGTTCTCCTAGCTGAATTTCTTATAAATTATTTACTTTCTGATCCCTTTCCTTCCTCACAGGAATAATCTGTAGGAAATGCAATGTGACAGCCTCAAAATTGATACAACATAAGTGAACGAATAAGGTGGCTATTTATTGGACGGATGTCTGCAGTGGCAGAAAGTCTGCCACTTTCTTTACTCAGCTGTCATGTTCTTAATGATTCTTACTTCTTTCCAACAGGGCTCACTGAAGTAACACTATTAAAAAAGTTCCAAAATAGGAAAGATATCGACACATGGAATGCCATTTTTTTCTCTCTAGTACATATATTTTATCTCCCAACTGAGATGAAATGTGCTGATACAAGTCTTCTTCCAAAAGAGATACCTAGATTCTGATCCAAGATTCTGATACCAAGAACAGTGCAGATGCAATGTGTATGGTGGGTAACGAAAGCCAACATGAGAAAGTGAGAGAATAAAACTAATAGTAAGAACTTTAAAACTCTTATAAGCAGAGGAAACTGTCACTGTCCCCCACAACATCCTCACAGGTAAGCTTAGGAAGTGTGGGTTGGATGAGTGGACAGTGAGGTGGATCGAGAACTGGCTGAATGGCAGAGCTCAGCAGGTTGTGATCAGTGGCTCAGAGTCTAGTTGGAGGCCTGTGACCAGCGGTGTTCCCCAGGGGTCGGTGCTGGGTCCGGTTGCTGTTCAACATATTCATTGACGACCTGGATGAAGGGACATAGTGCACCCTCATCAGGTTTGCTGGGGTAAGCGGCTGATACCATTCAGCGTGACCTGGACAGGCTGGAGAGTTGGGCGGAGAGGAATCTCATGAAGTTCAACAAGGGCAAGTGTAGGGTCCTGCACCTGGGGAGGAACAACCCCATGCACCAGTGCAGGTTGGGGGCTGACCTGATGGAAAGCAGCTCTGCAGAGAAGGACCTGGGAGTGCTGGTTCACCATGAGCCAGCAATGTGCCCCTGTGGTGAGGAAGGCCAATGGCATCCTAGGGTGCGTTAAGAAGAGTGTGGCCAGCAGGTGGAGGGAGGTGATCCTCCCCCTCTGCTCTGCCCTGGTGAGGCCACATCTGGAGTAGTGTGTCCAGTCCTGGACCCCCCAGTTCAAGAGAGAAAGGGAACTACTGGAGAGAGTTCAGTGGTGGACAACAAAGATGATGAGGGGACTGGAGCATCTCTCTTATGAGGAAAGGATGAGAGACCTGGGCCTGTTTAGCCTGGAGAAGAGAAGATTGAGAGGGGATCTCATCAATGCTTATCAATATCTAAAGGGCAGGTGTCAAAAGGATGGGGCCAGACTCTTTTCAGTGTTGCCCAGTGACAGGACAAGGGGCAATGGGCACAAACTGGAACACAGGCAGTTCCACCTGAACACGAGGAAGAACTTCTTTACTGTGAGGGTGACAGAGCACTGGCACAGGCTGCCCAGGGAGGTTGTGGATTCTCCTTCTCTGGAGATATTCAAAACCCGCCTGGACGCCTTCCCATGCACCCTGCTCTGGGGGCACCTGCTTTAACAGGGGGGTTGGACTGGATGATCTGCAGAGGTCCCTTCCAACCTACCATTGTGTGATTGTGTGAGGAAATACCTCGAAGCAAAAATTTTCATGATGGTACAACAATATCAATGATCATAGAGTTACTGAATCACATGGTTTCTGTAATTGAACATACAGATATTTTGCCCTTGAACTATTGTTCTGAATACAAGCAAAAGAAAATTAAAGAGTATTTACCATAAATACGTCATTTTCTGAGCAGTGGAGATACTTCATATAATGAGAGAAATACAGCTGTGCAAGTACAGCTGAACACGTTTAACCTCCCTGAAAAAGCATGACAAAAAATCTCTAGTGCTTTATACACTTGAGGACAGTATTATGTTGCTTTTTGATATTTCAGACTTTGAATACCGGAAAGAATACAAATAGCAGAATCAAGAAATATCTGGGTTGTATTGAATAAACTAAATAGATTTATTATCTCCGTCTGTCATTGTCAGATTTTTTTTAAGGTGCATCTCTGTCATAGGACTTCACTGAGCCTTTTCCAATTTCACAGTGTAATTTTTCCAAAAAGGATACTGAAAGATGGATACAGCTGCAGTCCAGATATGGCATTTAAAAAGTCTCTTTTGCTACACATCCAGGAGCATATAGCTGAAATGAAGGAGAGAAGACAATAGCTCCCTTAGCACTTCTGATAAATCTGTCTTTTGTGGTCCCGTAATAATAACAAAAGCAGATGTAATAGTTTCTTTGTTCCTAGATATTATCCCACGTATAAAGTCAAGGATCAAATCTATGTGCTTAGCTGTAGCACCATATAGAAACCATATGTATACTATGAATCCTAAATACTTTTTTGATGTTCCTGTATTTCTCAATTCTGTCTTCCATTTTGTAAATACATGAAATTGATTTCTGTTTCCCAGGTGTGTGACCTTGCTGGCTATATTAAAATGCACATTTGGCAAATAAGCCCATGACACTGACAAACTAGACTAGGAGAATTCCTGGAGGCTAAATTTAAGACTAAAATTTAATAATTATTTAAATTTTATCGTATCTTGGATTTCAGTATTAGTTTTGAACTAGCTTATTACTGGTTTTCACTAAGCAAATGGTTTGTTTGTGAATTTCATTTGCTGTGATTTTATATTCTTCTCAAAGGCAAAACCAGTTGATACACTAAACCATAAAAAACTCTCCAAAGGATCTAGTCTTTGTGAGTTTAGTACAATCTAATAGTCTCATTTTCATTCTGTTCAGAATTTAACAAAATCTTCGCAAAATATCAAAGAGATTCCTAGTTTGTCTGTGCTTTACTTTAGGGTCTAGATGTTGAGCAGAAATTGCTGTACCTGATTCAGGCAAAATTCTCTTGTTATGGTTGTGGAGTTTGGTCCGCTAAAAAACCACTTCCTACCTTGTGTGTGAGTAATACAGGGATGAGGCACTGTGTACAGAGCTGCAAACATTTTTAGAAATTACTAATTCACAGAGCAATTGATAGAGGCTATTTTTTCTTAGGCTTCCACGAAAAAACGCTCCTGATTAACAGGAATTTGATCAGGCCATGAAAATTATTGTCAAGGTTAATATAATTAATTCATCTTATTTGGAGACTTATTCACAAACATCTCTTTTAATGTGTGAATACACAAAAATGTCTTATATGAGTGTTGTTTGACACTGCATTTTTTATTTTTATTTTTTTACTTACTTTTGTCCCTATGCAAAATAAAGAAAGGTAATTCACTGCAGATCTGAAAGTCAAACCTAAAGGAGGTGCTGATGACGACCTGAGAAGATCACTGAAGATGTTATTTTCACTGTACTTAATGGATGATGGATAAAGTATTTCAGCTTACTTACAGTATATGTTGTACTGAAAAGAAGTCATGAGAAAGCTCTGCAGTTTGTGGTTTGGCACTTGCTTATTGGAAAATACACAAATAATATATCGTATCTCTATTTTGTTCATTAGGCTCTGACTGAGGCACGAAGTTCATTTGTGAAATAGTTTCCCAATTACCTGTCTTTCCAGAAAATCTAAAATAGAAGCTGATTATTTTTTAATTTGACAAGCCTAAATGCCAGCATTTTCTGTAATATGTTGTCATCTCTGCAACAGTTTAGACCTCTTGTTTGAAGTATTAAATATGAATAGCTTTGATTGTCTTTCAAAGGGGTTTGTGTTTTCCTTCCAGTGTTGTGCATTTTAAATGAAGGATATTAGGTAAGCGTGTTATTCTGCATACATTACTGCTTGTCATACTCAAGTTAAATTAACTGTTTCTTTTCCTGAGCACAGTCTAATCTGTAGTACTGCACTCAGGAAAAAAAACTGATAGGCACAGCAGCTGCTAGCTTGAAATAATTAACTCCTTAAAATTCAGGCCTTTCACCTTCAGTGAACTTCGAGATAGAACGTCTGTCTTAAATGTCAAAGAATAAGGAAAGAAAGAAGCTAAATATTATATCCTATTAAAATATTGAGTTTTTTACCTCGAAGTGCAACTGAAATACCCAGATCCATTCCATCTATGTGGTCTTACGTTCACACAAAGCTTCACCATATAAAATTGAAAGGCTTATTGTTTCTAATTCTCTGTAACAGCCAAAGAAATTCCTGAGGTTGCACCTAGGGTTTTAATGTTCTTCAGATATAGCTACCTCTCTGGCAAAGGTCTGGTTTGTGTTGATGTAGAAAACTATTCTTCCTGAGTGACCCTAAGAATCTTTCTAAAAGTTACAGTTTTGTTGTAACAACTGCTTCTGTTCCCTGTGCTTCTCTGGGCATGCCTATGAAATTAGGGTTTATGCTTCTTTGTATCCATGGTCTGCTTTATGCACTATAGAACAATTTGTCATTATACCAGTAAAGCATTTGTGCTGTAAGCGTACTGGGGCTCTGGACTAGGTTCTCATTGATCAAGAGGCTATGGCCTCTTAACTGGTTTCTCGGTGAATACTATGTATTTTGCGGTCAGCGGAATTTCCTCTGTTATCAGCAACACCAACTATTTGGGCACATACAGTAAAATAAATATTATAGATATAAAAGTAAATAGCTTTTATATTATATAATAAATATACATGCGTAATGCAATACTATAAAACAATAAATACTATAGTAATATATAGAATAAAAATATTATATATACAGACACACAGAGTTGTCTGTTTTGTATTATTTATTACCAAGGCAGGAGTCATCCCTAAGGTGCTTTTGGTAGCTTAGCATTTGAGAATACTGGCATACTGACAGCTCTTCTACTAGATGGTATTGTCGTTTTTTTCCAGAGAGCTTTTATTATAATCCAGACATTTCAATTGCTGTGGGTGGAAACTTGGCAGGTAGAATATAACTGCAGGAGCAATTTACTCTTCCAATTTTTGAAAATATTGGTTTAGATACATTTGTTAAATTGTGGAAACATCAGTTTAGTTTGCGGTATCTTAATATCATGTTATTAAAGGCTCTTTAAAATTAAGAGGCAGTACCTAGCATGACATCTGAATGACTGAAACTGGTGCAAAGTAGTGTGGAACTGGAGAGTATTGTTTCTATATGGAATGGGGTTGTCCACTAAAAGCTGGCTTTGCTGTAAGCCTCCAGAAAAGATAGTACTTGTTTCCAAGTGTTGACCAAATAGCCAGTTAAGACTAATTTGTAGTTCTTACAACTTGGAGCTTTCAGTGCTCTAAGGTAGAGAAGTTTGTTACCAGAAAAGTGATTTTTTTCTAGTTGTCTGGGTCAGAGGATTCATTGCTCTAGTGAAATAACAGCTGGTGAATTGTCTCACGGGCATATATACATATGGAGATACGATTCATCATCTTAGACTATAAGATGTAATTTCATAAGACCTAATAGCTTGTTCAGTTGATAACTGGAGTGTGTGTATAAGGTTAAGGAATTTGGATGCTATCACGGCAACATTAAGTTGAGCATTTGGAACTAGCTTTTCTGTGGTAAAAAAGAGAGACAATCATTGGGAAAAAAATCTAAACTTTACTAATTGCTAGGTGGATGGTTTAGTTTTCTTCATCCTCAGTAATGCATAGTATTTGAGTATGTGCTCAAATGATTCATGTACCAAAATGGAAAGAAAATGCGTCTTGGCAAGTAGTATGTATCGACAGTCATCCTTACTCAGAGCAGCCCGGAGCCCCGAGCTAGAGCTCGTGATTGCTGTGCCTAACTTCCAGTGTTAAGGGAAGCTAATGGTGGTTCTGGTTGCATTTGTATTTTCATGACTCTTTCTCAAAGTCCTTTAAAAAAGTTTCTTGTCTGAAGCATACCCGTTTTCTTTTCATGGACTTCTCCAACATGGTCATATGAAATTACCTGGGATCTTTTAGGGGAAGGATCTTCATATCTGTGTCATGAAGCAGTGCAAGAGCTGTCCTTTTACTGACAGATCTTCCATGAATACTTCCCAGAAGTCTTCATCTAATCTTTTTATCCTGAACCCATTTTCAGTATCACAGTGCCTTCAGTAAGGATTTTGCCTGAGGCTCCAACGTGTATCCAGCACAGTTTTTTGAGTTATACCATTATTGCAATCCCTGAAAATAGTGTCCATGATGTGCTTGCTTGCTGATTATATATGACCTCTACCAATACCAATGACGTGTCTTATTAAAATAAATCCTTTTGATTCTATTCTTTTAGAAATGTTTCCATTGATATTTTCCCATTAAAATATGAAAGAAGTCTAACATTTAAATTAACAAAGCTGAGTCCTTGTATCCAGGTTACAAGTTTTGCAAAAGCAGTTTCCAGAGTCTTTGCTTCATTAAGGACCTTTAAAATGTTAAGCACTGACACAGTCCAATCTGAATACCTCAGAGGCACATGAATTTGTATTAAGACTAAGCTTAAACCCTTCAAAGAGTTTTTCCTACTTCTCTGTAAAAAGAAATCCGGCAATGAAGGCCAGATTTATACCTAGGAAACAAAGGACTTCAAAACAGAGGTTTTCATGATATTTCAGCTGAATTTTTTGCACTTTAGATTGCATCTTAATTAGGGGATGATTGATCTACAGTTGTATTATACTGACTAACCTAGCCTTTGAAAGATGTGAAGTTTGCCTGATAAGTGTCATGGTGGGTTACAAGTGAGTGGGTTTAATGTTGTATATGGCAAAAAAATCCCCAAAACCAGTCAAAAAACTACTTCACCTGTATGTGTGTAAACCACACTAGTAGTATTTTTAATGAAATATTAAAAAGCTTTAACTAGAAAGAGCCAAAGACTGTTTCCTGAAGCCTTCTCTTCTCACATCTCTTGGGTTTGTTCAGTAGGCCGTGATGTGCTGAGTAACCAGCCAGAACTGATTTCTTCTCAAATTCTCAAAAAAAATCTCAGAATTTTCAAAAATTTTGTTTTTATTGGAACTTGTCTAGTGGAGGAGGGGATGATAACTGTGCAAGTTAACGAAAAAAAGAAGATCCTTCAGACTGACACAAACGTTCTGTACCTGCTGCAGACTTTGTATTACTTCCCACCACCACCACCATTAAAGAACAGGCCATAGCGTTCTGTTATCATTTCTTGATCAACTGACTTCTATAATTTTATTGTCTCTTTTAAAAAAAATAAGACAGTCCTACAAATTGTCTTCATAGTTGTTTACTGTTCAGTTAGCTTTTTAAGTTAAGATGTCTGAAACAGGCCAATCTGACAACAACTGCAGTGCGTAGGAGAGGGCTGAGGAATATTTTTAAGATATGTTTCTAAGAAACTTTATCATGATCGTGAATAGTATTTGATTCAGCCAGGCAATAGGGAAAATGCCTTTCCCTCACCTAGTCTAAAATATAAATCATTTCAGTTTGCTAAGTATTTTAAGGCCTGAATTTAAAGATCTAATTACCTCCACGTTTTGCACAGAAAGAATTTTAAAGCATTTTGAATTACTGGGAAGCAGAGTATTCATATAATGGATATTTGCTTCATAAACTGCTGTCATGAATGAGAACAGAGGAAGAAACACTATTCAGAGCATTAAAAAGAAGTCTCAAAAATCTCAACAAATATGGGAAGGAAGTGGTCCAGAAACACTCTTTTCATTTTAAAAAACCCTTGCAATACTCAATTTCTAAGTATTTAAAAATTCTGCAGCAAGGAACCATTTTGTTTATTTACATACATCTCTTTCCCTTCCCGCTTTTCATGGTAACCCCAAAATATTTTTCTTTTATCTGCAGATCCATTGGTATTTTTAATTTTTTTTCATTCTGTATTCTACTGTCTAAGACAGGGCTGCCAGGGTATGAGTTTGAGCTGCCGAGGTGCTTACACAGCTCCAGTCTGGCTCCAGGGATCAGGCTATGGCAGGTATCTCGTGGAAGAGGACATTAGTGTGGGGCTTTTGAATAATCTGAATGCCCAGCAGGTGGGGACTCTACAACTGAGCTGCATTCCAATTTTATCCTGATAGTCCTCTGCCGCGGAGACACACACACACACTTTTAAACCCTCAGCTCTGTTAGGTACATAGAAATGATATTAAGATGCCCTGCCATATAAAGACTTTAGTATATAATTTCTGGATTAAGGTTACATGGCCATCATAATCTTGCAGTAAAAATTGTGAGAATGAATTGGGTGTTATCTTCAGAAGAGCACTGCACAGGGAAAAGGGTGGGTTTCATTTTGCATTTATAGAATGAAACTTGACTGCAAAGATTGTATGCTAGTTTCAAGTGATATGAGAACTGGCTCTTGTTATAGGAGTGTAGTTTTGTGTGTGTATAACCTACTTTCTCTGTAAGCAGATATATTTTAATACTGTTAGGACTGTCTGGGGCGTGGTTTGGTAGTCCTTTAATGCACACTACAGATGTTGATGATCCAAGAAACGTTTCAGTGCATCTGAGATGTAGACTTCTGCCAAAATGCACCCTGGTGGGTCTTAATGCAGTAGTATAAGAAATAAACACGTATTATCTGCATTTTAATGTCTAACCATAAAAACGTGAATTTAAGGTAAAGAAACATCCGTGGTTTTCTCGGATTTCTCGAATTTGAATTTTTATTTAATCTACCATTGGTTTTATTTAATCTACCATTGGTTTTTTTATTCTACTCTCAGTAAACTGATGAATGGGACAATATCCTCTCTGAGTAACATTACTAAGAAGTTAACAAACATTTGGAAAAAAAATGCAGACCAAAAATAACATTTCAGGCTGTAGTTTGTATCTCTGTTAATCATTTGTATCCCATAAAAATAGTATGGAACCACTTTCCAGTCAAAACAACAAGCAAATGACTCATAAAACAAAATACTGAAACAAAAAAGGAGGAAAGTGAGCCGCATCTCAGATGTTTGTTACATTGTTAGGACGTGATGAAGTAGCTGTGGGATGCAGAATATATCAGAGAGGACTTTAGACAGAAGCAACGTAGAGACAAAATGGAAGCTGGTGAAAAGCCCTTACTACTGAAACTGGTATAAAAACTTGACATGATTTTGCCTACCAAGCAGGGAAATTACATTTGTTAGGGTGTCTGATTCTAGAGACAGGCACAGCATGTCTATAGGATATTGCATAGTTAAAGAAGTGTAACATGTTTTCAAGGTCGAAACTTTTACATGTCATGTGGGTTTCTGTAGAAAATATGAGAGGAACATCGGTGAGACTGTATTGTTGTCTTCAGATCTGAATAAAATACTGTAAAGGCATTGCTACAGATTGACTTAAAAAGTGACTCATGTACAGATATTTTATACAAGCTTGGGACTTAAACTGGAGTAAGTTCCTATCCAAGAGAAAACATCTTGATTTCCTGCAGTTATTGAGATAGGATCCTTGATGTATTTGGCTTCCAACCATCATCATCTTCACAGTATGCCTCTTAGTTTCAAACAGAGTTCTCAGTGCTGACAGAAACATAAAGCCAAAACTTGGCCTTCAGGAACATACGCTTTCATCAAAGAAAGCAAGCCAGTGGGAAACTGGCATGTTATTTGAAATTAGATTTTGGGCTCTTCAGGACACTGATCACTACTTCTTGTGCACGTGTTCTAAGCATAGTAAAATATGGTAGTGTTTGAAGTCTTGAGATGCCTGAGGAATACTAGCAAATGCTAATACTAATAAAGGCCAAGTAAACACCTATAATATAAAGTTGTAGCACCATAACTAGAAGTATGCTCTCCTTACAGAGCTAGTGGATTGATCTGTCAGAAAGATCTCGGACTGCTCCCAGGGCATCTTGCTCAATTGTAGTATTTCCCAAACAATTCAAACTGTCTTTAGTTCCTTCTTTTCTTCCACTTTTTTGTTTGGCTGTTCCATGTTGGTGGGCCTTTCTTACTGTCTTTGTTTAGCCAGCTGTTCTATCACCCAGTGGTCCCTCCCCATCTGGGAATGGGGAATCGAGAATAGGAAAGGAGACCCGTGGGTTGAAATAGAAACAGATTTCATAAAGTAATAATAGCAAACTGATATTAATGCCAGTACTAATATAAAACACACAGCCCACGCGGTGGTGGCGAGCTGTGCGCTACCAGCAGTGAGTGCCGGGTGTCAAACCCTGCGAGCAGCACAGCTCCAGCGAGAGCGCGTCAGTCACAGCACGGGGAGAGTGGCCTCGGGAGCAGAAGGATGGGTGAGACCCTCCAGGGATGGGTGACCATTGGTAAGGAGAGAAGGAGGAAGGAGGCCCATCACCAGCAAACTTTCCACTTAATAGTGCACATGACATTTTTATGGTATGGATTACTGATGTTGGCCAGCCTGGGCCAGCTGCTCTGGCTTTCGCTCCTCCAAGCTGTTGCACCTGGCTTACTCAAAACTGCTAAAGGCCTCTATCACTATGCAACCCCACATACCATGGTTGGCTATGAACAAAATGTCTTATCAGCTTTGTTCCTACCGAATCGGGTGCTGCAGCCTTCTCAAAAATGCAGCTTTCCTGAATAGAAAAATGATGCTATGATTCTATCCCAGCACAACCAGCACACGTACAGAAATTAAAATACTGGCAGACTATATATTTCTTTTCCACTGATTGATGAGCACTGTGATATATAGGTGGTTTCTTGAGGATGAGAGTGTTTTTGTGTAAAAATGGTGAGTTTGCTTTCTTCAGCAGCACTTTGATATTGCCAATTAGTAGCTGTGAGGAAGTTTGTCTTCAAGAGGTGTTGGCACAAACAGTTGGAATTTATAACTATATTCTTCAAAGCCTCATAATAGGTAATACTAATTTGTTAGAGCTTGTCCAGTGAATGAAACAAGCCTCTTTCATAGCCTCCTTCGCTGTGAATGATTACTGAATAGAGCAGATATTCAGATACTGTGTTTGAGGCAATTTCAGGGTGGGAGAGATTGCATAGGCAGCTTAGGGTTTTCTCTGTGTATAATTTTCAGCTACTTAATGTTTCAAGTTTTAAGATCCTACTGTCAAGAAGGAGGTTGGCATAGTAGTTTACCGGACAGTAAAAGATTTTCATATGATTATGCAAATGTGTATATTTATAATTTCAGAGAGTTTGGCATTACAGATTTGGGAATACTGAGATGCTAAGATGTCATTTTCTTTTTACATAGTTTCATATTTAGGAAGCTAAACTTATGATTTTTTTTTAAAGACTATTTTCTTAAATCACATACATTTAGAAATCATGGCTCCATTAAGCGAAATAACTGTAGAGTGTAAAAATGACATAGTATGTTATGTTATTGGAGATTTAGCAGTGAACTTTTATTTTCAATTGGTTGCTGATTTGAAAACTACTGATGTTTAAAATCCTCAAAATAAGGTACCCTTTTTAAACTTATTTTGCTTGGAAAAGCTGTTGGTAAATTAGAAAAAAATGTGATAATTTTAGAAGTTCTGACAGGGTAGATGTCTGTCAAAGTGAATGCAGTCTTCAAGATGGATTTTGCTGAGGCCCTGGAATACACATACTGAAAAAACCACATATAGTCCCTAAACGTGAAGTCCTAGAGAGTAGTTTGAAGGACATGGAAGTAAGGTATTTCATGCCAAAACCAGTTTGGACCCTATAGCTAAAAGCTACAGACAGCTGTATGTGTAGTTTACAAATATGGAGAAGTCCTTTACAAATGTAGAAAAGCCCTATGGTTGAAACAAAGGTTTGAGCTGAGTATCCTCTCTCCAGCAGTGTCCAAAAGCAGAAGATTAAGAAAAAATACATCAGCACAGCAAACATATCATTATTTGTTTTTTCCTGTAACTTTGCAGTCTCCAACAGTTTCATCTCGGGGACTTTCCGATCCACCGATGGCTTTTGGGGCTTAATAACCTTTAATGAATTTCTCTTCTGTGAACTTGCTTAGTAAGCCCTTAAATTCAGGTCAGCTTTCGCATCTGCACCCTTCTGTTGGCAAAGAGTTCCACAGCTTTGCTAAATACTGGGTGAAGAAGCATTTCCTTCTGTTTGGGCTGCAGTTGCCACCTGCTCACTTCATCCCAGGCCTCCCCAGCTTCTTTTAGCAGATGATGCGATGTGCAATTAAGCAATGTTCACTCATGACATCACTTATGACTGCACAGACCTTTTAAAAATACTGCAGCCCTAAACTACTTACCTTTTCTCTTGTAGGAGGGTGACTGACCAGCTCCTTGTTCTGCTGGTTCAGTCTTTGTATCTCACTTTGAAGCCCATAATCTGGCAGAGTGATACGTGCATCTGTCCCTGCCGGTTGCCTTTCTTTGTGTGTGAAATTCTGCTGTCTTTAGTGGTAATTTGCTGCAAAGTGTGGTCTGCCCACAAAAGAGTGATTTGATTTATGACAAAATAGGAATTTGTTTTAATTATGGATTTCGTTCACTGGTTTGTAGCTTGGAGGAAGAATGCTACACATATCAGAAGAATAATACTAAAAATGGTTTAAAACTAGTTTTGATACTAAATAGGATTTGTGTGTTGAGTTTGTTGGAATAGTTCTTACATAGAATGTGAAACCACAGAGTTTCATGTAAATCTCTCTGTGTTTAGAATTGCCTTAAGATGTCTCAGGCGTGTTTATTCCTCCTTCTTAGCCCCACTTTATTAATTACGTATTTGAGAACAGCCCTAGAATAATTTTCTTCTGCAAACTTATTTGAGTCGTATCAATTATTTATCCTTGTACAATCATGAAAGTTATTTGTAGACTGACATTTAGCATATAGGAAGACCTTTGGCTTACTTCTATTATCGTAAATCTGAAATATTCCAGCCCCGAGATCTGGGCTTGTAACAATTCAGGTGAAACTGGAACTTTAATACAATTTTTATTTAAAAAATTCTTTGCTGTATAATACATTAACTGTCTTGGTCCAAGAAATGTGTTCCAACTCAGTGGGAGTTAGGAACCTGATTTATTTTACAGGCAGTGTGTAATACTTAAAATAATTCTGTCAAGCAAGATCATAGAATCATAGAATAGTTGCAGTTAGAAGGGAACCCTAGAGCTTAACACAGGGTCAAATTAGATCAGGTTGCTTAGTGCCTTGTCCACTTGAGTCTTGAATATATCCAGGAATCCCCAAACAAGACTAAATTTATGTTCCTCAAGATGAAGACTGTAGTTCTTTTAATTGTCCTCTTCAATTTTGTCAGGATCTTATGGTGACTTTTGCAGGAGCTGCAACTGACCTTCACGTTCCTGATAAATCCCTTAGTCCTCAAGACTCTGGTTTAAACACAGTTACTATCTTAACCTATGGCACAAGATTTACATACTGTGTTACAGAACAGTAATTCTGTTCTTTTGTGGTGTTAAGTTACCCACTTTCCACTTTCAGCAAAATGAGCCTTACCATGCTTTCTGTGTGGATGTGAAACCACACGGGCATTACAGAGATCTTGAGATTATACTTAGTGGTGTAGAGAAAGATACTCTTAAGAGTTTGGAGCACTGTATACTCTCATAGCCATCCAGGTAGGAGTATATCCACCATTATTTTTTAGCAGCACATACAGACCATTCCATCTTGAAAACTCTGAGCTTTGATTATAAACGTTATAGTCCTTGTAAGGAGGACTTAATTAACATTAGGTAGATTACTGCAAAAGGTTTGGTTCCCACTTAAATGGACATATTTTAAATGATTTGCAGTCAACTCAAAATCAGCTACTTTTTACTGGAGCTCTCAAGACACACTTTTTTTTCTAAACTGTCAGTGAACGAAGAAACGTAAACTAGAGAGCAGCTATTGTAATAGAAAGCAAGCTATTAGTCAAAACACCTCTAAATTTTAAAATGTACACTTGATTACTGATATCTTTTCAATTTATTGTGTGTTCATTTGAGATAATTAAAAGCACATAAACATTTTAAAACAGGAAACAATGTTTCTGCTGAAACATTCTTTATATAATCTCATTTTTCTCTTTCAATTATTGCATTCAAGGTAATTTTATGCATTCTAGAAAATGATTCTGATTCGTNTTGAGCTAATTAAAAGCACATAAACATTTTAAAACAGGAAACAATGTTTCTGCTGAAACATTCTTTATATAATCTCATTTTTCTCTTTCAATTATTGCATTCAAGGTAATTTTATGCATTCTAGAAAATGATTCTGATTCGTGGATACACAAATTTATGTTATTTTGAGTAGAATTGAAAAATACTGAATATGAAGTCTATTTTAAATATTTCTGTTAAGGTTTTCTGAAAATTTATTTAGAACTACAGCACGTGAAATTTCAGTGAAATCAGGATGTTTGAGACCTAATGAGCTTTGTCCCCATTTCTTTCATTTGTCAATTTGGTAGGATAACAAAAGGGTATTTGTGGGATTTCAGACTATTTTCAGGCTGTGTAGCCTGCTGAAGGTTTCATCTTGGACTCTCGTAGCAGAACTTCCTCTAGGATGAGACTTGTGTTCAGGTCGGTCCAGTGATATAGAATCATAGAATGGTTTGGGTTAGAAGGGACCTTTAAGCTGATCTCATCCAATCCCCCTGCAGTGAGTAGGGACATCTTCACCCTGATCGGATTGCTCAGAGCCCTGTCCAATGACCTTGAATGTTTCTGGGAGTGGGACATCTACAACCTCTCTGGGCAACCTGTTCCAGTGTTTCACCACTCTCGTCATAAAAAAATTCTTCCTTGTATCTAGTTTGAATCTACCTTCTTTTAGTTTAAAGCCACCACCCCTCATCCTGTCACTACAGACCCTATTAAAAAGTCTGTCCCCATGTAGAAGAGCTTTAAAGTGGAAGCATGACAACGCTCAACAAAACTAACTGCTGTAAACGTCAGAATCTGCACAGTTTGTTTCCATTCCAGGAAAAATAAAAATCTGAAGGTGATATTTGTAACCATATCTATTGTTCTTGGGGGCTTAAGTAGCTAAATTTCCTATAACTTGTATGAAAAGTTTCCTAGTTTTGAGGTTAACAGCGAATTTGGGAAACAGTAATGAACTCCAGCAAAACAGTTGTTTATTTTGTAAGTATCTCTGAATAAAAGCTCATTATAGTCCTCATTGATTTAACACTGTGTGACACTAAACAAAACCGTCGTTACTCATACATTTTTTCAATTTTTTGGTTTAAATTCCAGCATTCAAAGAATAATTAATGTCAGGCAGTTGCCTGAGCAAGCCTGCACTCTACGGTAAATAACATTTTCTAATTAGTGCTGATGTGGATTCGAGACTGAATATCTGATTAATGTGCATCGCAGCAGTTGAGGTTAAACTTCATGAGCTGTATAAACCCATGCATTGTGTAACCTGCTTGCTCTCAGTATTACATACACCATGTCCATGCACGGTCTATGTATTGTGCTGACATTTGCATAGCTACTTCCCAAAGGCCCAGTAATTCTGCGAAGAGTGTGCCGAGTCAGACGTAAAGTCCCCCTTTGCATTAATCCTAGCAGAAATGCTGTGTGGCCTGGCAGGCTATTCAGGTGCAGCCGTTGGAAATCTCACCCAGATAAGCTGGAGAGGGTACCCATGCTACAAAGATGCCTCTTCGTATACCCAGGGCAATAAAGGTTAAGGGACTTCTGTAACTCAAAATGTTGGTATCAACGCTGGTGATACTGGTTGTACAGCCAGAATGCAGTGGCAGGGTAGTGCCATCTGCAGTAGGTGATGTTGCCCAGAATTCTTTTTAAAAAGATGCAGCTTCTGGGTTTTTTCCTATGACTCCTTCGTGTTAAAGCAGAGACTCCTTTTCTTTCAGTAAATTGTTGCACTGAACTGTTGCAAGGAAAAATAGAATTGCCCCATGTCTTTTCTCTAATGCTCTCTTGATTTATGCATGCAGGGCTATCTTTGGACATACTCTTTTCTCAGTTTCAGAAATTGATGCTAATTTTGGCAGATGGTAAGATCTGCAGTGCATATGTAGAACACCAGTAGACTGTTTTCTTTTGCTTTCTGGACTTTCTTCAGCTGTTACTCGTTATTCCTGTTATTTTTATTAATTATAAACAGGGATCCAGATTCACAAATGCAAGTAGGTACATAAATTCCTTTGGAATCTGGGTCATTTATTGCTAGACATTACAGAAGGAGCATATGCTAATAATTTTTGACTAGGTTACCATCATTACTTGTGGTGATTTGAGAAACATACGCATGGTACCCGCTGGTTGCCAAAACACTGCAACTTGTTACGTTAGACATAACAAATACGTTAAACATTTTTCTAGACAATCATGTGCAGAACTGTAATATTGATAAATATCAATCAATATCTAGTCAAAGTGTCTTCTTATATTGTGAGCAGTTATCATTTCATTTATTTGCTATATGAAGAATTACATGTATCTTGAGAACTTATGGGCAGTGGGAAAGAAAAATGGAAAATTCACATTCTTTTCAGTCTAAAAAACATATATACTATATACATTCCCTGCATAAATTACATTATTTACAGTAGGATCACTCCAAGAGAAAAAAAAATATCATAGAATCATAGAGTCATAGAATGGTAGGGGTTGGAAGGGACCTCTAGAGATCATCCAGTCCAACCCCCCTGCTAAAGCAGGTTAGCCTAGAGCAGGTTGCACAGGAATGCATCCAGGCAGTTTTTGAATCTCTCCAGAGAAAGAGACTCCACAACCTCTCTGGGCAGCCTGTGCCAGGGCTCTGT
>VZSC01008079.1:286843-323028 GCA_013398225.1 Steatornis caripensis
ACAGGCTGCCCAGAGAGGTTGTGGAGTCTCCTTCTCTGGAGATATTCAAAACCCGCCTGGATGCATTCCTGTGCAACCTGCTCTAGGCTAACCTGCTTTAGCAGGGGGGTTGGACTAGATGATCTCTAGAGGTCCCTTCCAACCCCTACCATTCTATGATTCTATGATTCTATGATACCTTGTTGAAATGCATTGTAATATTTGGTTCGTTGCTTGTAAGAAGAGTGTGGCATCTTTAGAGAAGGGTTTTAGACTTTCCTCTCAGTTGGTCAGTAGTAATAATTTTTAAAATACCAGCATTCATTAGTTACTCCTCTGTGTAATTCCTTGAAAGCTGAAGTTGGACTGCGAAAAAAAGGTGTCTACCACAAAGGCTGGGAAACAGCCTTTGGAGCCCTAACAGTAGAGAGGCAAGCCATGTGTGCGGTGTTTGACTTACAGCTGGCTGTCATAGAGTTTTGCCTGCAGCAGAGTGGATGCCTCTGTGTTCTAACAGGAGAAAAGGATGAAGGGAGAAAGGATGGCTTGTGCAGCTCAAGTTATTGCTCAGTGCTTCCCATGAGTTGGTAAAGCTATGGCCTAATTAAACTATGCCGGTGCATCTTTCTTCCCTCATGACTGAGACAGTATCTTTTGCTGCTGTAATGGTAATCCAGCATCAATGAAAGAAAATGTCAGTCGCTTTCATGGAACTTCCCAGAAGAGCTGAACAAACCATAAACGAGGATGTTGGGGAGAGAAATTCAACCTTTAATATACTTAGCAGAGCAAGAGCAAGTATTAATAATCCCTCTTTTATTAAAACTGGCTTAGAAGATCTGTTGAGATTAGCTCAATTGCTTTTTTTTTATTGCTTCAGAGTGAGGCATCAGATATTTTCACTGTAAGGAAAGGCTGATTCTTGAAAAGTCTTACTAAGGGTAACATTCTTAAGCCAACCAGCTTCTTCTTTCTTACTGACATCTGTTCAGCAAAAATGTACAGATTTACAAACTGAACTTGAGACAATTACTTGAAAAAGTTATATGAAGAGTTATGGCTTATGTCCTTCTGCCTTTCTGGATTGTATCTTGTCTTTCATTTTTTTAGCAATCAATTTGCAGCCTGTGGTCCTGGCCAAACTTCAGAGCACCTCTGGCTCTTTGTTCCACAGCCCTGAATGCTGGGGGCACAGCTGGACCACACCACAGATCCCTTCCAGGCTTTGCGGTACAGGTTTCCTGCCTCTCCTGGAGACACAGATCTTGCCCCAAGCTAAGGTCTCAGTTATTTACCTGTCCTGGGAGTCTAAAGGACTTCTGTGTCTGCTGTTTTTTCCTGTTTACACCTAATATAACATTGAATCTTCTTTCTAGTGTCATGCCTAAACTTGAATTCTCTGTCTTTACAGTGCCTTTTCTCTTTTATTTTATTCTTTGTGTGTCTCCATCTGTTGATACTTTCGGTTGCTAGATTTCCCAGACGAACTGATAATAATAACAACCCAATAATCCTCTAAAATGCCCAAGAAATAGCATCCAACTTGTTTTACTGTAATAATCTTCTTACAGTCTAGTCTGCCCTCAAATGAAAAGTGTAATCTAAATGCATACTTGTCTGCAAAGGAAAATGAAAAGTCTGAGATCTCTTCCCCAGCCAAGTTTTTACCCTTTGTAATTTTCAGAAAAAAATGAAAAAAAGTATCTATCATATGGCATTTTTATGAAACAGAAAAAAAAGCGCATGTTAAAGAATCTCAAGTAATAGTTGTGTGCAGTCTTCTGTCATCATGCATTTTACTGGAGTTGTCATTATGGGCTCGTTGCTTGAAGTTTTAAGTGTTTATGAATCTCAGGAAATAAAGTACACTTCTACCCTTTGTGCTTGTGGGAGAAAATTTAAGTTATGACTTGTTCTTAATCCTCTTCCCCTCCTTTCCTTTCTGCTCCCTTCCCAAGTCCTTCCCCTTCCTGTTTCCTTCCCCTTCACTTTATTTTCCCTTAGTATAGGATTTGCCTATGCTAATTTATTCTAAAACATATGTCTGCTAACAGTTTTGTGCTAATCAGGATTTTTGGAGCTTTGACTCATTATTTTTGAGCACTAGGCAACAGGGGAGGCATTGTTCATAAACATATGTCTTTGTACCTTCTCTGGACAAGATATTTTTCAATTATTTAGTGTTCTCTCTATCACTTTCACAATTACTGGCTTGTGTGTAGCTCTGAACGGAGAGCTTTTCATGGCATACTGGCTCTTCACGTAATACTTCCCACAATATTAACTTCTTCCATAATGTATCTGATGAATGAGCTGATTAACTAATTTACTTGTTTAATAAAATTTGTTAAATTTACATAGAGAGAATGAGGTCTAATACAGAGTCTCTGGAAAGAAGAACACAGGAATGACAATGAAAGTAGACAGTAGTGAGATAAATAGGATAGAGCTTGATGTTTTAAGATTTCTAATTTTTTTTTAGATTTTCCCACCAAAAAATTTGGAACCGCATTTATCTGTCAACACCTATTTTCAGTCTGTTTCCTGATTTTCTCTTTTCTTTCTTTTCCATCTGCTTCTGTCTTTTTAAGTAACGTTCTTTGGCATAAGATTGGTTCAGTTGCTGTCTGATTTTGAGAAATAACTAATACACTTCTAGATATTATTTCAGACTAATAGTGAGAGCATTCTAGAATATGTAGCTGCATGTATATATGAACATGACGTTGAGTTAGTACACAGAATACTCAGTATGCTTCACTCCCTTATAACACCTGAAGGAAGACTCTACTGCAAGTGCCTGTGTTTTCCCAAGATGTAGTTCCCTATAATTCTAAGGCTAAGGCCTGTGTAGTTGACCATAGTTATATAGGGGTTTTTTTCCATAAAAATGTCAGAGCTTTCCTCAGCCCGTATTTAAGTTGGAGGGTTAATTTCATCCATGATAAAACAGGAAACTTATCTTTCCTTCTGTATAACATTGTTGGTGATTTTCTTTAAAAATAAATCCCTTGGACTTCCTTCAGGTCCCTTTATGTTATATAAAGATCAGCAGTTGCAGCCAACAGCCGTATCAGCTAAACCAAGAAAATTATCTGTTTTTTGACCTTTATTTAACACAAAGACAGTAGGCTAAAATAATAGGTAAAACTGCTTAAATCCCTATAGGCTTTCTAGTCATGCAGATTCTAACAAATGCCTGTTGGATTTTTTTTTTGTTAGCCCTACTTCTTGAAAGTAATTTCTGCTTCCTTCTTTCTTTTTAATTTCAGTTTTACAGCTATTCCCTCTTTTTTTCTCATTGTCCTTTTCATCCCTGCCTCCAGTTATCTAAATCTCTCCATTAATTGTTGGTCTCCCTGAAATAAGGAAGTAAGGAAGAGAGAGATGATAATTACTTTGCTGATCTACTTGATTAATGTTATAGGTAGTTTATATATTTGTAAGAGCATAAAATCATCTCTAGTTTCATATTGCTACCAGTTGGGAAATTAGTACGACGCTGATGAAAAGTCGCCTTGTGCTTCACAGGCTGTATCTGCAGTCCTGCCTCTGTCCTGTGCTCTCTCTTGTTTCCCCATCTCTTCTGTCGTTGTGGTTTTTAAGAAGAAAAACTAAATGTGAACCAACGAACCAGCATGCAGCTGCGTGGGGCATTCTTTAAAATTAGGTTTTGGACAAGTTTGTAATATAGGGGAAGTAACAAATCATCATGCATACAAAAGATACAGGAGATTCTTCTGAACATTTTCTTTCCTCTGTAAGGTAAAGGACGGTGGCTATGAGTCACAACCTAAAACGAAGTTTTAAACAAGGATATTTTCAACAAAAATTTTGTAATAAAGGACTAAGCATTTGTTTTGGCAAGCCATTGACTAGCCATGCTTTTTTTTTCATTGTTTTCAAAGCTTCATACAACTTAACAGACATTTTTCAATGGCACAATGAATTTATTTGATGCATCTTTGAGCCCTTTGTTTCTGAAGACATAGTTTCTGCAATGTCGATCCAGTGAAGACATTCAGTCTATTTGAGAAAGAAGACTCAATTACCGTTAGCAGAAAAATAGCAACGTTCTTCAGGTTAAGGATATGTGTGGCAGCAGTATAGAGTCTCTTTAGGTATTTTTAGTTGCTTGTTAATGGAAGATACAGTTCCAAGACCCTAAAAAAAATCAATGGTAACTTTTGTTTTAAGGTTTGCTTGTAATACCTTTGTATTTAGTATGTCCTGCTGGGGATGCTACCATGCTGTGTGTTTATTTTCTTTCTGAAACCTTTATAAAAAAACCCCAACATATTATTTTGTAAAGCAGAATTTTCAGCTGTCCTAAATGGATTTCAATCTAAGCTTTATGAATAGCTTAGATGGTGTGAAAAGGAAGACAGACAGACACACAGGCAGTTATGAAGGCTAGTCCTATTTTTCCCTTATGATATAAAGCAATATAATTATATTCTGTTATCAAAATGTCATTGTGGTCATATTCCCAGAGTGATTCAGTAACATCATGGGCACAACTCTTTCATAGTGTTTCAGAAGGGCCTATTGATCACTTCAACTTTCTAAAACATGTTATAATGTCCCCTTAGAAGTGCATAGGTCCTGTGCCTCCCCTCTGCAAATATACCCTTGTTCTGCAAGATTAGGGAACAAAATAAAATCTCTTTGATTTAGTCATATGTTTTAATTTTAAATTCGTGCTGTATAGAGTAAGTAATAGACAACTTCAGGAATACCGTACATGACTTGACTTGTATAATGGCACCTGATTGTTCATACCATAATTTAAAACATTTTATGAAAACTATTTCTCATACGAAATGCAAGGCAGGAAATAGAATTGCTGAGTATTACTGGTTAAAGAGATAATTCAAGAGGTTGAGCAGAGTGAGAAAGCTGTCTAGAAAACAAGTATTCCCACTGCTGTGGAAAATTTTTGATGTTTTGGGTTTGTTTGTTCAGAAACAAGAGCTTACCAAAAAATGAAGGCATCGAAAGGAGCTCTTGCCTCAGAAGAGCAGTCAGAGAGAAAGCAAGAGGGAAAGAGTCATGCCACAGTAGCCAATAGTATTAAAATTTGTGCTATACACATAGATATTTATTGTTCAAGGAAAAAATGAGTCTAGCACTGGAAACCATCCTTAATTCTGTCCTCTGTCTAAGCAACTAAGCAATTGATACTTTCTGACAAAATACATTTTTGATAAACTTCCCGGCTAGCTCTAATGAGTGTTGCACTAAGTACCAGAACAACGCTGCTGACAGGAAGGCAAATATTTTCTGTGTAATATGGATTCCAAATTCTGCATTGCTCTGTGGTAAAAATGGAAGATGCACAATGTAGGTCAGCATAGTGTCAATTCTAGCAAATAAAAATACAGATGCTTCCTCTCAAATCAATCAAAGCATCTGTGAAACTTCACAAATCAGAAATAACATGGACATGTGAGTCTACTCGACACTGCACAAAATAATCACTGTTTTTATTGTGGTTCTCAATAGCTCTCATACATACAAAAATATGTCAAAATTTATAGGTGCATAAAAAAAGTCGAATAGTGACTAAACTATACAAAATTATATTTCTGTATTGTTAAAATTTAATACATTAGTCAAAGCATCAGATAAAAAACTTTGCTTGGATTTTAGAAAAAGTAAATCGTCTTTTACCATTGGCACATGGGGGAAAATTCCAAGGATTTCCTTTCGTCTTTTCCTGATGCTATCTACAAAATGTGGATTGTGTTTTAGCCACTTGTGGTAACGAGGCTCCGATTCATTACAATTCCACATATGTCCTATTAACATAGATATATTTCTTAGATCCCCGCTAGAATAAACCTGAAATTTATCTCTGTGTAATTCCAAGTTTGTTTCTGCCACGTGAAATATGGCCTACTAGGCACTTAAACTTGGTATCTCTTTCTGGATGTTTGGATTTTTAAAGTTTATTTTTCTTTTGCCAAATTTTTTTCCTATTTTTCTCGTGAATTGCACCTTAATTGCCAAGTCCAGTTTGTGTTCTAGCTTCATTAGTATTTAATTCAGGCTTAATTGTTTGAATTAATGGTGTGTGCCCCAATTATAAATTATTGGATCTGCAGCAGTTTCTCACAAATGATATCAATAGAATAATTTTAAGAGAGAATAAAGGATGTACATTCCTTACCATAAGAGAAGTACTTGAAATAAGGTAGACTTAAATCTCTCTTATGCAACAGAACCCTGTTAAAAAGATGTACGTTGTAAGATATTTTCCTCCTTTACTTTGTGTCATACCTTTCATATTTGTTATTAAATTAGACAGCACAGTGTATGTACACAGCTGGAATGCACCCCTTTGCAAGGCAGTGGCTTTTACAGCTTTCTGGACTTATTTTAGCAATTTAATGCTTCCTTTTTTTGGTGTTCAAACTAACTGAAGTCATTGTTTCATTTCAGTTTGGAAGACGTTACATTGAAGACCTTTTTAATGATTTTCGAGATGGACGAAGACTTCTGGAGCTCCTGGAACACCTTACAGGCCAAAAACTTGTATGTCTGTATTAACATGTTTACTGTATATTAAAATCTTGATGTTGTGATAGTTGTATTAGGTGTTATTCATGAATTTCCACCATAGATGAAGATCTATGGCAACAGTATTTTTTAGGGATCTGAATATTTTCAACTTTCGTTTCAAATTGAGGAAACGTTGCCGCTGATAGCTAGGCATATATTTGTAATGTAGATGTTCTACTTTTTTGTATGCACTTATTAAGGAAGTGTGGCAAACAGAAACAAGACTGAGGAAGGGTTTATTTAGATATTTAGCTGTAATTCAGAAATTATTTATTACTAGATGTTTGTGCCAAATACAAGGAATAGAACTTAATGTGTAGTGTTTTGTTATGTATGTTAATGTATGAGTTTTGCTAATAAATTTCATACTTACAGTCCATATATAGCTGTATATGTCTGAAAAGAGATAACTGCTTGCTGTTATTAACCTAAAAATTCTAAAGTGACACTTCATATATATTTTTGAATATCGTCTCTTGTGTTCCTGCTTGGACTTTGTGAACTTGGGATCTTCCTTTGAAAATTTCTTATAAATGAGTAATGAAGCAGGCTGGGAGTTTGCCACTCAAAATCCAGAGAGAATGTATTTGTAAATAAATATTAAACAAACTAATGCTTATTTGGTTGGTTGTCATAGTAATGTTTCTAAATGGTGCCATGGAGAAGATGACTAATCATAATAAAAACAATCTTGCATTATCTTATTTTATATACATTTCAATGATTCGTTCACTTTAAAATGTCACAATACGAAATTACTTTTCAACTGTTGATCCAGTTTGTTTCACAATAGCCTTTATTTCAAGTTGGGAAGCTGTGTATGCACAATGTATGGTAATAGTCTCACTGCTGTTGTCATAAACTTATGAAATAGAGAACTATGAGTGTCATATAAGATTTGGATTACATGTAGTGTATTCTAGTTTCTGATTTTGGGTGTTTATTTTCTTTGTAGGCAAAAGAAAAGGGCTCCACAAGAGTTCATGCTTTGAACAATGTCAACAAAGCACTGCAGGTTTTGCGGAGGAATAATGTAAGTAATCAGCCAGACAGCATCAGAGCATCCTATACATACAACACTTAATGCTTTGTAAGTGTTGGATCAAACTCTGGCCCATAGTATACAATTACTGGAGTCAAGGCAGTTTTATTAACATGACTTGGATACTTTGTTGTTTAGCACCAGGTTGGAGTGTATTTCACAGAGTTTAAAATCCCTGCCAGTAAATGTTTGAATAATAGATCTATAATGGATGCTATCTAAAGACTGATCAATATGCAAAATTTTATGGTAATGCGTGGTGTTTAAAGTGCATTTAAAAATGTTAACTACAAGAAGTCATCCATACCTGATTAGAAGGTGCTACCTATCTAAAATACCTACTCACAATCTCTGACAATTATGAAGTCTGAAAAACTGAGGCTTGTCCTACAAGAAATCATTTTGGTATATTTTCATTGATGTCTGTTCCTTATGGTTCATAACGTTAAGGAAATGAATCATATCAAAACCAATTTCCATTCTACTTTGTCAAGATGGACTTTTCAAGCCAGTATCCTATGCATCTGTTTGAGTAAATATTCTCATAATAATCTTCCTTATGCGAGCGTTCTAATGGACCCATAACTTTAGCAGACATTTTCAGTGGCCAACTAATTATATCATATCTCCTCCTCAAGAATAAATTCAAATAAACTGCAACATTCACTTAAACTTAACAGTAAGATGTGCTGGAACAGTAATAATGTATTCTGTGCTGCATATTATATTGGATTTCTTGATAGCTGCAGTACGTCACTAAACATGCGAGTTCAGCTGCTGAATAAAGTTATCAATTTTATAAATCTAAGGTAATGCTTATCCATCTGAAGATTTGTGCATAGATGAAATTGACCTTACAAGACTGGCGTAGAGACCTCTAGCTTGATTTTTATTTTTTTAATGGGATTTCATGTAAATATATAGAAGACAAAACTTCCAATTCTTCAAAATCTTAAATATTTGACACCGTTGGAAAAAATAAGCAATACGTTATTTCACAGTATACAAGAAAGTTTTTATTCTGTACCTGTAATATGGTTACAAGTTTTCATAGTAAATACTTTTAAAAGTATTTATTCACTACATTATCAGCTAAGTCCATTAAAGTACTGTTCATTCAGTTTCCAGAACACGATAGTTCTTTTCAAATATAGAAAGAAAACAGAGAGCATTCCAACTGAAGAATATAGAAGAAAAAATGTTCTTCTAGAAAGGGAATTGGTCATCCAGTGGCCATCATATTCATGTAACGAAAACCTTATAAGCTATACACAATATAAAAATAGTATAGTGTGTATACATAGTATATCAAATTAGTATAAACCTCTGGAATAGTTTCCTCAACCTTCAAAATAATCTCAAGTGTGATTTCTACGGGATTTCAGGAATGCAAAATTAATGGTTCTAAAGCTATTTAAAGCCTGTGACGAATCTAGATTTTTCTGCTGGTATGTGCCATCCTTGCTCTGAGGTTCTGCAGTTTAGATGGTAACAAATTGAAAAATGATGCTGCTTCGAGTCACTCTGTTTTACAGAGTATTTTTTTCCTATGAAAAGTGGTAGTGTTGGGGTGAGAGGTTGCCCCAGTATAGCCTCAGGCAATGCTGAGGCAAACTGGGAAGTGTTCCTCTGTTGCAGTAAAATAGATGTAGGCTTCATGTCTTTGGGATTCCATTTCCAAAAACAGATGGAGGATTTGGCCTTTAGAACACGTAGGTGATACCCTAATAAGCTTTGTAGTAGGTGACTTGCTACATGGAGCTCATTTGAAATTTAGGATATAAAGTCCAAGTTCCACTTGGGAAATGTTCCAAGACACTATTGGTTAGAATGAATTGCCAGTCTCATATGCTTTTAATACAAAAATTCTGAATTCTTAAGAGTTTTAGAGTTCTTGACAAAATATCTACTGTGTACGTGATTAGTAAAAATGACCTATATACATAGATGCATTGAAATTAAAAAAAAATGCTTTTTTTGAGTGTGCAAAACCTTTAGTCAGTCTATAGATGTAACTTCAAATAGCTTCAGAAGTCCAGTAGAGATATGCAGACTGTAATTTGTGAAGGAATTGGGTGATTTACTATATAACTATCAGTTCTGACCGTGAAAAACTGCATCTATGTAACAGTGCGGATGCAAATTTTAGAGTCGTAGTTTTCATCCAGAAGTGCAGGTCTTAGCTTGTATTGCCTTGCATTCACATCCCTGGATTTGGCTTTCTTACTTAAATAGTATAATAAGTGAAGGAGGGTGAAGGATCATTTCACATGTGGAGGAAAGAATATTCCAGGGTGATAAATGCTGATGCATTATTGAGTTGCAAATGCATAACATAATTATGGAAAACAACAATACTGGACAAACTAATGTGGAAAAGACTTGCTTACATCACAATCATTGATCTCTCTGTACTCTAGAATACATCCTGCCTTGGTTTATACAGTATAGAATTTAATTAAGGCAAAATAAGTTGTATTTTAATTTAAATATGTAGAATAATATCTTGGGTTTATAGGTTCTCACAATGTCTAGATGTGCGTGTAGCTTTCAGCAAAGTACGTTATGTAAGGTAGTATGGAGCATAATACAGGAGATCTTCTGTGTTACCCATCAGTTTTGTTATTTGTAACTGTAGAGGTTTAATATAAAAAGATTTTTGAGTTATTATTAACTATTACTTTTAATTATATTTTTTCACAATGTGCTATAACTGGAATAATTGGAACTCTAGATCACTGCTTGTTTTTTGCCACCACATTAATTGTGCCATTTATAAAATATGAGTTGGATATTTACTAAACAACAGAAACCAAATGGGAGATTTACCCTAGCCTATCCCTCCCTCTCCCTCACCACAAAGGAAGTTTAACACCAAATATATGAAAATAACACCAACATCTTATACTTGCTATTAATCTTATATAAGTATTTTCTGTTGCTTTAATAGGTTGATTTGGTAAATATTGGGAGCTCAGACATTGTGGATGGAAATCATAAGCTGACCCTTGGTTTGATCTGGAATATAATCCTCCACTGGCAGGTGAGTGGCACAGCTGCTTACTTTCCATGAAGTACCTTTATTCCACTGATCTTTTTTCCATTATTATCCAGTCACAACCTACAAAGTAAACATAGACATTGCAAACAATTTCAGCAATTTTTATGGCAGTCTGCTTACATATCATCTAGGATATTAAGAAACTTAAGAAGATAAAATAGGGTTTAGAGCATTAGCAGCAGCTCTTTTGACTCTCATTTCACAGTTAGATGTTGCAAGAGAATGTATAATACAGTTATTGTAAGAAAAATGGATAGACAAAGCCAGTGTGAATATATGGCTTTCATAGTCTCTTTTCTTTTTAGTATCTTAGAAAAAGTGACTTTTCTATTTTAATGAAATAATCACATTTGTTGCTCTTCGCTGCTGACTCATCCTGCAAAAAATTATTTTTAGAACACTAAAAAGGTGCTACTCCGACAATTTATTGAAGCAGACCTGGCTCATTTAGCTTCTTTTCTATTTGGAAAGAAAGAGGGGATTATGATATAGATCTCATAAAAACCAATGTGGTAGATGAAGACACTTAAGTAAACAAATTCTGAGACAGCAGTAAAATAAAAATTGAAAAAGAATTAGAACCTATATGCTTTGAGTGTATGTGTTTATATGAATCTTTGCTAAAAGTCTCTCCATTGGTGTTGGCTTTGTTCCCCAAGCAGTAATCTAGAAGTTTTTCATAGCATTAGAAGCAAAGATGGTGGGAAACAAATCCTAAAAGACTTTATGTTAAAAACTAAACACTCCTATCAAAAGTCTTACGTGCATCATTCACTGAACTAGGGGACATTTTTCTTCTAGTTTTACAGGCCGTGTTTTAGTGAGAGCAACAGAGAAACACTGCAAATAGTTAAATCATGTCTTCCTCTGCCTCCTATTCCAATATTCCTAGTTTAATTGCAGAACATTGTTCTAAATTACTTATTAAAAGCAGCTGGAATATGAAACCTAGCTGTGCAACTTCTACCAATAATCCTTGAACCACTGTGTTTTAATTTATGTGAATTATGGGCTGAGATGGCTATTCATGTTCAAATTCATATTTTGATTTCTTCGTATTTTATCCTGAAGCAAAGTGTTAAAGATGTGCCTGTAGTATTAACTGTGGTTTCTTTAACTAGGTTTTACTTAATGATTAACTAAGTTTTCTTTCAGCTTTTTCCGCCGTCCCTCTTAAGGCATACTTGCACCCACACAGAAGACACATGTTTTCTGGTATAGTCTGGTGAGGGTTTTGACAGCAAGCATGTGCTCTTAGGGCACTGCTTGCTTGCAGTACATAGGTGATTCGTTTCAAGCTTGATCTTGAGCCTAGTGATAACTGTGACAGCACCGTGGCACCTGTGACTTCAGCTGAACTGCACATGTATGAAAAGTGCAGGGATCATATTTACAAAGCAGTGGTTAAAGGTGTGACACTTTCTTGGCATAGTCATTCTGTCCATGTTTAGTCTATACTTTTGAGTTCTGTGTTTCAATTTGTTCTATTCATTGTTTACTGAAAGGAAGTGACCTGCACATTCTGGACTTCTCTTTTTATTTAAAATTTTGTAAATAGATTTCTAATTTGGCTAGAATTCTATTTCCTTTCTAAAGAGTAGCTAAAGCCTGATTGGCAAGAAGAAGCCATTATTGTATAATAACCCTGTTGCTGTTGCATAATGATGAATAATTAAAAAATAATATAAAGCCAGATTTGTACTTGGGCTTTTCTCTTTTTAAACAAAACTCAGGGGATGATGTTGTGTTGCTGTTTCCCTCAAAGGACTGCAGCAGCTCAAAGTGAATTTGCTTATTTACAGCTCTGTGGAGAAAAAGGTTGTTCTTTTCCAGATTTTCTTTCAAGATTTGAAGGGTTTTGCGTGATCTAGAACATGTTTGTGATTATTCTGCCATGTTTCCAGATGGGTACTATCTTACATATTAACAGCACTTCTGGTGAAACAAGGCTGTAAATTTCTTAAGAAAGGGTACTTCTTCCTGTTCGTACCATCATGCCTACCATAGCTTGTTCTTGGCACTAAGCAGCTGAAAGTACAAGCTGTTGTTAAAGACTAAATTACGGATTCAGTGCCACCAAACTTACCTGCCAGTTGTCTACAGTTGGGTAACATCTTGTTACCTATGATTACTTATCAAGACTACTATATTTATTTGTAGTCTGTCAGAGGCCTAAAAAAATAAATAATAGCACGCAGGCTAGTTGATTTAGTGCATGCCACTGATGCAATTTGTGCTTGATGGCACAATCCTGCTGTTGTAAATCCTATCACTTTCTGATTCCTGGAACTTGCAGTCCTGAGAAGCAAGAAGGCAAGAATCTTCTTCCAGTTTCATATCCTGCAACCAGGAGCACGTTGGGACAGAACCGTACTTGTATATGGCAACAAGACCATCTCTTACAAAAATGTCAGTCTCTTTGTGTAAAATTAAAAAAAAAAAAAAAAAAAAAAAACCAAAAGGCAGGATGGTAGAAGAAAGGAGTAATGAAGCAGTACCAGTCTGAGTGGGTATTGGCAGTCCCATTGAGGAGAGGCAGTGGCAGAGGCATTGTAGCAGACAAGATTTGTCTCATTCTTACCACTCTCGTTTCCGTTCAGTAGAAATCTTGTGGCTTTCCATATCCCCTGTGGTGGTGGTGTCCTTTCTTGTCTAGCCTGTTTTTCAGATTAATATTAAAAGTTTCACTGAAATTGAACGATTGTTCTGAGTTGAGCACCTGCTGCCAAAGCTCATTACAGTACTGAATCTATCAGAGTTTCTATTTCCTTGAAGTTACTGCCCTCTTTCTCACAGTTGCTCACAGTTCACACTGCTACATTAACATTTAAGCAAAACCAAAATAAAACAATTAATTCCTGAACTGTTACATTTGACAAAGTCTCTTAAGAGTGAAAAAACATTCCATGTTGCAGTGCGTAAGCTGTTTTGTTGGTTTTTTTTTAAGAACAAACCTATTTTCATGTAGAGCATGGAAAAAAGACCCTAACAAAAGTCATTCTTAAGTCACAGCCAAAGTCCTGGCTTTATTCACAAAAAAGTAAAAATAATAAGCATATATGTAAGGCAAATATTTCAGAGTAAAGTGCATTTCAACAGTCAGTTAGCCTCATTTGGAGACCTGTTAAAAGCATCAGCCCTGTTTTGCGCTTGTTGCAGAACTGGTATTTTAATTAGAATTACCATTTTTTTTTATTTGAACTTATAATGGTGGAAATTAAATACTAACGGTTCTGTCAATCCACCTTGAATCGATGAGGACAGAACATCATTTACTTTGATAGGTGTCTTGAATATCTATGAATATATTCTTAAAAGAGTTCTTTAAAATGTGCTTTGAAAGAGTTTAGTGGATTCTAGCTATAAAAAAGTAATCTATGCAGTCAGAATACCTGAAATACAGCAAGTAAAAAATACTAAGTCATTCTGTCAAGGACTGTAAGGCCCCTATTTGATTGAGAAACTGAGGTGAAACAGATGTAGTGCAAGCCTGAGATCGTGCGCTCCCTAGTCACCTTGCATGCACGCAGCTACACACGCACAACCTCCAGAACGTGGTCCTACAGCGGGGACATCAGAGGTCCGCTGCCACCGTGGCTGCTTTTGGCTGCTTCTCAGCGTGGTGGCAAGAGCTGTTCGTAACTTTCCCTTTGGCAGTTTAACATTTCAGAAGTTATCTGTTGTGGTGCATGTGTTGCCCTTTCCCCGCTTCTATTAAAAATTGAATCTTTTCTTACTGCTGTAGTCCATCTCCCAGGGGGAGCAAGTATTTCTGTTCTCTGGAAGTTTGTTTCCTCTGCCTTAAAGCTTTGTTTTCTGCCAGGATATACTGCATTGGAAAGCAGAAGTAGCAAAGAAATTAGTATCAGAGGTCAACTCATCATCTGACTGCAAGAGGCAGAGCCTACTAGATGCTTTGAAATGGCTGTAGTTTTTGAGCCTGGACGCTGAGGGAGCTTACCATCCAAAAGCTCTTCAGGCTGATGTGAACACATCTCTAAGTACTACTCATTCTGAAGAGTACATCTTAATTGATAAGCCTTCAAAAGCTTCCTTCTAACCTCAATGTCAGCCAGCGCTTTTCCGCTCAGAGGCTGATCTTGCTTTGGGACCCAGCCTTACTGTGAGCAGCGTGGTGTTGCACCCGCAGCGGTGTGGCGTGGCATGACACGGCATGGCACGGTGCTGTGTGGTGCTGCCAAGTGGGATGAGAGGGGTGGCAGCACCACTTGGGGTGCTTGGGAGGGCAACTTGACTCCAATTGTAGTTTTCCGCCATTTCTCACTGAATAGGAAGTGACGTCAGCCTTCAGGATGAGATCAGACCCTTTCACTTTGTTATTTTAAATGCCTGCCATTCCCTGGGAGACAACAAAAAATCATAAATTTAAGAGTCTTCATGGCTTTGGAGAAATGCCGGAAAATGAGAGTAAATCTTTATCCATTGCCAGCATATTAAACTCAGCAAGATGAGTTTGAAGTTATTTGTATTTGTTTACTCAAAAGTAGAAATAAATGCCAAGGTTTTGATTTAATCTCTTTAAATCAAGAGGAAAACTATCACCTGGATTCTTTTGAATAATTGCTTTCTGATGACCCATTGTTTTATTGGTTTCGCCTAATTTCCTCTGTTCATAGTTATTGCTCGTTTTGCTTATGTTAATGTCAACTCAAACACAAAAATAAATTTTTTCTATGTCTTATGAACTTTTATATTTCTAAATCTTTCTGCATTCATTCATCTGTCTTTTTCAAATGTTTTCATCTTTCTCATCTGTTTTTTTCAAACGTTACAGTTTGCTTATACTATTCAGGTAAATCTGTATTTGCAAAATCAAGCATATGATAAAAATCCAAATGAACAATGAAGCCCTAGCTTGAAGAATTTTGCATTACCATAATTTCAATATTTTCTAGCCTTTCCTATTGTTTAAGTTTGGTGCCATAGATGCTAATCTCGAAACTTTTTTTCTTTTTAGCACCTGAGTTAAGGAAAACCAAAATTTTGTATTTTGATAGAAGTGAGGGGGTTTTGCCTGGAAATACAGGAGGCAAATCTCTTAGATTCTTACTGAGTTATGTAAATTACTTTGGAAACTCTCAAGACACTGAAATGTTAATGAGAAACCCAAAATACCCACTCAGACATAGGAAGGAAAACCAAAGAGTGTGTTTCCTAATTTTCTTAAAATCTTTACTTTCTGTCTCCTGGTGTAGAAACGGAGGCGACTATAAAATGCTTCTATTCTTATCGGACAGAATTTTATTTCATTTTCATTGATGCAAAGTACAATCGTAGTCTAAAGTCAGGAGTGTGTCTCATGAAATTTAGAGAGGATCAGTTTCTCCTCCCATCTCAGAAATTGAGAACATCTAAAGTTAACTTTATACCTAAGTCTCAAAAGTAAAACTGAAGGCATTGATACATTTTGGGTAGTATGCATCTGAGATGTAAAAGCAAGACATTCTTTTAGTTATTCATATCTTCACTTATTCAAATGATTGAATTAATTGCTGTGAAACTAGCAAGCAGCTTACCAGACTGAACAATAAAATGGTATCTGTTTTTTCCTACATTATCATAATAATTTTTTGTTGTTGTTAATGATTATTGTTTGAGATAACAGCTTCTGCACGTTATCTTATAATTTTTACAATTTAAAAGTGGTCCATCCTTTATCAGATTCTTTGACTGATACTGGCTGCAGAGAAGTTCAAGTGGGGAATTATGATGAAATTAGATACTCTGTAAGTGAATAAGCAACAACAAGCAACTTCAGAGTTAAATTATTTATGAGGGAGTATTTTAAAAGAGCTGCTCATCTTTACGAAATACATGGAGAAAGCAATGATTTAAAAGGGATTATTTTACAGGAAAATAAATTATCGACTTCTTAATAGATCAAGTTTTGGATGCTTTTTCACTAGTAAAGAAGTTGCTAAGAAATATATAATCGACTCCATTATATCAAACTCCAGGCTAATATTTTTAGAAGCACTCAGAATTAATGGCTGTTTGTAAAGTAACAACTGTCGGTCAGTGAGCTTTCTCTAATGAAAGAGGAATATTAACTATTCATTAAAAACATTTTAAAAATTAAACATATACAATATTCCTTAAATGCACACAATGAAATTAACTTTTCTTCCAAGTGCACGTATGCAAATATAGTTTGTACATTTTAGTCAAAACCATGTATTGTGCACTGAGCACATTTATTTTGCCTTGGTAATTATTGCAACTCTGTCAATGAGAGAAGAATGCTTTTCATCGTTTTATCAACTTTTGCTATAAGGTGCCATATTAACTAAGGATGTATTTCTACAGCAAAGAAAACCACAAGGAGAAATGCTTGGTTTGAACGATCTGTGTTCCCCTAATTGCTGCAAAAAAATGTGCCATTTCTGTTCATCCATGGAATGCTTCCCATGGCACAGGGATGAATGTTCTGAATACTTTGACAATGGTGACCACCGAGTTAATATCAGTTGTCTTTAAGCGTTCAGAGTTGACTGCTATCATTATACTGTGACACCAAGTATGTTCTGTAATTACTTAGAAGGTTTTTCTTTAAAGCTTAAATCTAGGCAACTAAAGTTTTTTGGGGTCAAAAAAAAAAAAAAGTCCACTTTTAAAGAGTAAGTTCAATCATTGATGAAATTCTGTCTCTTGTTGCAGGTCAAAGATGTCATGAAAAACATCATGGCTGGACTGCAGCAGACAAACAGTGAAAAGATTCTGCTGAGCTGGGTCCGCCAATCAACTCGTAATTATCCACAGGTCAATGTTATCAATTTCACCAGTAGCTGGTCTGATGGATTGGCTTTCAATGCACTCCTCCACAGTCACAGGTAGGAAAACTAACTTTTCATTATTTCAGTGAGCCTGCAACAGATGTCTATAACAGAGTGGTGTATCTATTGTGTGGATTTTCAGCTGCTTCCTGTGTGGGTTTTTCAGCATTCCTTTAAAAGGCTGCCTCTTCGCTTTGACCTGGGTGCTGTGTTTGGTGTCGTACTGAATCCTCTTGTGGAGGAAGAGGGTCTGAGCTTTTCACAGTGCAACCGAATATGCTCCGTTCAGATCCTTTTCTGGAATTTCAGTGTGTGTGACAAGTTGATAGTCTCAAGTAGAAACTTTTGGAAACTTTTGAGAATAGCAAGGAATAGATCCAAAACTAAGCCTTTGAGGTTATACTAGAGGGAGGAGATTTTCCTGTGGGGACCTAGAGGGGGAAAATGTAGTGTTTGTTGAAAGCCTCTGACAGTTACTGGATTGAAAGTATAGATTTGCCTCGAAAGGACACAGCGGGAGAAGGTAGCCTTTGTTTTCAAGACCTTTCATGTTGTTCCCCCAGCTGATTTGAGTTTTCACCGTCTCTCAGAAGTTGTCTTGTTCTAGTCTATGCTGTATAAAACTGTACCTTTAGAGATTCAGAGTCCTCTGGTGGTTCTGTGTACGTGGCTTAAGGAAGATGTGCAGGCCAATCTATCTTAAAGGTCTAGTTCTTGCCACTACTGGTTTTAAAGCAGTACTTATTTTTCCAATGTGGTAAGCCTCCTGATCTCTTTTCTTCTACTTCTGTATCTCTCTGCTAAAGGGGACTGTCCCGCAAGATGGCTGACTGCTACAAATTATCAGTGAGAGTTGGGTTTTTGGACAGCTAAATGGGCGTGTTCTGTTTAGTAACATGCGACAGGGATTTACAAGATTTTGATACAAGTCAGGCTGTTTTTTTTTTTTAGTTGCATTAAAGGCTTAAAATAAAATAAGGCAAAATACTAAATAAAAAATACAAAATAAAATAAGCATAGTCTGAGACAATATATGCCTTCCATCTTAAGCAGTGAAGAGCTGCAGATATTTCTTTCCAAGATTTTTGCTGGCTCATGTAACTGTTTCTGAATGAAACTGTCTGGTTAAGTCTACTGCTGTTGTGGTCTGAAGACTAACATTGACAGCCATTTATGGCGGCTACACCTTACACCACCATCCCACACACAGCAGGCATCTCTCGCTCCGAGTCCGTTTTTTCACCTTGCATATGCCTGGGATCCTTGAGTAGATCTGACTGAACTAAGGTCCAGGAACTTTCAATTACAAGTGTTCTTCGCTTGTAATGTTAGGAATGAGGCATTATCTTAAGGAAGGATTTATTATACTCTTGAAGGTCTTCGTGTATGTCTTTCACCTCTGTTCAGTGTTTATAACATTAACAACTGGGTTTCCCACTATCCTGCTGTTACTCTGCCATTGATGCACTCACACCTTCTTGGTGTTTGCACAAGTGTTTATGAAGGTATTAGGAGAACTGCGTTTGGGGACCTAAATAAGAAAAGAACTAAAATATAGTGACTATGTCACCAGCTTTTGATAACTACTTTATTCATTGGTCAGTCATTAAAATGTGGTTTGGTGGACTTTTTTCAAACACTCTCTAACTTACTTTTTTGATTGTTTCCGCTGATGATCATTTCTCATTTTAATTTGCTGTTTCTCATTCCATAAATGGTTTCATTCTTACAGACTTGAATATAACAACACAATTATCCTCTAGAAATCAGTAAATCTCTTTCTTTCTGAAGATCTAATTCCATACTTGATAAAAGGAAAAAAAAAAACAAGAAGTTTTGTATGAGATACTCTTCTGTCTGCATTACTTACCTTCATGGAAGCTCTGTTACAGTGCGGGAGCTTACACATAATTTCTGTGGGCATGGATACCTTTTCATCTTCCGAAAACATTGTCTATACACCACCTTATTATGTGGGAAAATTCTGGTTTTGACTCAAACACCAGATTACTTAAGTCACATAGGAACTCTGTGATACAAAAAGGACTGAGTGATTCCTAGTACTTTTGATGGTACAGTGCTGCCTCTGTTGCGTTGGATTCAGCTGGGGAAGAAAAAGTAAATATAACTCAAAGCAAAAATAATTTATTTCAAAAATGCCAAAAAATAATTATTCTGAAATTGTATTGGATAACTAATTAGTACTGTAGACTCAAAGACTAAAACCAGTAGTAGTCTGTGGCATTGCAAATACCTTGATTTCCTTTTCATCAAATCAGTGCAGCAGAAGGCCAAAGTGGTGGCACATCTTTTCACCTAGACACAGTATCAAACTGCTTGTTTCCTGATTAGTATATCTGACACTTAGATAATTCAGATTGAGTGCTCTCCAGGACCATTGTGTGCTCTCCATGACCATGTAATACAATCTACTGTCTGAAATCAGTAATCAGAAATTCCTTTTTGTCTCTCTCTGTAAGAATAACTTCAGAAGTCTGAACAGAGAGTCTTGTTCAGGGGCGGTCCATGGTTGGGGTTGCCTGTCTAAGTCACATTGGGATTGTCTAGAAAAATCTCTTAAGTGTCTCTATGTCATACTTTATGGACTGCTGTGTTCAGTTCAGTGCAGAGTTCACCAGTTGTGAACATTCATTTCCTGCTCACTACAATTTATGTGCTTTATTCAGGTTTTCTAAAATAGGGCTGCAAAACTTAAGATCGGTTTCACTCTGTGTCTGCTGCCATAAGTCTGGCATAACTTTCTGCACAGTAAACCTATCTTCAATAGAGTTGAAAAAGAATTACTTCATGGAAGTCTTGCATCTTGCCCAGTAGTTAGTGCACTCATCTGGGAAACAGCGAGTGTGCATTCAGATTCCCTGAGGCAAGTCTCTAAGACTTCAAGACACACCAGTTGTCTTCTTCTGGACTTTCATCACTAAGTTATTCTGCAGAAGTCTCAGAGGAAGACCTAATGTTCTCTGAAGCCCGGAGTCAGTCATTTTTAAGATGGACCTCTGCTCTTAATATGTCTTCTATATCGATTTTCAGTGACTTTCCCCTTATGCTTAGTATGTGGGAGCACTGAATTACCCTTCAAGATTCAAGATGTGATCAATAAAATAGGTACACTAAGACACCCTGAGTGTTCAGGAGCACCTAGTTCTATCCTATAAAAATAAAAAGCCTTCTATAGAAACACTGATGCTTGATTTAGTCACTCTAAAATGCAGGTAGGCGTCAGGGTCTTGGCTTTGTGCCCCAAGTAGATGGTTTGAGTATACACTTAAGAAAAGTTGATCAACACCAGTTTACATGAAATCTCAGAGACACCTGCTGTCTCACATACCCTATGTTTTATTAATATTTTATGGTTTATATACATAGAATGGCAAGCCCTCTAAAGACAAATACTTTTTAATTTAGCTCCTCTGATTTCCTTGTTTGATTTTCTATTTCTGCAGTTATCCTGGCCTACTTCTTTCTCTTCCATTTCCTTGTTTTCCGTGAAGTTTGGTCCAAATGTTCTCCTCTTTTTCCTGTCTTCCTCTGAGTTTATTCCTCTGTATTTCTTTAATTCATGTTTTCCACTGTTTTCCTCCTTCATTGTTATCCGTTTCTACAATACTTTTCAGTACCTCTGTTTCTGCCAGCAATTTTTGTATTGAAATGTATTCTTGAAGGAAGAACAAGGGTTTGTTACTCTTCAGAACAACTGCAGTTTTCTTTATGGTTATTTAGGAAATACCCAAGTACATATAAAAAATACACTGGTGGAAAAATTTCGTTTTTAAAGGCTTAAAACACATTCACAATTCTTGAAACTTAGAAGTCTTTCATGATTTAATTGTCGAAAATGGTCTTTACTGCAAATAGTAGCTTCTCCTTTTGACACTCAAGTCTTTGAGTTTAGCTCTTCCTTCAGATGTATTTCAGAGGTAAGCCATAAGCCGCCTTCATTGGCCACCTCAGGCTGTAATTCATGAGCACAGTCTTCGTCACATTTAGATGTTCTCAAAAACGGAAGCAGGATTAGTCAGAAAAAAGGCTAGCCATGATTTGAAAATCTGGTATGATAATGAACTCATAGGGTGGACCTGGTGCTTGGTGTGTTTATTTTTGGCCAACTTCAGTGCTATTGCTAGACTGTTTGGTACAAAAAAACCACTTCAAATAAAACCAACGCTGATAGAATGATGCTAGCCACATTTTTCCTAGTATTTTGGCTTTCTGAAAGTGAGATAAGATTTCCTGGTAGCATTAATTTCTTTTTGACATCTATAGGAATCAGTCTCTCACAATATCCAAACAGTAAATTATCTTTTCTAAACTCAATTCTAGTTCTTTTGCTTTTAAAAACAGTGCTTCATAATACTTTTGTGTTATAATGCTAAGAATGTTTTTTGGCATAAAGTAGTAAGTTATTACCATCAGTTACTACATGCTGTGGTTAGTCTACTGTGTATCTAAACTACACTAGTACTTTTACAATTAGATTTTTCTTTTAAAAATATTTCAAGTCTTTTTTTGTAACTGCATCAAAACTACACTGTAGTCTGTGTATTGCCTCATCTGAAATATTGTCTGAGCACTCACATTTTTAAGTTGTAACTTACTAGAAAGGAATCTAATCAATATTCTGCTTTTAGAAACACTATATACAGTAAGTAGGAAAGTTTTTAGTTGCGCTGTGACTAAAATTTTGCTGTGATTTCAGGGAAATGAAATTAACTTTTTTGTGAACTTAACTTTTTGCAGGTCACAGCAGATAATGGCAAATAATTCTGAGGAAAATACATATAAACTTTAGAATAAATAACAGTATACTCTGTCTTCTGTTTACAGTAAATTTTGTGTCTTTGATTTATCCTTCAACAGCTTTCACGTTCAGCCTCAATTTACAGCCTCTGTTACATTTTTGTTGCGCTACTTCTGTCTGTAGGCAGCTCCTTTTGAGAGTGGGGAGCGGGGGAAGGAGAAGAATAGCAGGAGGAAGTCGATTGAGTAGACAAAGATGGGAGATAGACTTCCGTCTCTTCTTGGTTTTGCTGTTAACACACTGTGGAGTTTCTACTAAATATATGCTACGTGTCCATCTGGTCTTTAAAAGGAAAGAAAACCCTCAGCCTCTCTTACATCAAGTTCGTGTATATCATTCAATTTGATTGCTAAATAGTACTTACCTGTTTCACCATAAAGTATCCAGGCTGAGTGAGTCTGTGAAACATTCGAGGACAAACACTTTGTTATAGAAAATATCATTATATTCATCATAGTCATAGTCGAGACCCTCATTGTCAAGGAATAAACACATTGTGAAGTTGTTATACCTTGATCTGTCTTCTGTTTATACCACTGTTATATTTTAGGTATCTGCCCTCCAAAACCATCCTAGATAGTACTAAATCATCTTCGTTCATGTTTCTGGTGTAAAAGCTCAAGAATGGAGAGAAAAAGTTGAGGCAACCTTATTAAATTCCCATAACAATATACATGCGCAAGCACAATGACTCCACTCCAGAGACACGGAAGGCTTAAATGCTATTGTTAAGGAGAGGATACTAGCTTTACATGAATCACCAAAAAGATCTAATATGGTTCCTTTTACTTCGATGGCTGATAACAATAAAATAGTGTCTTAAATAATAAAACAAAACAAAACCAACCTCTGTCTTTTAAGTGGTGATATTTTCATTTCTCTTATACAGTGTTTTCAGTGATGGCTAGGTGGCTTTTCCTTTTCTTTTTTTTTTTTAAGATGTTCAGACAGTAGTATGGAATTTGTATTGAATGAATATTCTCACCACCTCCTTGAAGGGATTAAAAGAAAGTAAGAGACTAGCATGAAGCACTAACTACATAGACACAATACACTGTGAGAGCAATACTCTCAGTAGGAAGCTTTATCTCTCATAGTCTTTTAACCCACCATTCTCTTGTTTACAGCTGTTTTGTTTTGATCAGATATTTCTAATGCCCTTTCTCTGTCATTTTACACAGAGATTACTTTGAGTAGATATTCCTGTTTGTGTAATCACCATCTCTCTGGAGATCCAGGCCCTTTAGCAATTGCTTTTAATACTGAGTGTGAGGAGCAGTGGAGCATGGGTTACTTGGCACAGGTACAAGAGCACATCAATGAGCCCAGGGTGAAATTTTCAGAATATAAAGATAAATTTGGGATGTGGTTCCTTGAATGGTATGTTCTGCATTGAACTGAATAAACAAGGCAGCAGCTGTGGAGTGGCATCATCATTCTAGTAATATACAGAAACAAATATATTTTGCTAAGGAAGAGAGGACAGTCCAGCTGCAGATGAAACTCCCCGTATTGCCTTCAGACTTCAGATCACAGAGAGCTTTTCCCTTTTTCCTTCTTGTAATCTTTTTCCTCCAGATGGGTGTCAGAGAGAGTTTTGGCTCTTTCCTCTAACTTTGTCAAGGCTTTTTTTGGCTTTCCTGGCCCTTTAATCAGGATTTTCAAGTGAGAACAAGTGGCAATCATTATCTTTCTCCTTGCTTCTTTAAAATGCTTGAACTTAGGCCAGGTGACCGCCTTAAAAACAAGTGCTTTACTGCAGCTGGTTTTGCTTCAGGATTGCAAAGTGGGAAGGGGAGAAGGAAAATGGCATTAAAAAGAGGTCCTGGCTAGAAACAGCAAACACTTGTCTTCAGTAAGTTGAAGGAAAAGTAGAAGCAAAAGCAATGATATGAAGAGGTATGAAAATACTTTTATTGTAACAAGTCACTAGGTTACATGCTCGTTACTGGCTCCTGTTTTGTTTTAATTGTGAGAGTACTGAAGACACGTACAAGAGTTTCTTGTCTAAATAAAGCTGGAACAACAACAAAACCACAACTTCTGTCTTGAAAAGGAGATGGTAACTTCTATGATCTAAATGGGGCTCGTTTCTATGTCCACTGATGGAAAGTTTTTGCAAATTAGGTCTGTAAATTTCTCTTTTACTGAATTATTTTATCGCGGCACATTTCAAATAGCATTATAACCTTAGCTAGATGTTAATACGGCTTTAAAAATGGCCTATTAAAACATGCATGGTGTTTCTTTGTGATGTTCATAATTACCTAAGTGTAAATATTTTTTCCCAAAAGTTAGATAAATTATAAAGGTTGCTGTTTTAAGGGCTTGTGATGCTTCAGAGTATCTTCACAATGTTTTCCTTCCTTCCTTCCTTCCGAATTCTCCCTCTGGACTGTATGCTCTGTTTCTCTTGCTTTTCTTGTGTCTACACCTTTGCAAAATTCATTACCTCTTCAGGTTTCATTACCATATGAATCTTAGATGAATTAACTTCAGGTTCATATAGAAAAAAACTTATTTGAATGAATAAACATGTTCTTTAGTGAGTAAAGAAGCCAGCCCCCAGAAATTCTATTCATTTTTTTCTTCATTGCTTATAAACTCTTGTTGGGATTATTTAGTCATAGTATCTACAGCTGCACTCATGAAAATTAGCTTTCAATTTTTGACAAAGGTTTAGCACGTGGTCTCTGAAGAAAAACAAGAGTAAACTTGGAAGATGTGTCTTGCAACTCTGTCACCGATAGGGGCTGTGGCTGGGAACAGAGCACTGGTGGGATGCGGTTACTGGGCATAGCTTTCTGCTGCCTCTGTGCTTTGTTTTGCTGCTTGCTTTGAATCAGATGGTAACCCGCTGCTTTTTGTAGTAACTGTGGTTTGTCTTATACATGACTTTAATTTCTGCATAGAAATATGTCTGGATTTGTTTGGCCTTAGTATACTCCAGATTCAGTTTTTTTACCCTGGCTCATCTATTTCCACCATAAATTATGTAATTGGTTGGGGGGAGGGGGGAGATAATCTTTTTCATACTTCGTGACCAAGTATTTTTCTTGCAAATATATTTTGAAAAACTTCAGATTTGTTTTCTCTTTTTTGTTTCCTTTTCTTTTTTTCCTTTCTGCTAGATATTGGGAAGAACTGCAAGTAGAAAAATTACCTTGTGTTTGTTATAAATTTTTGATTTTACAATACAAAACTTCTCCATTGAAGCCTCTAATCTTTTCAATTTTTCTCTCCATGATTTTGTCATAAACTAATGCAAGATCAGTGACAGTTTAGCTGATCAGTGAGCAGCTAGATGGACTTCAACATGTTCTAGTTAGCTCCAACTTCTTTGAACGTACATATGCCTGTATGTGTTTAGGGAGCGAAGTGAAGACTGCTAGTTGTGTCTCCTTGACTTTGCTCCCTGTCAGACATGAACCTAGCTGCAGACATGAGAACAAATCTGCTCTCCCTTTGTGCAATTTGAACAATATAGAAAGAGCAAACGAAGGCAGAGAATCAGTATTCCATTTTCTTTCTTTTCTCTATTTCATACCTGCTCACCCTTGTATTTAAAACTCTTTAGAAAGTTAATAATAGTTGTTATTTGAGATTCTATTTCAGTGTTGTTCAGGAATTTTTAAAAGCTGTTTGCCATATACCACAATTCTTAATCTTCTAGGCTGCGATATCTCCTGCAATCATACTTGGCACTATCACCTTGTAAATATACCCGGTGAGACCTCTAGACACATCACACTGAGAAGCTGATGCTTCAAGCTGACATTATAACACTTGTATTCTAGTGATGGTCCTAATGAAATGTTTATTACTTAAGTGTTCTTTCAACAAAGGGATAATCTGGAAAGTTAAATTGCTGTTGGAATAAAGAGAACTTTTTGAATTTTATTTTTTTTTTAAATAATTTGATGCTTTTCACCTACTGAGTTGCAGCAGGTAGCTGTATACTTTTAGATTGGCTTGGAATCTATACTGTCATCTTTATGTACAACACTAAGAAAATTCATAAGAAACCTGTCAGTGATTTACTGAGGCTTACTACTTCTCTTTTACAGCTGTGTCTCAGAGCATTCAAATTTTTGCTATCTATATTAAGTGCAAAAGAGAGATGCTGTGTATGGTCTACACAGGCATATACATATGCTGTAGAGCTAGTAAGCGTGCACGTTCAACCAGGGTATTCTACGACATGATGCAATCTGAAACGTTGTTATTGAAATTTTGTGTTTGAGTGCTTGGGTGTTTTGTTGTTGGGTTTTTTTATAAAAAAAAAACCAAACAACTATGTGTCATATATTGAGAATCCTACCTCTGCAGAAGATGTGATGATAATAGTTTTGGCCTATCTGGACACATTAACTCAAAAATACCATCTTGGATTATGCAATAGAGAAGTTGGAACAAATTGAACATCTAAGATACTATTAGTGATGACAGAGGTTTTTCAAAAGGAGTAAGACAAGGTTGTGTCATTCACAGAATCACAGAATGGTAGGGGTTAGAAGTAACCGCTGGAGATCACTCAGTCCAACCCCCCTGCTAAAGCAGGTGCCCCCAGAGCAGGGTGCACAGGAACGCGTCCAGGCAGGTTTTGAATCTCTCCAGAGAAGGAGACTCCACAGCCTCCCTGGGCAGCCTGTGCCAGGGCTCTGTTACCCTCACAGTAAAGAAGTTCCTCCTCATGTTCAGGTGGAAATTCCTGTGTTCCAGTTTGTGCCCATTGCCCCCTGTCCTGTTGCTAGGCACCACTGAAAAGAGTCTGGCCCCGTCCTCTTGATGCCCGCTCTTTAGATATTTGTAAGCATTGTTCAGATCTCCTCTCAGCCTTCTCTTCTCCAGGCTGAACAGGCCCAGCTCTCTCAGCCTTTCCTCATATGAGAGATGCTCCACTCCCCTAACCAACTTCGTAGCCCTCCGCTGGACTCTCTCCAGTAGTTCCCTGTCTCTCTTGAACTGGGGAGCCCAGAAGTGGACACAGGACTCCAGATGCGGCCTCACCAGGGCAGAGTAGAGGGGGAGGATCACCTCCCTCGACCTGCTGGCCACACTCTTCTTAACACACCCCAGGATGCCATTGGCCTTCCTGGCCTCAAGGGCACATTGCTGGCTCATGGTGAGCCTGTTGTCCACCAGCACTCCCAGGTCCTTCTCGGTAGATAATTCTAAATGTTACTGTTCTTGCCCAACAGAATCCTCAGTGCTTTGAAGAAAGCATATTCCTGTATATGTATGTAACATTTGGCGGGTGGGAGGTAGTCCTTCACATATCATTCTTTTCGTTCCTTGTCCTAAAAGCTTTTGTCACTGAATAATCTTTACCACCCTAGTGTCTGTAGTATTTGTGCAACACATCCTTGCAGAGCTTTTTAAGAAAGTCATAATAGATAGCTTTGTGATTACTACAATGTTCTCTCTGCTAAATTTGACGTATGATTTATGCATCCTATGCCATATGCCAGCCAAAAAAAAATGTTAAATTTGGAGAATTGAAGAATATCTATATGCCTGAGAGTAAAGTGTAGGAGTGTGGTGGGTTGATCCCAGTCAGCAGCTGAGCACCAATGCAGCCATTTGCTTGCTTCTGCCGCTGCTCCCCAAGGATGGGAAAGAGAATAGGAAAAGCAAAAGCAGGAAAACTCATGAGTCAAAATAGAGACCATTTAACAAATGAAGGAAAGAAGAATAGAAAAACAAGTTATACAAAGGCAGTAACTCAGCATCTCCCACAAGCAGACTGATGCCTAGCCAATCTCCAAGTAGCAGCTGCCTTGGAAGACAAAACCCCTGTGGTCGGTTGACCCTGGCTGGTTGTCAGGTGCCCACCAAAGCCATTCTGTAGCTCCCCTCCTCACCTGCACAGGGAGAGAAACTATGATGAAAGGCTTGTGGGTCGAAATAAGGGCAGTGAGAGATCATTCATCAATTACCATCATGGGCAAAACAGACTCGACTTGGGGAAAATTAATTTAATTTGTTACCAATCAAATCAGAGTAGGATAATGAGACATAAACCCAAATCCCTTCCCCCACTCCACCCCACCCCCTCCCCGCCTGCTGCTCCTTCTGGAGCTCAACTTCTCTCCTGATTTCTTTACCTCTCTGCTCTGCAAGTGGTGCAGGCGCATGGGGAATATGGATTGTGGTCAGTTCATCAGATGTTGTCTCTGCCACTCCTTCTTCCTAAGGGAGAGGGCTTCTCACACTATTTCCCTGCTGTAGCCTGGAGTCCCTCCCACAGGAGACAGTTCTCCATGAACTTCTCCAACAGGAGTCTTTCCCATGGGCTGCAGTAATTCACAAACTGCTCCAGCATGGTTCCTTCCACGGGGTGCAGCCCTTCAAGAACAGACGGCTTCAGCGTGGGCTCTTCTCTTCCAGGTGCCACAGGTCCTGCCAGAAGCCTGCTGCAGCATGTACTTCCCACCGGGTCCCAGCCTCCTTCAGGCATCCACCTGCTCTGGCATGGAGTCCTCATTGGGCTGCAGGTGGAGATCTGCTCCACCGTTAACCTCCATGGGCTGCAGGGAGCAGCCTGCTTCACCAGGGTCTTTCACGGGGGAGTCTCTGCTCCAGTGCCTGGAGCACCTCCTCCCCCTCCTTCTTCACTGACCTTGGTGTCTGCAGAGCTGTTTCTCTCACATGTTCGCACTCCCCTCTTTGGCTGCAGTTGTGCAGTTGCTTTTTTTCCCCATTCTTAAATACGTTGTCACAGAGGTGCTACCACTGTCGCTGATGGGCTCAGCCTTGGCCAGTGGTGGGTCTGTCTTGGAGCCAGCTGGCATTGGCTCTGTCGGGCATAGGGGAAGCTTCTGGCAGCTTCTCACAGAAGCCACCCCTGTAGCGCCCTCAATACCAAAACCTTGCCATGCAAACCCAGTATGACCCTCCCACTCCCTTTTTCCTTCACCCCAGTATTTATTGCTGAGCAAGTTACATAGTGTGGAGTATCTCTCTGGCCAGTTTGGATCACCTGTCCTAGCTGTGTCCCCTTCCCACTTCTTGCCCACCCACAGCCTAGTCGCTTGGGAGAGGAAAAGTTGGGGGAAAAAAGAGAAGATCCTGATCCTGTGTGAGCATGGTTCAGCAACAGCCAAGCAATTGGTTTGTTATTAACACTGTTTTAACCACAAATTCAAAATGCAGCATCATGAGGATTTCTATGAAGATCATTAACTCCATCCCAATCATACCCAGTACCAGAAGGGTGGAAAAAATGGTGCAAATGTAATCTGTATTTTGAAAATACCTGTGTTTTATACACAAACCAGTCTATGAGATCACAGACTTAATGCATCCATGAATAGAAACAGAGATTATTACCTCTTGAGTTTCTTCTTCCTTCTCTGACCTTCCCCCAGCCAAATTTAGTATTTTAAAGTTGTTCTGCATGTGGGAAGGAGAAACCTCTCTTTTTAATTAACATTTTTGAATGTCTGGATAGAGAAGCAAAATACTTTAGAATAACTTGTCACTATTTAAATCACCTTCCTCAGAAAACAACTGGACAGCAAAGGTGCATAACTGGGAAATTACTATTACATAANAGCAGCCTGCTTCACCAGGGTCTTTCACGGGGGAGTCTCTGCTCCAGTGCCTGGAGCACCTCCTCCCCCTCCTTCTTCACTGACCTTGGTGTCTGCAGAGCTGTTTCTCTCACATGTTCGCACTCCCCTCTTTGGCTGCAGTTGTGCAGTTGCTTTTTTTCCCCATTCTTAAATACGTTGTCACAGAGGTGCTACCACTGTCGCTGATGGGCTCAGCCTTGGCCAGTGGTGGGTCTGTCTTGGAGCCAGCTGGCATTGGCTCTGTCGGGCATAGGGGAAGCTTCTGGCAGCTTCTCACAGAAGCCACCCCTGTAGCGCCCTCAATACCAAAACCTTGCCATGCAAACCCAGTATGACCCTCCCACTCCCTTTTTCCTTCACCCCAGTATTTATTGCTGAGCAAGTTACATAGTGTGGAGTATCTCTCTGGCCAGTTTGGATCACCTGTCCTAGCTGTGTCCCCTTCCCACTTCTTGCCCACCCACAGCCTAGTCGCTTGGGAGAGGAAAAGTTGGGGGAAAAAAGAGAAGATCCTGATCCTGTGTGAGCATGGTTCAGCAACAGCCAAGCAATTGGTTTGTTATTAACACTGTTTTAACCACAAATTCAAAATGCAGCATCATGAGGATTTCTATGAAGATCATTAACTCCATCCCAATCATACCCAGTACCAGAAGGGTGGAAAAAATGGTGCAAATGTAATCTGTATTTTGAAAATACCTGTGTTTTATACACAAACCAGTCTATGAGATCACAGACTTAATGCATCCATGAATAGAAACAGAGATTATTACCTCTTGAGTTTCTTCTTCCTTCTCTGACCTTCCCCCAGCCAAATTTAGTATTTTAAAGTTGTTCTGCATGTGGGAAGGAGAAACCTCTCTTTTTAATTAACATTTTTGAATGTCTGGATAGAGAAGCAAAATACTTTAGAATAACTTGTCACTATTTAAATCACCTTCCTCAGAAAACAACTGGACAGCAAAGGTGCATAACTGGGAAATTACTATTACATAAATAGCATTTTTCCATTGTTCTGTCAAAGTTATTACAGTACGATGTAGTGAACATTTTTACCATCTATTATAACAATGGAGACTGTTTAAAATGAACTTTTAACATTAATAAAAACGTAAGTAAGTCTGTCATAACTAATAGTAGCATTTTAATTTGTGTACATAACATACTTGATTTATCTGTAGGTAAAATTATACATTTAAATGTTTTATGATTTAGAGCACTCTATCAAAGTCACAAATAGTGTAATTGTTTTTCTTCATATTATACACACGTTAATTACAGAATACCTGATTAAACTTTTTTTCCAGAGTGCCTGATAAAAAATTCTGATCTCCTAATGGATGACTCTCAGATGAAATGTCAAAGATTGCAGTGTATTAACATTATTTATATTGCAAATAGTACAACTGATAATTCAAGGGCTCAGGTCATGTATCTCAGCTATAAATCCGTTCCGGTCATTCTGTCTTTTCCTGCAAGAGCATTTAAATTGTGCTGTAGTGCTTTGGCTCTTATCAGCTAAAACCTATGATTGGGCTACAGTGTTATATTCATCTGAAAAGTGTGTATTTTTCTAAAGGTTTTGGTAAGAGAAGTGACACGTGCAGCTGTGCTGTGTACGTTCCCAGGTCATGAGTTTTTGAACCTGTTGACTGATTTCAATCAGATGTAACAGTGAGCTGGTTATCTCAGAAGCAGTTCTTGGAAACGGGAAGTGAAGTGAAGTGGAAAACTGGTGGCTGGAGAGAGGAGGAAGGCTGCAAAATGACTTCAGCAGTTATCTGTCCTTCTCGCCCTGCCACAAGCCGGTCCCAGTGTGCACGGCCACAGCACATGCTTCTTTTCTCTTAGGCACTCTTCAGGACTGTAAGAGGGAAGCAAGCCCACTGTGGGCATTTTGGGCAGTGACAGGAGTAGAGCACTGTGGATGAAAACAGGAGATTTGGGGGAGTGAGGTTATAGGCTGTTGGGACTTAGTGGAGAATAAGAAATGTGGTTAATGTGATGGTGATGGACATGGATATGGATGAGTATAGGATGCAAGCCCATTAGAAATAAAGCTTCATTAGTTCCAGAGCTGATTGAACAAATTCTTTTATTAAGAAAATAAGAAAACAGTAGCTGATGCTGATAGATAGCCATAGAAATATATAATTAAATCTAATGCTAGAAAAAGAAGAAACTTACTGTTCCTCTTATTTTTGCTTTAGACCAGACCTATTTGATTGGAATGCTGTTGCTTCTCAGCAGTCACCGGTACAACGATTAGACCATGCATTCAACATAGCCAGGCAACACCTGGGCATAGAGAAACTCCTTGATCCTGAAGGTTAGTAGAAATGATGTTCTTTTCCCTAAGTGGAAAATCAATTTTTCCATGCATTTGATTGTAAATTGGTTTGATGACTGCACAAGAATTTAGCATATTGCAAGACAGATCATAAACTGAGGCAAAATCTTTTACTTATGTTTTAATGTTAACATTGTACTCTATTGAAATAGCATAAAAACTACCTCTAAAGCAAGCAGCTTTGGGGCCGGAGTTTTAATGTGCATGCAGTGAATTAAAGGTATCTCAGTAAGTAGCTGATTACTGTTTCAAAGATCTAGAGCATCTGCAGCTTTCGTATCTTCTGAAAAGATCATGAGTTCAAATTACCTTTTAATATATATCCAAAAATGTACATTCAAACTCTAGATACTCATATCTTTAAAACATGATTTATACATCTTCTGTGTATTGAAATTTTATCAAGATGATATGAGTCATATCACTATCATTTAGTCTTATATATAATAGACTTGCCTATTTTACCTTATCTTTTGAACTTCCTTATGCAGTCATGTTTGAAAGGTTGTTTTTCACATAATGTTTTTAATTTTCTCTATTTCTGTATATTCTCTGCCCTACTTTCTGCATTGCCAAGAGCCTAAGTAATTTTCCCTCAGAGAGCATTTCTAAAACATTCTTTACTACAAGGCGATGTTGAACAGCTGTTGTACTTGCTTTTTATGTATGCCTTTAAATACACACTGTCTTTTTCCACACTATGATCCAGATGCTGTATTTTCTGCACTTTCCTGTTAAGCCACTAATAAATGCACTTTGCTATATGTTTGTGCTGTTCTCAGTGGCTCACCTCGTGGTGAGTTTCTGATGGGAAGAACCAGAACTAAACAAAATGTAAAAATGAGTCTAAAACATAGCACCCGGTCTCTTAATGTTTAAATATAATAGGGCGTGTCTCAAGATTGAACTAATAACCTTGTATCGTTTATATTTACCTAGGAAAAATATGTGAAAAAGCAATCTGTTTAAGTGGTAGTTGAACATCATAAAGCTCTCTGCTCTGTAACCTTACTGCTTTGTATAGTGAAAAACTGTTAGAGGAGATGGTTTGATTCAGGACGGTGGTATTTTGCCCTGTGTAGAATTAAACAAGGACCATCTAAAGTGGTGCTCACAATTGGAGCAGCAAGTAAGATTTGAGAGTCAAACATGATGGGAACTAGCCACCTTACAGGTGAAACCTTTGTGAGTGCCTCCCGAGTGTCCGTCTTGTGTGCAGTCAAATATTTCCCCTTGTGCCAGCAATGTATGTAGTGGAACTGGTGGAAGAATTGCACAGTAAAACCAGTACAGCACTGCTTGCTAGTACACTGTCATCCATCTGTAGAACTGAATTTGTGTGAGCCACTGGAGTAGGAACAGGCTTGCTGCATGCTAAAGCGTGAGATGCGGGTTATAAGCTCCGAATGAGATTGAATTTGAAAGATGAATTGCGCAACTGAATAGATGTAGTCATAGTCTTTGCTATAATTGGTTGAACTTTCTTCTTATAATAGATTAGTGAATAAGTTATTTTCTGTATGCAAAAGTCACTTTTGATTAGACATTTTATTCTGTTTTTGGCGAAGATACTTGCACTTGTTTAGCCAACAACTGAAAAACTCTTAAGCATTGGTGGTTTTCCAAATGTCTGCTGTGATTATTCAGTGTTGTAAAATGTGGCGCTTGCCACCTATTTTTTTTTCCTCTACAAATTAAGAACTGCAAAATTTTCAAAAGGAAAAGTGAATTCTCTACCTATTCGAAAACACAGGAATTTGTGAAACTAACAATTTGGTTCATGATAACAAATCTGTTTCTAGACTGAAAAGTATAATTACTAGGATGTAAGCAAGGAATCTTGTTTGAAGGTTCCAACATACTACTTCTGTAATTTTCCTTTTTATATTTATCACCTCTCCAATATGTCTATATCAAATATCTCTAAACAGCATATTGTGTAAAAACATCCTGTTATCTGGCTGTTAATAAAAACTGCAAAGTCCTACTATATTAGAACAAAAGGAGAGTATGCATTCAATGATGAAACGTTATTCTAATGTAAGTTAATATTTGTAAAAACAGCACAGGTAATTTGTCAACACTTATAAAATTTGTTTTTGTTAATTAAATATTTACTGTCTCAAAATTTTGAAAACATTATGTAGACAGGAAGCTGCTATTCAGTAAATCCCCACTATTCTGCAACCATATATGGAGGTCAAAAAAGAGAGGGGTTGGAGTTTTATGTCTGTATTCTGAAGTTCCTGATCATTGATACATCGTGAAACAGATGACTAGGGACTCCGTCTTAGCAATTACGCTTTGAAAAATAAGTGTTTTTATTCAGACAAACATTGGTTTTCTAGGTTATATATGAAGTTTGTTTGTTTCTGAGGTTGCTGAAACTTCAAGTCTGTCCCCTGAGAAGTAGTCAGTTTGCTTCTGAGGTTGTTGATATTTGAAGTCTGTCCCATGAGCAGTTTTTAAAACTGTTTCAGAATTTGATCTCCATTTCAATCACCAAAGTGGTTAAGATACTGACTATGTTTAAGTATTTCCTGTAAAAGACGTGTTGTGTAGGTTAAAGATTTTGTATTTTGATTCAGGCAGAGATTATGTTTCTTGCAATTTTCCTCACTTATATTGACTAGCAGGGATGCTTTTTTACATCAGCAGTGTGTTTTAAAGCAGGCACTTTGCTTAGTTTTTGGGCAAGTGAACTTAACAAAACCTACCCTAGCCGATTGTATTTACACCGACGATGCATGCGTCTTAAAGCACAGGTGAAAACACTGGGCATCTCCTGTAAAAGACTTCTTCTATGTCCTTGCATTTTCTTAAGAAATTCTTATTTTATACACAAGTCCTAGAGTAGTTTCACAAAATTGTCGTGTTCCTGTTTTCATAGACTGACATTGTATCATGTCTATGAAGCTTGATAATGTCTTCACAGAGTATGTAACCTTACTAACTTCCTCTTAAAAATAGCAGGCTTTATGTCTTTCGGCTTCTAGCTTTCCTCTACACAAAATTAGCTAAGGAAAGATTTTGATTATCAGGTGTTATCTGAAGATACTGTGTTGTGATATAAATTCCAAAAATAGGCTACATATGCTGCATAAAATAAATTCTGCAGAGCTATTTTGCAGTCAGAAAGTTCAAAATATTGGGGGGGGGGGAGGGCAAGCAAACAATGTTTTCTGCAAGAATAATATGTGTGCTGGAACTTTTTCCCTTTCCTGTTCGGACAGAAGAGGTGAGAAAGCTGACCCCACTCCCCAGCAAAAAATGTAAATATATATTAGCTGTTGTTTCTTTGTTCTGTTGTTTGGGTTTTTTTCCCCTGATGTTGAAAAGGTGTGTAGAAAAACATAAGGAACAAGTTTCCTCTGCTCTTCTGTTATGAAAAAGCAGTGGAGGATTCAGCTCTATTCTGTATGCAGGAGTTGAATGCACATTAAGTAAGTTTACCGATAACGCTAAACTAGTAGGAGCTGTGGGCTCGCTTGAGGGTAGAGAGGCCTTACAGAGAGATCTGGATAGACTAGAGAGCTGGGCAATCACCAACCATATGAAATTTAACAAGACCAAGTGCTGGATTCTGCACCTGGGACAGGGTAATCCTGATTATACATACAAATTGGAGGACAAGAAGCTGGAGAGCAGCCCTGTGGAAAGAGATCTGGGGCTTTGAATTGATGGCAAGTTGAATATGAGTCAACAGTGTGTCCTAGCAGCCAAAAGGGCCAGCTGTGTCCTGGCATGCATCAAGCACAGCATACGTGGCTGGTCAAGGCAGGTGATCGTCCCACTCTACACTGCACTGGTGCAGCCCCACCTTGAGGACTGTGTGCAGTTTTCATAGAATCATAGAATCATAGAATGGTAGGGGTTGGAAGGGACCTCTAGAGATCATCTAGTCCAACCCCCCTGCTAAAGCAGGTTAGCCTAGAGCAGGTTGCACAGGAATGCATCCAGGCGGGTTTTGAATATCTCCAGAGAAGGAGACTCCACAAC
>VZSC01008079.1:323715-350439 GCA_013398225.1 Steatornis caripensis
GGCACATGGGGTTGTTCCTCCCCAGGTGCAAGACCCTACACTTGCCCTTGTTGAACTTCATCAGGTTCCTCTCCGCCCAACTCTCCAGCCTGTCCAGGTCACGCTGAATGGCAGCACAGCCTTCCGGTGAGTCAGTTTTGGGTGCCTCAAAATAAAGAGAACATCAAATGATTAGTGTGTCCAGTGAAGGGTGATCAAGATGGTGAAAGGCCTTGAGGGCCAGCCTTAGAGCAATGGCTGAGGTCATTTGGCTTGTTCAGCTTGGAGAAGAGAAGGTTGAGGGGCGGCCTCATCATAGTCAACACCTTCCTCACAGGCGCAGCAGAGGGGAAGGTGCTGATCCCCTCTCTGATGACCAGCGACAGGACACAAGTAAATGGAATGAAGACTGGACATTAGGAAAAGGTTCTTCACTGAGAGGGTGGTCAGTCACTGCAACAGGCTCCCCAGGGAAGTGGTCATGGCACCAAGCCTGTCAGAGTTCAAGGAGTACGTCTGGGTGACACTCTTAATCATGTGGTTAGCTTTGGGTAGTCCTGTGAGGAGCAGGGAGTTGAACTCGATGATCCTTATGGATCCCTTCAAACTTGAGATATTCTATCATCTTTTTGATTGAATCTTGCAGGCTTATATGTCTATCTGGTGTTCAGTAGTGTCATGAATGAAAGATAACAAGGGAAAAAATAAGAAGGTGTGGGGGAAATTGACGGATGGTAGAAAATGTCAGAAGACACTAGAAGAAAGCTAATAAAGACCTAGCGATTAGTGGGCAGGATTCAAAAGGAAAAATGTATTTGCAAATTGAACTTTTTAGACCAAAGTATGCCTACATAATTCACAGTGAGTTTTTGTTTTAAGACATTTATGATTATGGAGCTAAGATATTTTAAATCTTGATAATGTTCTCTGTGATCCTTTCACAGAATAAAATATTTTCATCCTTGTTCAGAATTAGTATTTGTGAGCTTCCAGTCATGTCTCGTTTAACTCAAAATGCCATGCAATGAACATTGCCAAACCCAGGTCATTTTAGTAGTAATTTTTGTTCAGATTTGAATGGCAAAGCTAGCATGTGGAAAATTTCTACTACAGTAATGTGTGGTTTTTAAGGCTATTTTCTTTTCTTTTTTTTTTTTTTTAGGACTATTACTCTTTGTACAACTAAGGAAAATATTTGACTGGTTTTTCACACCTTTGTGATGACTGTTGTATTCTGGATGTTGCTGACTTTTGAAAAGATTTTCGTTGATTGTTTTCAGTGTAAAGAACTCAGGTTGTTAATCTCTGTTCTCTTGAATTTAGAGTATCTTAGACATAAATAGTACAACTCTGAGCATTTTTCTTTTAGAAATTATAAACTTAAAGTCTTCAGCTCCCTACGATACCCACTCATTATTCTAAGCTATTGTTATGTATGGGGAATGAGTAGTGATAGAGGTATTTGCAGACTTTGTTGGTATGGGTTAAATTTAGCAAAAGACTTAAAATATCTAAAGCAAATAAAACAAATGAATATGACATTAGTAATTATAACTCATATGTATGAAAGTTTGAACAATTGATCAAGCTGTTAAAATTAGTATCTTTCAATAACATCTAATTACCAGTACTGGTGGTTACATCTTTTAGTAGTTAAATGGTTCTTCATGATCTTTTTATCTGTATTGCAGTTGTGGAGGAACATGGTTCAAATACTTGCATACAAACTTCAGAAAATACACTAAAGGCTACTTTGTCTCTTTTTAAAGGCCGAATCTTTTTAAATATCACCAAGCAAAGAATAGGGCAAGCAAACAGCAACAAACGTGTTGTGGTCAGCAACGCATAGTAGTTACATGTTATTGGCTGTATACCGGGTTTTACTTTTTACTTTGGGATAAAACACATGGGGCCATCTAGGAGCAGAAGGATCTTTTGAGGAACGGAAGGGGATGCTCTCTCAGAAACTGAATCTAGGAATACATCTGCGCTCTGTCCTCTTTCCCCTTACAACAACCAAGTATAAGTGTGGTCGCAGTGGCAGCAGCAGCAGTAGATGAAGTGTCTGTGTGCTCCCTTCTAGCAATAAACATCTGATTCTTGTTTTAATGAACTTGTCCCTGCTATCATTTTTCTGGATCTTGTGCTTGTTTGTGCTAGCCCGATAATAAATAGACTGTGAAGTTATATAATGGCATTTCGGCTGTCCTTTTTAGGTGAAGTAATTACCCAGTTTCTAAGACTTTACTGTGTAGCCTGATAAAAACCTTGTTTAATCCATCCCAGTTGCATTTTCCGTATTTTTCCTTCATTTGCACAGATGACATGAGTTTTTGGCACCATTATTAAGTGATAATGAGACTCAGACAGTTTTCCATTTGATAACTTTTTTGTTTGATCTTGTCTTTGCATACTTGTGTAACTCAACAGTAATGGGCTCTATCATATGGATAGCACAGAGAAGAGAGGAAAGAACTGTCAGCGCTGTAGTTAGCAAAGTTGTTAACCCTGACTGTACTCAGTAGTTGTATACAGTGGTAATACTGTTTTTCAGTTCATTTTATTGCCCTTGCTGATATGTCAAGGGAGTATGAGACGATACTTCTTTTCTGCCATACCAATAAAGTTTAGAAACGTTTTGCCTAGTGCAGTGTCAGTGTGTGGAATTATTTTCTTTTTTTTTTGTAAAAGGCGGCAGGGAGACAAGTCACGAGCTGTGTTTGGTACTGTGCTGCTGAGAATAGTCATGGAAAACGCTGGATCAAGCTTAGAAATAGTTATTTCAGTGGCACAGAAACCTTACAGTGGTTAGAAAATAAAATAGAAAAGGATTGTTTTCTTCAGGCTGCTTTTGGTTCTCAAATCCAAATCCTGGAATACTTTTGGTTAAATAAGAGGGAAGTCTACAGGATTCACAGTAATAAAGAAGTTAGTTGTTACAGGATGTTATTACTGGTCTTTACCCATAAATATTTGGATAGCTTTGGGTCTGGAGCTGCCTTTTAAGCTAATGCCCCCTGCTTGGTACGAGCAGTAAAATTAAAAAAAAAAAGGGAAACTGTCGTAGTGTCTGTTACACAGCTATTTAGGAAAACAAATGCAGATCTGCAGGGGTCTTCAGTCCTGTTGCCAATGTAATGATTTATCAAGTTGCAAAGTTGCTGGGTAAGTTATTTATTTTAGCCATATCCTTAGTGAAAACAGAAGAGTGTGTTTGAGAACTATCTTTGTATATTTACTGGTCCAAATATTCAATATTCTGTCAGTATTTGAACCTGTGTATATAACATTGCCTGTGTATATAAGCTAGATAATGCAAAACAAAAATTCCTTTTCTGAGGGTCAGAAAAATTTACATTAATAATAAGTCATCAGTTATACATGTTTTAATATCTAATTTCTGGGTTGCTTTTCCTTCTATTTCAAATAACAATATAACAATATAAAATGCAGTAACAATATAAAATGCAGTATAAATGTATACTTGCATAAGCTATCAAAGCCATTCTATCTAATTTGTGTTTCCTGAGCAATGTCACCTGCTCTGTTGAGGTATTCTGCAGCTGTGCATTTTGAGTGTTTCTGTGGGATATATGATCAGTGGATGGTTTTGATTCAGACACTGACTTCTAAAATTATGTCCTGAATTAAGCTAGTCAGTGAGCAGTTGTTAGCTATTAGTAGTACCGTTCAAAAAAAAAAGAAAAAGATAAATCCCTTAACAGGAATTAAGAACTCCTAATCATATCCCCTCTCCCTGCTATTTTTGTTGGAGTCTTAAAAAAAATACGGGAAAAAATGTGTTGAATTAGTCTCTTCAAGTCTTGTTCGTGTTCTGGCATATGAATTCTGCTTATCTTTAAGCATTCCTTCTACTGGAACTACATATAGCAGGGGTGGACTTGCATTAGTGTTGTTGCAGCATTGAAGTACAACAGTAAAAGCACAAACCTTTAACTATTGCTTTACTGTTTGTCAGAACAAATTGCAGCTCTAACTGCTCACTATGTCATCATGCCATATCATATACTTCAGTTCATAGCACAAGTCTGAAACACGGAGCAAGCGAAGGGCTATGGAAATACCTTCAAAATAATGATGAAAAGTATACAATTTATTGGCTAAGTAGTGCAATAGGTAAACTTTTATCTGAATTAATTTGTAATACAAATAGATTTTTCAAGTGGTTTCTAGTTTGCGCTATATTCCTGTTGTAATGTTACTTTGCAGTTCCTTTTGAGAAATATTTGCTCCCAAAATTAAACTGCATTTCCTAATTTTCTACTGATAAGATGGAAGTCCTGCTTTTTCTTTGCACTCTCAAGCAAATAGAAATAGTCAGCAAAAATAGTAAATTCACTAGCCTCCATCTAAAACCACTTTCTCTTACATATTTATGAATAGCTTTATTACTGCTTCATTGACCTGTAAACAATTTAAATATCAAGAGACTGCTTGACAATCAGTAACTTCTATAGGTTTTCATGGAAATAAATTACTTGAAGGGTGCTGCGTTAAGAGACTCAAGGACAAAACAGACCCTTCCTCTTATCAGTGGGAAAACATAATAACTGTGTTTTGATTGGAAGCAGGGCATATACATTACAAAAGAAATTATAAGGTTTTCTGTCGCAATGGATTTGCAGATTATAATATACTTGAAATACTGGACTTGAATTATAAAGAGCTCTCTAGTTAGTCACTTTACATTGTAGGTAGTTCAGCAACTGTTAGACCTAGGGATCAGTGTATGGAAGGTCTGAAAGTATTTGGAATGTAGAACAGATTGTGTGGTATTTCTCAATAGTTTTTTCTAGCAAAAACAGTTTAACAGGTTTCCTCAGTGTTTAGACTGTGAATCTGATTCTGAGTCATTGAGTCTCTTTTGGAGCACGTAAAACATAAGTAACTCAGTGTAGGCAAGATGTAAAAATAAAGAATTCCATATGGTCCAAAACATTCCATATTTTTTTCAATAGTAAAGACTATTATCTTGCACCCCAAGAGGAAAAAGTAAGCTATTATATTTCCAATAAGTAAGCCAGCATAGAAGACCTTTCCAGAGGAAGTTGAATTCAGAGGTTTTCTGATATGCTACCTGTGGAGAAATTGTGTATGGTAGCTGGTGACACCACTTACAGATCAACCTTCTAAAAATAATATCCATTACTCTTATTATCAAGCAGTCAAGCTTTCGGAAGTCTTATATTGTGAAATATTTTCATCTGACCATTGCTTTCACTAAGAAATTAAAAATTAAGGGGGGAAAAAAAAAGAGGGCAAGATTTCACAGAATCACAGAATGGTAGGGGTTGGAAGGGCCCTCTGGAGATCACCCACCCCAACCCCCCTGCTAAAGCAGGTGCCCCCAGAGCAGGGTGCACAGGAACGCGTCCAGGCAGGTTTTGAATCTCTCCAGAGAAGGAGACTCCACAGCCTCCCTGGGCAGCCTGTGCCAGGGCTCTGTACCCTTACAGATAACATTTAGGAAATGTTTTTTCCTTGTATTTTTTACAAAGATTCGTTCTTAAAGATTATGCTAGGGAATTCTATCCTGAAGCAGGCAAAAGGCCTTGTATAGAAAATAAGAATGAAGATTGTAAAAGAGAACGTATCTGCTTGTATCTGCTTTGACTGGATAAGGAGCTCTGCGTATGTTATAAAGGGCCGCAGACCTCTGCTGCCTAGTCATCGGTAATGTTATCTCTCTGTTTTAATGAAGCCCATTTTAATGAAGCTCCAAATGCATTGGAGCTGACGGTACACTGCTGAGTAATCTTGACACTGCGATATCTACTTGGCTGAGTGCATTTCTCAGCTGAAATGGATCAAGGGATCTTTAACACAGTGAATGTTTTTTCTATGTGTCCTGTTGTTGCTCTGCTTCAGGTGTGTTCTGTGAGTAAGAATGTTTTATCTATGACCTCAGCGTATGTGTCACATAGAAGCACGTATGCCATCTTTTGGACTTCCAGTAATGCTCTTCTGTTGAAAACAACGAAAATAAGGACTGTTGCAAAGAGACGTGTGGTAGGAAAACATATGCAAACAATGTAAGTTAGCCAGAATTTAGAAGATTTTTCTCCTCTAGAGGTATATTTTTACAGTATTTGAGATCACATAAAACAATAGTTATTGACTAGTTTGTCATGCATCAAACAGAAAGGAGAAAATAGTCCTTTTCCTGAGGACGTCCCGATAAAGGAGGAGGTCTGTTTCTGTGCATATAAATAAAAATATTTTAAAACTTACTTTTTCTTCCCTTGGTCTAAATTTTTTTCTTCTCTGTTAAGGCAGGAACAACCACTGATTTTTGTGATTGCTAGAAATTATGGAGAGCTAAGACTCAATGGGTACACAGGAGTTTTGGAGATCATGTAGGTTGTATGAACAGAAGTAACAATATTAGGAAGAGGACTTAACAAACCTTTCATCTAGGGCATGGTGGTTTTCTATGGGATATATCTTAAAATTTTGTCCACTCTTGCACATTTGTATTTTTTATATATATATATACACACACAAAAATAGTACTATCAAATACGCAATCCAGCAAAAATAAAGATAAACTAAAAAAATTTAAATACCAAGCTAATGGTATAACAGGAATTTGGATGCTAAGTGTATGTCTTATTGCCCTGTTAATAGCTGACTAAAAAATTCTATAGGATCTTAGTAACACATATAATGTAAAATATAAATTAAGTGTATATATTTTTCCATTAATGCCTTGATAAGTCTAAATGCATAAGACCAAAAAAATGAGAACTGCATTAAAATATGTTCAGAAACTAACAGCGGTAATACCTATAAAATGTTTTACATTTTATGAGTAAAACTAGAGGTAGTATTAGTATAATGAACAGAGAATAGGTATCCTCGTATTTACAGATGATCATCATATTTACCTTGGATTTTTAGTGGTGGTATAATTCAGGCATACCACTGTACATTTCTGTAAAACTGTGTCATAGCTTGTAACATTGTTCTTTAAATTAGTAGGCTTCAGTGACCACATTTACTGTTCTTCACACGATGCTGAGAACATCATGAATGAGGTTCTGTAAAGACTTCCCTCATTTCTTACCTAGATGTTCTGTCCAGCTGCTTCCAAGGTGAGAAGGAGCAGAGTGAATCTATGCTGTTGAGCGACAGCAGGAGTTGGGGTAGGAGGGAGACATGGTCAGCAATATTAGTTTGCAGACTAGAACCTGGTGGTGAAACTGGGTGTTGCAAGTACTCCAAAGAACGCACGGGTGTTTACACCATGAGCCTGTTTTCTGACAAATTTTTACTTTTCAGTTTTGTGGATTTAGCACACTGTACCACCTCATAACCCCCCTGAGTGTGTGCACACACATTGAAAACAGTTACATTCTAAATACTCCTTTTCTTGACTTCAAAATGCTACCTCTAAAGGTAGCCTCCTGGTCCTGTTTAAGGAGACCATATCTGTCCCTAGCACATGGTCCTTCAGCTACTTGTGGATTTACAGTTTTCCACCTCGCTTTGTTGTTTTGTTTTGGGTTTTTTTTTGTAATGTTCCTGAGTTCTTTATGAATGTTTGGGTCTATATTAGTATTCTGCAGTCACAGTGCCTCAGAACTGTCTGTCAAATTATAATCGTTAGTCTGCACTGACAAATAATCACCGAGGTTTCTTTGCCACTGTATCACGCTATGTGTACTTTTCTGTTCATCATTACTAATGCTGTGGTTTACCATTGTTTTTCCAAATAAATCATTTCTGTAAATGTGTGAAAATAATCATCTAGGTTCAGTCTTAATTCCTTCCCAAATTTCTCATGTGTTTTAATTGCTTTTATATTGTGTCTTCCACTGGGACTTGCTATGCACCTAAACTGTACTTTAAGCTAAGATTAATGACTTTTGTTTATAGCATGCTTTTTTTAGCTATGTAATTTAATGAATGAAACCCTTTGGAATTGTGCATGTAATTCTTGGTTGCTCAGAATAATCCGTAAGAGATCAGTCAGAGGAGAGATCAATTAGAAGAGAGTTATGTTGTCTGATGCATCAAGACAGAGGATGAAATAAGTATATACTAGTCTTAAAATCACAAAGAAAGGAGAATTCTTTAGGTAAACGCTCAACATATAATCTGACAAGTTTCTGGTGGTACATAGCAATGCATATTTCTTTACTGGATATTTTGTCAGATGATAATTTAGAAAGATGTGAAAGCACCGTAGTTACTTGGCCACTAGAAAGACTATGTTAGGTTTTAAACAGATTTCACGTGAAGTAAGGAGACTTATCTGTTAGAACTGTTTTTAATCTACCTGTTGTAACTAAAGAGTAGTTCTTCCAACTACAAATAAACCTAGATCAAAATATTCTGCTTTGATCTTAGAATCTCAGTTCCTACAATAATATTTCAATAATCTGTACCTTCAGCATTGTAGTACATGTAGAAATATATGTATAATTAAAAAAGGCTTTCTGAAAACAGAGATGATTCATGTAAAGATTTGTAGAGTGTGGGAGATGACACTTGGAGCTTAACACTCCATAAAAATTCTCAAGGAGAACTTTTGCTTAAAATTAATCAAAAAAACCCCTATTTGGTATCTTCATAGCCTTCATTTTTTTTGATAACTGAAAGAATTTGCTCTACTTAGAAAACCCATAAGCAACCTGGGATATTCCACTGCAAAGATACAGCTATCTGCTTGTCTGTTAATATTGATTTCAAAAGCTGCTAAGGAGATTACCTAACTTAAGAGAAAACCTCATACAGGTATCTTGAGACTTCCAGATTTTTTGTGTGTTCACAAGTGGAAGGATGGTTAAGATATTTACTTCTTAGGAATGAATAATTTTAATTGGTGACATGTTTGATTAATATCTCTGGATTTGAAATAGAAGTTTTAATGACTTAGACTCCCTTTGAGGTACACTGTTCCCACTAACCCTCCAAATAAATAGAACACAGTTTCAGCCACACAAGGAAATATAAAAGAAAGATTAACCACTTCCTAAAACCTTGTGGTAGGTAGGCCAAAGTTTGAGTCAAGATAGCCAGTATGCTGAGCCTTGTACCAGAAACAAAACATTGACTTATGTATGGAAATAGACTACTTTGCTTAAAGGTGAATGACACATAAAGATAGTTCATTCCAGATTGTGATTAGAAGTTCTGAGTGTTGTGATTTTGCTACTCCAGTTTAAAAAAAAAAAAAAAGTAAAAAAAAAAGTGAGGCATAGTTTTTCTAACTCAACATCATCACCTTTTGCTGTTATTTAAACTGATGGTAATATCCTTCTATATCCTTTTAGACATGCCTACGAAGATGCACAAACAAAAGCATTTTTTTCAGAAGTTTCCATGAAACTGTAAGGCAAAAATCAATGATCTCTGTCCAGTATCCCAGATTTCCTCTGGTGCTTCATTTGTATACTTTCTTTCTTGTCAGTGTGAAAGTTAACTGCCTGAGTGTGGGAGATGTGTTAGACTGCATAAGGTAGTATCCAAGCTCTACAGTTATGAAATTGCAAGTTTGTACATTGAAGGAAATAATAAATTTGAAGAACTTTACTTAAGATGGTGGGCTAATCATTGTTTTAATCCTACTTGTTAAGCTTATGATTTTAAGTTGTGGGATTCATTGTTTTGCTGATGAATTCTTGGTAACTTCTGTTATGCTACTTCTCATGCTAAAGAATGTTTGATAAGGGGCAAGAATGGGTTGATGATGGACTGGAATATTTTAGTGAGAAATAAGATCTCACAATGGCCAGAGGAGACGAGAGACAGAAATGCTGACGATTACTGAAAATAACTTTAGGAGCAAGAAGAAGCTGGGGAAAGTTTATTAGCAAGAAAGTATGAGTAGTAACATCTAAGTTAATTTTTACATTTTTATTTTTTACATTTTTTTTTTATGTCAAAACTGTCTGTAGTGAAAATAGACTCCAGCCTGTTTAAAATGCTATTGGTGACTGGTAATGAAGTGCTCTCGTTCTAAAAGTTCCTTTCATCTGAAAAACTTTCAATACTGTGAAAATTAAATTCTTTTCTGGATTACAGGCTCTCTCAACATTGCTACAAAAGGAGAGAGAAAGATTAGCAAAGTTGTTTGTTTGTTTGGGTTTTTTTTCTGCAGAATATGAAAGAGTCTATCCAATAAAAGAAACCCGAATATTTGCATGCTTCTTTCTTTATTCTATCGCTATTCTTTGGGCCAGATCTGGGAACCATGTTATTTGACAAAAGCAAGTTTTCAAACAGTGAAAAATATTTTTTTTCTTTTTGGTACAGAAGAGATGACAAAGGTTGTCTTGAATTTAAAATTCTCCAAAGGATTTAGAAAAAAGTACTTCTTAAATTTACTTAGGGCATGAATACTGTGACAGTTGCAAGGACTGCCAGTTGGAATAATAACCCAGTAAAAGTGGCTTTTGTTATTAAAACATTTTAAGAGTTAAACATTACATAAGAAGTGTAGTGGCCCCTTGGGCTTGAACTTCAATGCAATAGTTTTTGTTAAACGATAGAAATTATAGCAGTTTTGTGACATGAGTGTGATACTGTCTGACTATGCAGGGTTATAATAATAACAAAACCAGCACTTAATGTTAGCATATGTACAGAACTTTCTCTTCAGATAGTAATAAAATAGTTCTCTCCAAAGTAATCAAGAAATATACAAGACCTGGTAATTTCAATTGTTCATTCCCTGTGGAACCTTTTTCTCGTTCTAGTAAGGCAGTTACTTTGGAGACTTTGTGTCAGCCAGGAAAATAAGCTCTGTGTGGGATGCGTGACAGAAGCTATCATTTGGTTCAGCTATTGTTTTTAAGCAGGTCTTGTCCTGTAAGAGAAGTCACTCCTATCTGCAACAGCCTGTCTACTCTGTGAAATAAATCCAAAGATATGCAGTAAGTTCATAAAACCTGTAAGCCATGGCATCTGCAGTTTAAAAGGCAGAGACTTTCAATATAAAAGACAGACGCTGGTTCTTGTGTTTTGTTTGATTTGAAAAGGAGGGCTTTGTTCCAATTTGCAGGTTGTCATTTACTTCCCATGCAGAGAGGGAGGTTGTACAGCCTCTACTTGCTGTAAAGAAACATTCGTTGTTTCACTAAGCCGTCTTGCAATGAAGGGTATTTCTGGGTGCAGTCATACTAATAGTCTGGTTTGTTTGTTGTGCAAGGTCCACTGAAAAGCAGTAAGATTTTGTTCTTTCATTGACAGGTAAACAGAAAGGTCATAACTTTTGCTGAAATACAGTAATATCTCTAACAAGTCAAACTGCCTGGGGTGTTTTCCAGTTAGGAAAATGCTGATAATTGTCATAGCCAGAAAAAGTCTCAGGTGCATTAGGGGAGTTATTTTATGGAATCTTAGTAAATCATTGTACCCCAAGTGGAAATGCTGGATTTTCTCATTGTGGTACTTGTTATCAGAAGGTCATCTGAAACACATCTATCCACCAGGTGATGGAAGAAACAAATTTGAGTTGAAGCCTCTGGAAAAGATATGGAAGGAAGAAATTGATATGAATCTTTTGGGAAGAATTAATGTAATTGACCTTTAATCTCAAGACTGGAATTTGACTTCTGAGCTGGTTTCTTGGACTCTAGAGTCAGAGAAGATCCAAATTTTTCAGTCATCTAAGGTGGATATTTTCTTTACGATGAGATGAATCATGTCCTAAAGGTAGATAACTACTTTGAATTGATAAGTTCTGGTTTTGGTCCTGACTCTGAGCAAGTCTAAACTCGTTCATGTGCATAAGTGTAATTTTCTGAGATTTATCTCAGCCTTTAAGCATGGCTGTCTTGAGATAAAGATTTCTAAAAAGACCCTAACATTTATAGTTCCCTCTGTAGTGATTTTCATCTTCAGTTGATGTTCTTCCATAACAAGGCAATGTATCTATAGCCTTAATTAATTTCTTTAGCAACTCAGTGTGTCTGTGTTAATCCTGCAGACAAGACTTTTTGGACACTGTAACGGCTTTCCTGTACAGAAATCTGATCAGAAAGAATGCAATGAAAGAGGAATTTCCTTTTTCCGTACAATGACTATTATTTTCTACTAGTTCTGAAGAGAACGCGTGATAATGATTGAAATGATTGAATCTAGAAATAGAAAAAAGAATCACCTATCCTCGGGCAGATCTTGCATTCTTAAGATATTAAAATGAATGTGAATGGAAGGCAGGACTACAGGAGAAACTTGCTTAGTTTTTCTCTATTCTTTTCCAATTTTTTCTAGCTTTGAGCTTCACTGTTAAAATAGGAAGAAGCCATATTGCCAAATCTTCATAGAAGGTGGTGGATTTATTAATTTTCTAGTATTGCTGGGGATTATTTTCTTTACAAATAAGGGAAAAGCTGTTTATAAAATGACTGTAAAACTCCAGTCTAATGTTGTGAATGATTTTCAGTGGCTTCATTTAAATCATGTAGTTTGAAAAACCTTGGTTAAGTCAGAGAAATTGAAGTTCAGATAGGATTTATGGAGAGTTCTGAGGCATTTGAATGGCAAATGGCGGTCGGTGATGGAGCATTTGCAAACAAAATGAATAAATACATTTAAAAAATAAAGGAAAAAGGCTTTAGGAGATCGTACTTTCTCCGTTTTAATCTAATCTCTTCTTTCATTTTCATCTATTTGTTTTGAAGCTGATGACTTAATGAGCAGTGGCTTTCATGGTAGTTACTTTCTGGAAGCTAGGTGGAAAGAAACAGCCCCAGATGAATGGTGTCTCTTGACAGAAACATTATAACATGTATTTGCTTGTATAACCCTGTTCAATGGAACTAAACACAAAGGTAGTCCAAATCAAAATAAATGTCGGTTGATGCTCTGTCCTTGACTCTTCTTTTTTGAGCTGTTTCACTGTGCAGATGATAATCCAAGATTTCTTTGGCCTCTAAAAGAAACAACAATCATGTCTTCCCCTGTCCCTGAAGGAAATTGTGTTAGAGGAGTGATGGCTGCCAGTGCCTGGGCTATTGGTAATTGACAATGGCCTCCTAAGGGCAAGAAATGTAAACACAGCATTGTTGTACCAGAAACCAAAATCAGAAATACAGTTATACTTCAATCTTGAGTGACTGAAGATGTTTGCTTAGAGCTTGCTTCCTCAAAGCATGCACAACCTACAAGGCCAGAATAGAATAAGATCTATTTAATGGAATTAAACTAAGTATGATGAGGTAATGGTGCACACATAGCCTTTGTTTACTCTTTTGATCGAGCTTCTGTAAATTCTGCATTCGTGTCATTCCGCTCTGTACTGCAGCCACCAGCAGATTACCTCCAGGGGGGATAATTGTCCTTTAGAAACACAAATCTCAAGAGTCATATTGATAAAGTGATGTATTAAAGTTAGATGTTTCTGCTTGTAAAGAGTGAAAGGTGATTGCTGACAGGAGTGAACTTCCAGAAAGATATTATAGAAGCTAGAGAAATTCCACAAATTGTAGTTCGAGGACAGGTGAATGACAGTATAAAGCTCAAATGCATTGCTGCTCTATGGACTCTATAGTAGGTGCATATTCATTCCTGCAGTGTCACGAACGATAACTTTCTATTAATCAAGGGGTTTGTGCATGTTTTTTAAGGGAAAGGATTCAGTTGTGAAAGTAAAACTAGAATTTAAGAAACTTTTCTAAGGAGAAATTGTGTGCGGAAGAAACACATAGCCTTGGAATATTAATATGCATTGAATTCTGCTCAGTAATGGAGGGTTATCATAGAAAATATCTGGTATGGCACAGCAGAACTTTATCATGCCTTTCCCAGCTTACATGTGCTACTTCTAGCACTGTTTTTTTTGTCTATAGCTTATTCTATGAATATTTTTCACTGTGTGCACAAATGATTAAATTATACCTTTCCTGCTCTTAATATACAGTATTTTGATTATTTTTTTATATAACTTAGTACAGCACTTGTTTTAAAACAGTTTCCGGGAATTAAGTGTTAGGAATGGAGAAAAGGTACAGAATATTCCAAATGTTGCACCTGTTGTATGTTCTTATGTGATTGGCATTAGTATTCGGTATTACTACATAACAAGTTAAAAATAAGTGTCTGGCATATTTGACCTATGAAGTTCAGATTGATCTCATCTCTTTTGACCTTCAGTGTTATGTGTACTGTGTATTTGTATAGGTGAAGCACTTGTTGAACAATCACTTTAGTTCAATGAGCTGAGACAAGTATTTCTTCTGCATCGGGAATGCACAATTTACCTTTACTTTTTAAGTTTAGGCAAGATCAGTCTTACAAATAGTGCAAAGAACACTGCCAGAGCTGTTTACCTGAGTACCCTTGTATGTCTCTCTCTCTTGCACATGATGTGGTCAAATGCAAAGAGGTAATGTTCTAGTTTTCAAATGGCCAGCTAGAAAATTCCCACTTTGAAACTGGAGCAGTCTTGGACGCTAAATGGCCTATATGTGCAAAAAAAATGGTGACGAAAAGTAAAGTGGCAAGTGTGAAGCTTTTATTATTCTTTGGCAGTAACATTTTCCATTTAAAATTCATAGATGAAACTAATTGTTTTCAAAAAGTACTGTTAGGAGGCAGCAAGTTTAGTAAAATTGTGGATGAGTAATAAAAAGTATTCCTACTTACCCTAAAAAATATACTGAAATTAGAGCTTTATGGAATTACCTGCAAAAGTGTTTATTTTCTAGCAACAGGTCTTTCCTGAGTTGAGTCTATCCACGAAATTCATGCAGCAGAAGAGAGTTGTTGTCCAAGGAGAATCCCTTTGGAAGTCCAAATTAAGAGTATTGATCACATTTGCTTTCTCCAGTTTGCTGTTACCACTTTGAAGAGTTATAATATGCTTCTGCAGTACATCAGGAGCAAAAGGAAAGCCAAGGGAACTGTGGCTCCAGTGGTCTGTGAGGCAGAAGACCTCAAAGCAAAGGATACGGGAAAGAATGAGAGACTATGCTGCTTTCACCTCAGGTTTTACTGGTGTGATTTGTCCTGAAACTTCTCTGGCTTCATGGTAGAGTCTGTAGGAGTTGTGTTACCTGTGGTAGAAGATCAGGTCAGGGACCATATAAACTGATTGAATACGCAAAAAGTTCATGGAACCAGGTGAGATGCCTCCAAGGATGCTGAGGGTGCTGGCAGGCGTTACTTGAGGCCACTCTAACATCTTCAAAAGGTCATGGCATTTGGGGAAAGCTCTGATGATTGGAAAAAGGCAAATGTCACAGCTGTCTTTAGGAAGGACAAAGAAAAGAATCCAAGGAATTACAGTCTGCTCTGCCTCCACTCTGTCACCAGGAAGATCATGGAGCCAGATCATGCCTGGCCATCCTTCTCTGATCAGATGGCTAGTGGTGTGAATAAGAGGAAAACAATGAATACTTTTAACCTTAATTCTGGCAAGACCTCCCATAGTACGCTTATAGGCAAATCAGAGAGATGTGAGTAGAAAACTGGCTAGACTGCTGGCCTCAAAGGGTTATGATCAGTGGTTCAAAATCCAACAGGTGGCTAGTGTTCTTCAGGCATTGATAGGTGGCCTGATAGTGTTTTAATGTAATGATCTGGGTGATGGAAGGAAGTACACTGCAGCAAATCTACAGATAATTCCATGCTGAACATGGATCAGCAGGTTACCCTTGCAGCAATGAAGTCCAGCTGTGTACTTGTCTGTATTAGTAATAATGTAGCCAGCAGGTTGAGGGAAGTGGTTCTTCCTCTGTTCGGCACTTGTGAGACTAGTTCTGGGATGCTGGGCCCAGTTTGGGGTTCTCCAGTACAATAACAACAACAAAAAAATTGATATGTTGAAACAAGACCAGTCCAGGGCTTCAAAGATGTTTGAGGGGTTTCAGCACTTAAGATACAAGAGGCTGAGAGAACTGGGTTTGTTTAGCCTTAAACAGAGGAGGAGGCTCAAGGGAGACCTTCTGAAGACATTAGAGAGTGGCCTCACAGTGACATCCACCAGCACCCTCAGCACTGCTGCCTTCACCTGGCTAATGGGAGAGTACTGGGGAGGCAGGTAGGCTCTTCTCAGAGTCTCCTCACAGGCTTAACAAGGGAAACTAAAATGTGATGCAAAAACCATTTTTTTTTCTTTTTTCACTTTGAGAGTGGTCAAACACCAGAACAGGTGCCCAGGGAGGTTGTGGGATCTCCATTCTCAGATATATTCAGAAGTCACTGGACAAGGCACCGAGCAACGTGATAGAAATGAGCCCTTTTTTAAGTCTGATTATGATGAGGTGGTCTAGAGAAGTCCCTTCCGAGCTAAATTGTTCTGTGATTCTATCACCTGTGAAACAAGACTCCCCTTTACAAAAGCTGTGTTTATTCTGTTGTGTGTAATATCCTTTATGGATCTGCCACTTCTGTTACTTATTATTGTTAGAGTGGTAACTATAGAAGCATTATCGTTACATCCGCCACCTTCCAGGCCTCATATACTGAGGAAATTTTAGAGTAGATGTTACATATCGCTGTTTGTGGTTCATTGATTCACCCTTGAGTTCATTTAGTAGCCCCTGGATAAATGACGTTTGTTTCTTACGAGCTGTGGTTCCTTTTTCAATTAGTTACACAGTCTTTTCTACCCGTACTTCAGTTTGAGATAATTCCTTTAGTTGATCACTCTCCATGTCCTCACACACTATTTCAGCATGGGAACCTCTACACTGAATACAAATGCAAATAGGTAATTTAGATTCTCAGCAATTGTCTTGTTGTCTTTGCATGCTCCTGTTGTGCTGATCCTTTCATTCTGCAAAGTCTCTGGGAGAGATTCTGTTCTGGATGTATTTGAGGGAAGATTTATTACTCGGTTTTATGTGTTTTGATAGTTGTTCCTTCTTGGCCGGTCTTCCTTGTGTTTTTTACATTGAGCCTGTCAGAATTTATTATCATTTCTATTGTCTCCATTTGGACATGATTTCAGCTTCTTGAATGATGCTTCTTCTAGTAACTGCTCTTCAGTGTTGCTGGCTTGCTTTTATTTGAGTCTTCATTCCTTCCCTTCATCTCCGCTTTCTAAGGTGTATATTTGCTGCCTGCTCCCTTGTAATTAAACCCTGATCTGCTTTTGGATTCTTCTCTTGAATCTCAGTCTTGCAAGTGATAAATTGACACTGTGTTGCCTGCATGATGGGAGTTATGATCTGGAAGCAGACATTTAAGTTCCTTTGTTTCTTTAGCCGTTGTCCTTTATAATCCCAGCTACCGATTCTTCTACAGTAATTTTTCTTTCTATCTCAATGAAACTGTTCTCTTGCCTCTCCTCTGTTTGCTAGCCCAATGAGTGTCAGTGATTTGGGTTTTTTTTAATCTCACATATTATTCTTAAGTTGTTCTTTTTTTATTTTTTTCCAAGATATTTTTAGAGAAGTCTAATAGTATTTAGTCACCAAGCTACAGAAATTGTGTTTGTTTCTCAATCTTTCTGAAATAAATTATATAATAATGGTAGGTAGCTAGGGACAGACTGATTTTTGCTCCTAGCCCTTCTCTCTCCTCAGCTATGATACTGTTAGCAGGCTCTGTAGATACATTTTTTTCTTTTTCCCGAGCCTCTGAAAATATAAGTAGTTTATTACTAAAACATACTTTTTTTTTTTTTAGGGAGCAATTCACTTCTTTATCCCTTCTAAAGAATTATTTAGAAATATTCAGTATTTTTACTTACATTCCTTAGCCATTCTTTCCTACTTGTATTATTATTAATCTATTTCTATTATAATGAATACAATCAGTAGTATTACTTGCTAGTGTGACACCACTTTTCAGTTTATACAAACAACCCCACCTAGAAATGATGTTATGCAGCACTAAACTTGAGATGGAATTAAAAAAAAATTCTTTAGTATGATTCATTAAAACAAAGAAATTGGGAAATAATTTGGAGTTTCTGATGTAATAACAAGGAGTTTTAACATGGCTCTAACATCATTAAATTGTCAGGCTTTTATATAATTCTTCCAGTAGTTAGTACCTTTAACCACAACCCTGCTTTTTGAACTGTCGCTTTTCATAGGAGTTTTTTATGTTTGCAAAGTCCTTTGATAGCTGACATACGTTGTCTCCATGCTGACTGGACAAATCCTTTCTTTGAAATTTTCCCGTTAATCCACTAAGGTCTAAGTTACAAGGTAGGCACTCCACAGGTTTGACTGGAAAAAGCTCTAGAAGGATGGTGTTGCGACCTGAAAGGAGTCGTTTAGGATGACTTCCCTCTCCTTGGGACGAACGACCAAGTTCGTGATACTCTTGAACTGAATTAAGGTGAAACGACACCAGCCAACCAATTTGTATGATTTAGTAATACAAAATACAAAGCATGCGGTTAAATATGGTAATTCAATGGCGGTAACATAAATGCATAAACAACTGTATAAACAAATCCCGTGCCACATGCTGTTACTGAGATCAAGTCAATAAAAACAAAGAGAGAGAGAGACAGAAAAGAGATTTCACCACCTGTGGATCCAGTGGTGTCCTGTCGATCCTTGTCACTCGGCGTGTTGGTGGTGGGGGTCTCCACCTGTCCTTCCGATGGTACCATTCTTATACAGTTCAAGTCCCAAAGTCTCCGCCTGATTCTGAGAAACTTTATGCATATGCATGGTGGGCGTGATGAGGCATGATCTGGTGCTGCCCAGGCTTGGTGTATCTCAGGTGGTCACAGAGGGGCTACTTCGGGGGTTGCATCAGATGAGACCCTCCCCAAAGTCCGAGTACCCTGCACATGCACAGTCAGCAAAACCACAGTGGAAACATGCTGTTTCAGTCCTGTCTCCACAGAACTGAAAACCGGTGCCTTGTTCCACAAAGTCTTGCAATGCTTTCAGCAAAACTTGCGTCTTTTGCACTAAGAAATGTTTAAGGCAATTGTTCATTCATCCATCCACCACAGATGGCTGGCAACGGTACTAAACAAAAAGAGCACACTTGCATTCAAATGGTAAACACTAAGCCTACATGTTCTGTTGCCTGGAATGTATATGGTAATCATCCTAAATTAGCGTAACAGGCCTGAACAGAATATTGCCAGCACTAGAAAGAGCCCAGGCTCCAGTTAATGTGTTGGAAGATCCCCATGTTATACTGAGAGTTAAAAAATTCCCATGGATTCATACTTCATTAGTACAAGATTTTGTGCTGACATGTGCTGATTTAGAGTCAGATGGGGGATGGAAATCCTCTGTCATTCATTACAGTGGGAAGTCTGAGTGACTCTTTCACTAGTAATTTCTAACAGCAGTGAAGTGTTCAATCCAACTCCAAGTGCCAGGACACAGCATTTCAAATTCCAATAACCTCATTCTCACCTGGCATGCACCCTGCAGAGAACACAGCCACCAGCCAATATTTATCCATCGTGAAATAGATCGGATGTGGTGGAAGCAGATTGGGAGTTCTTGTTCCTGGCATGGAAGTATTGTGTCCAGTGTCTTATACTAGCTGGGCAGGTGAAATTTCTCAGCTTGCAAGCATCGTTCTTTCTGATCCAGCCTTCTTTCCAGATTTCTGAAAAAAAACCCTCTGATTTTTACAAACCTCGCTGAAAGGAATAAGTACTTCTCTGGTACAGATGGAAATGAGGCAGTATTGTTACTTTGAAGTCAAGAACATGTTCTGTCAAGAAGGATGATTTCTTCTGTTGAAAAGAAAGTTGAGTTGAGGATTCACTGCTTTGAGAAATCCTTGTGACTAGGCCTGAGTTCCAGGTTATAAGTTATGCCTGGCAACTTAAGGAAATGTGCGTTCAAACCTCTGAGGTACTTAAAGTTGGTTTAAAACCTTCAGAATGGGGAAAGCAGTGGGATTTTTATGAAAAGCTGCAGTTTAACTATTATATAGAATTTAAGTGTAAAATTTTATAATATTATTCCTACTATGCACTGATACTACACTTATTGTTTCTTGATTTTGTTGTAAAGAAGTCTACTTTTCCTGAAGTAAATGAATAACAAACTGTTCTTTCTCTTATTGAGTGTTTAATCTTCAAAGCACATTAAAAATATTAATGAATCCTCTCCAAAATCCCTGTGAGGACTGTACACAAGCATTATCATCCTTTCACAGATGGTAAATGCAGTTAACATTTCTTCAGTAGTGCTGGGGAAAATAACTTTTGTTTCCAGAAGCCCATTCAGTTCTGTCAGCTAAAACCTATCATTACTGAGATGGCTGTGAAGTGGAAAAAACATTCTGGATTTTAATAGGCAGTTGTATCTCCATACCTCCAACTTTGTTTCAAATTTGCTTAATCTGCTGCTCTGAATTCAAGATGACTTATTTTAAACTTTAGAGGAGTTTAGTTTGGTCTTGGATGAGCTAGTTGCAATCCAATTGCTAGGTTTCTGAATGTGGACTGTTGTTTAACGCTACTGAGTCAAACTCCTTGATACATGGTTTAATAAAACAGTAGAGTGGTGTTTGACCCAGTTAGTCATCCTTTGAATTAAAGTTTTAGTTTAAAATTACTTGTAATTAAGTATCAGAAATTGGACAATTTTTAGCATTTAAATATTCTTTGATGTTCATTCTTTAAGTTGTCCTTGAATGATGTAATTCTCATATTTGAAAGTTGCCAGTTAATCTATGATCAAGCTATTTACTCTTTCATTTTTATATTACTTTGAATTGGGGTCTTCAGAATATTTCTTAAATATGAACAGAAATTTAATTTGGAGATTGATTTACATTGTATCTGATTCTATGTGCATATTAAATAGTAATGTGCTGATAGAGAGTCATCTTATACTACACAGTAATGAAAAATATGGTAAACCAATTAAGGCAACTGTACATGGTCATATAGTTCTTGTTCTGAACCTCTTGTTGAGAAACTCTTTAAAACTTTGTAAGATCTATTCCTTTAATCTATTGAACATCTCCTGTCGATACTAAATATAGCTAATAATGACTAGTACCTAGGTTAAGTGGCTCTTATACCCATTGGGGAAGGGCCTCTGATAACCAGAGGTTTGCACATCATCTGAGAGTGCTCAGTGTCACTGTGAACCAAGCTGTTGGTTTACATTCATTCCTACAGTTTAAGTGTTTTAGCTTTGTTTGACTGGTGTGTAATAAGAGCTGCTTTAGCTGTACTGCTGTTCACAGGTCGCGTCATGTCTGCTTATCTCATTCTGTTCCTCTCCAGGAACTCAGCATGAGAAAAAAGATGGAATCTGCTCTGCTACCTCTACTTAGATGTGCACTTGTAATGTATTGCTAGATCATGTGTTTCATTTTTGCTGCAGTGTGGGGCATAAGAAAACTAAGCACTCAGTCAAATGTATCCTGTTCTCAATGGTCAGATGATTGTTCAGTATTATGAAAATTCCCCTTTTTGGAAAAGACCCTAGGTTGCACTGAAGTGTCAGATGTAAGTGGAAAATCAGTGTGTACTGGCTGATCCCTGAAGGCTCTCATCTCTCTTGGTTGTACAGACTGGGAGCATGGCATGGAAGAGCATCCATCCTGTGACATATAAACTGACAGTAGTATCAAGGTTACTGTACTTAATTTGCTACTAGATATATCAGAGTTCATATACATTTGCTTTTGCTGGTTTTTTTATGTTGCAAGTATGCTACTGGGAAATGTTGAATAAAATTGGTATTGGCTAGTTTGCCGTGACGAATTAAAACAAGGAATTGTAGAATTACTCTGCCATGAACTACAGTGACTGGTGCGACTTTTAAATCACGGAATCAGAGTTTGGTAGGTGTTGGAAGGGACCTCTGGAGATCATCTAGTCTAACCCCCCTGCTGAAGCAGGTGCCCCCAGAGCAGGGTGCACAGGAATGCGTCCAGGTGGGTTTTGAATCTCTCCAGAGAAGGAGACTCCACAGCCTCTCTGGGCAGCCTGTTCCAGTGCTCTGTCACCCTCACAGGAAAGAAGTTCCTCCTCATGTTCAGGTGGAACTGCGTGTGTTGCGGTTTGTGCCCATTGCCCCTTGTCCTGTCGCTGGGCACCACTGAAAAGAGTCTGGCCCCATCCTCTTGACACCCAGCCTTTAGATTTTGATAAGTATTGATGAGATCCTCTCTCAGTCTTCTCTTTTCCAGGCTGAACAGGCCCAGCTCTCTCAGCTTTTTCTCACAGGAGAGATACTCCAGTCCTCTCGACATCTTTGTAGCCCTTCTTTCTGTTGCAGAATGTTCATCACCTTTTTTCAGTACATTTTTACTGCATAATCAGTTATTGCTTCACTGATGAGTATTAGTCTGGTAGTAACCTGTCATAGGCTGAGAAGTGCCAGAATTCATCTTCTCACTTGTGTTACTGAAGTAACAGATGGTTGGCTTCAGCAGCTGAAATACTGTATGACACATTATTCTGACCCACAGCTTGACCCAGAAATTGTTTTTAATCATTCAATTTCAAGTCAACATGTGGTTGTAAATTTGATTCTTGGTGAGATTTCCTTGCATTAGGTTCTGTGTTTAGAAACAACAACAACGAAAGAATAATCAGATTCTGTATAACTCAATCCTATTACTAAGGGAATGTTTTAAGAGTTTATCTGTTTTCTTTCAAGCCAAAAGCATCCTGGACTAAGTAAACTTTTTTTTTTTCAGTGGAAAGCTTAACCAATTGTGTAAGCATAATTCAGTATACCAGTGTATGTTAATAGTTTGGGAAAATTCCAGCCATTAACTATATGTAGCTTACTTACATAACATTGTACATACAAGTCTTACACAGAAGACATACTTACAGAGTGCTTCCCCAGCAGACCTACACATTATGAGAACACAAAAGGATATTTTCCAAATTCAATCCCTATTATTTGCACCATTCTGAGGGATTCTTCCACAGTTACTTTTCTGAGCCCTTTAGAGATAAAAAACCAAACATGATAACCTGTTTTGGTTATGACTTGATTAAAGTGAAGAAAAATTTAGTCACTTCTCTGCTATTAATTGTTAAAACTTTAGGTTTTGTGGGGTGGTTGTTTAACCTTGTTTTATGTATTTGTAGATATCTGTGTTTATGTCCTAAACAGTATTATTTAAAATAAACAAAAGCATTTTATGCTTCGGTATTATCTTTCCTTGTGCCATTGTAATGTATGCAACTGCATGTCACTTCACAGTTACGTTTTTGCCTTTGTTGGTGATTATTGCAACTGATGTAAATCTGCATTTGAAATGGAAGAAAAGTTTAAATTATGAATTTTTTATTAGCATCTTACACAGCTCCATGATATGTAACTTGGCTTCTTGGACTAAAATTAGAGTGTAAAACTAAATGAGAGATTCATTTCTTTAAGGTCCATAAGGAGGGCCGTAACACATACCTCTCTAATGGCTTTTTGACCGGAGCCCAATAAAGGAAAAAATTGCTGCTAGGCTCTTATGCCAAGAACCTCCAGTTTACTGGATATAAATAGGTATTTTACCTATTGAACTACAGCAACAGAGATGCTTCAGTAAAGAGTTTACTTTTCGCAAACAAAGGCTTCTAGTCTGTATGGAACCTTTGCTTGTGTGGCGTAATGGCTTTGTGAGTCAGTGGGTTTTCATGTCTGAGGGTTCTTTAAAAATGTCAAGATATAGCATCTCTCTGAAAGAGCTGCCATCAACTTTTTTGGTCAGCTGAAAAATTAATCAATGAAAGGATAAACAATCTGATAGCACAAGAACACGTTTTTAGAGAATAAATTCATTTCTTTAATCCTAGAAGTATTTAGACATTAATGGAATCTTCTCTGGTTTTGATTGAAACCACACCATACTGGTGGTCTGTCATGGAATTCGTTTGTACTCAGCGTGTTTTGTCAGTCACAGCAGGTGTCTTTGACAGACACTATTTTTGTGTGTGCTGAAGTCTACAAACGAGTTATAGAAATACTTCGGTAAGAAAAGGCTGCATAATAAGACCTTGAGCGCCAAGTTTTTGACGTGCATCTGCTTGCACTCTTTCTTTGCAGTACCATGAAAAACCAGATGAAGCAACTAGTTAACTTGCAAAATAGAAAAAAGATGTATTGATGAGTGAGAAAGCATGGAAACACTGGGTCCTTGCAAGACAGGTTTTTTCATGATACTTGCTCTCTGGCCATCGTTTTTTAGTGCCTTTCTGGGTTGCAGTGAGCTCTTTGCTGTCCTTCCTTATCTTTGGGGAAAATATCTCCTTTCAGCATTTCTGAGGCTTGTGTTGAGATCCCCTTTGTTTTCTCTGGACTCTCTCTCTTAATTTGTGATACAAGCTCGCAGCTTGCTGTCCTGACTCTGCTATGCACTCCAGAAACACCTCCTGATGTTCTTGGTTACTTTAAAAGACAAAACAAACTTTTCTCTCTCCAGCATGTTCCACCTCAGCTATATTGCTTCCAGTTTTCTGTTTTGGAGAATGATCACACCTTCTTTTGATAGGCGCATACTATACATCCATATAATACAATACATGGTATACATTTTATGTATTATGTACAGCAATACATACTGTGTAACAACATCATATAGAAATATGTACTCTACATAAGCTGTATTTCTAAACAAGTAATACATATACTTTTGTTAAACTCAATGTAAAGAACATGCTAATGTTAGATCAAGAAGACTGTTAGACATTGATAAATACATTCTGAAAACTCAAGTCTTGGTCACGTGTTAAGTTAATAAAAAAACTAGTTCATTTTTAGAAGGGAATGGGAGAGAATGAATGGGATTTCAGGTTGAGCCACGACCTGTGTTAATTTTTATCTTCTGGCATTCATTTGGCACGTTTGACGTGTTCTCTGCTAGCTTCTGGGTTTCAAAATTGTATTAAGTTTTATGATATTTTGCAAAGGCTGAGGTATATTAGGTTAGATACAGCATTGGCTTCCTTTTTGTCTCAAGTAATACATGCAAAATAAGTACTAGAGCAGCATTTTTGCCATTGATAAAACTAAATTCCTTGTTAACCTGGCATTACAGTCCTGTGCTTACTTTTTTGTGTTTTATAGTAAATTTATTTTGATACTAGTTACTAAGTAGGTGAATGTGAAAGTTTTTTTGTAAGGCTTTCTTGGCATTGCTTTACTGGATAGAAGGAAATGTTTCTACTGCACAGTGGGGAGTGAGGACTCAAGAAAGCAGAGAATAACAGTGCTTCGTGGTGGACTGCAATGATAGCCAAGCATATGCAGCACCCCTTCCTTTATTTATTTACCCAGAGACTTCCTCGTTGATTACAAGGAAATGAAGAAAAATTAAGCTACTTGCTCCAGTAGAGCAGTTAATGTACTGCAGCATGTAATGGTTTACTTTTCCCCTTCTGCAGAAGGCTGTTTGTATTTCTCTTTCAGATACCTTACTTTAATTTGCTGTATCGCAAACTTAAAAGAGAGTGTTAATTCATCAGTTAGTAGTATTCTTATAGAGTGCTTTATAAGTCTGTAGCAAATTATTAAGCTCGGAGCAGTGCTGGTTTTGATGGCTGTTTAACTCAGCAAATTACCTTTAGCATATAAATCCTATGGGGGTGTATCACAAGACAGGAGCGAAAGAAAAAAGAGCTTAGTAGAGTAATTTATTTAATGCAACCACTTTTCATAGAGCATGGAAAAATTGCAGGGCTGAAGTCCCTTCAGAATAATTCTGCCAAATTCCCGCTCATTATAAATAATTATGAAACAGGCCCACCAGGTGCCATTTTAAAATACCAGCATCTGCCACCGTGAGTGTTTACGGTAATTTTAACACCTTACCGTGTTTAAATAGTTGAATGTGGAACAGGAAGAATTACATTCACAATCATTCACACAGAATTGCAATAGAAATTCACAATGTAACTGGAAAAATCAGGTGAAGAGCTGAAGGAAGGAATAAAATCTTGTCTTATATATCAAAAAATAACTCCAGCCTGTTGCAGCCCTTCTGTGGTGTGTTTGGGGACAAGATGAGCTGAGAAAACCTTAACTGAATATCAGTATGAGAAAACCTTAGTTACAGAATCAGAGAATGGTAGGGGTTGGAAGGGCCTTCTGGAGATCACACAGTCCAACCCCCCCCTGCTAAAGCAGGTTAGCCTAGAGCAGGGTGCACAGGAACCCAGGTGGGTTTTGAATATCTCCAGAGAAGGAGACTCCACAACCTCCCTGGGCAAGCCTGTTCCAGTGCTCTGTCACCCTCACAGTAAAGTTCTTCCACAGTGCTGGCTCATGGTGAACCTGTTGTCCACCAGCACTCCCAGGTCCTTCTCCACAGAGCTGCTCTCCAACAGGTCAACCCCCAGCCTGTACTGGTGCATGGGGTTGTTCCTACGCAAGTGCAGGACCCAACACTTGCCTTTTGAGTTGAATATCATAACTTTTAAGAAATATTATTTTAGAGAAAATCCACTTTTTTTTTAATTTGTGTTTCATTTGACCAGGAAATTAACGATAGGTGTTTTTAATAACTGTATTTCTTGTAATTCAATATTACAGAAGTGGAATCACTAGCCTTATTTCATTGAGAAAATGGAAACTGGTGATGCAAATGTAAGGAAAGTTTCACAGCATTCAAGCCAGTCAGCTCTATAATGATCTCATTCCTTCCTCCTGCACTGTTCCTCTCTATTAGCCCACAGTGAAATGGTTCCGATAGCTAAATTAGTTGATAAATATTTATTTTAGGGGTGTTTTTTGTTTTGTTGCTTTGGTTTTATTTATTTATTTTGCATTGGTTTTATTCTGGTTTAGCATCTGAATCTGCTCTTTAAGAACTGAAATAAATGCCAGTGCCTTGCCCCCCCCCCCCAAAAAAAAAAAAAAAAAAAAA
>VZSC01008079.1:350613-362176 GCA_013398225.1 Steatornis caripensis
AAAAAAAAAAAAAAAAGAAAGAGTAAGAATTGTGCAACATTTAAAATGTGGTAATTATGAAAACTGTCTTGGCTTCATTCTTTAAGCTAAGGTATAGGGCTAAAACTGTGTGAAACTGCATGCTGAGTTTAGAAATTATCAGCCTGTCAGATTACTTCCCACAAAGAAATGTATGTGTTTTCTTATCCAGAACGAAATTCTAGATTAAGAGAAAAATCTCATCTAGACTAGCTTTCCAGTTGCAGGAGGTGCTTACTAACATCCACTTTGAAGTCAATGCTCAATTTCTCTCCTGTTAATTCCATGGATTGTAGGGACAAACTGTCCACATCAAAGCAGAGCGCTTTACCACTTTTTGTTTTTCCTCTTAAAGGTACTGTATCAGAAACCTACTAGAATATAATCAGTGTTGTTGACTGCTGTGTCAATATACGCTGCAAAGAATAGTAATATAAAGGCTTTGGTATTTTCGTTGTTTTTAATGCTTTATACAAGTTGGCAATATGCCGATTATTTTTTGTATTTTATGTCACTGCAGTTCTTTTGTAGAATCACAGGCTGTGTGGCCAAAATGAAAAACTACGTTCACTTGGTCTCATCTCATGTATACTACAGATGAAAAAGATGTATTTAGTAATTTACTCTGTTAAGCTTAACTTTGTCTGGAGCAGTGGCTTAGATTTTAGGTGACATATACCTGTCAACTGCCTAGATGGAGGTTCCTCTGGAACCTTACTGGAAAGCTTCTCTGGGTAGTGAATTTTCTCTGTTAAATAACTGTGGTTTAGTCTGTTTCCTGGGGACTACTGTGGTTTTATGTAATGCTTCATTTTGTCGAAATGTTATTGAGGATTAAACCAGATGCCGTGCAAATTATGAATGAATTTTAATGTTTGTAAGGAGCAATATTCATTTCTTCTAGAACTCTCGGGTACATGTTATCTCTTCATGGAATGTTTAATAGTGTTGATGAATATACACTGATTACTCCTGTAAGAAGGAATTTGCTATTCCCTAATTATTTTTTTTATTACTCTTAAGTTCTTCTGAAGAAGTCTGGAAACTACTGTGACTCTTTGGCTGCCTCTGTTTATTGCCCTCTTGCCCACTGGTTATATCAATCCTTCCTGAGCAGTTGAAAAGGTGCTTGACGCTCCCTGATCAGCAGTTTTGATGTCTAAGTGCCTGTTGATAAAGGAGCAGCAAGCAACCAGAGGCCAATTGTTAGAGCTGACAGGAGCAAAAGCCTCCAGCAGGTTGCACAAGCTAACCCGCACCAGTTCCCAGATGATCCCTGAAAAAGTTATCCCCTGGGAAATGGTTGAGGAAGACAGCTTCTGTCACAGGAAGCATCAGAGGCAGCTGCGCCTCAGCCAAGGTGAAGAAGAAAAGAAGAACAATAGTCACTGGAGAGTGTCTTCTACAGGAGATGGGGCCATTCCTCTGCAAACCTGACTTGGTGTCTTGGGAAGCTTGCTGCTTGGTAGACACTTGGATCCAGGAGGTTGTGAAAGACTCACACAGTGCTTCTGACCCTCAGCCTACTATCACTTGTTACTCATTCATTTGGGAACGAGTAGTTCTGTCAGGGTGACCTGGAGTGTATAAAGAGTGACTACAGGGCTCTGGTGAGGCTGAAGGGCATGGGGCCCAGGTGGTGTTCTCCTCTGACCTGCTGGTGAAGATGAAAGGCTCATGGAGGAGTTGACAAATTTTCTTATCAACTCTTGGCTGCAGAACTGGTGTCACAGGCAGGGCTTTTGGCTTCTTTCACTGTGGAGCTCACTCTGACGAACAAGGCCTGCCCTGGCAAGGCCACGTCTGGAGTACTGTGTCCAGTTCTGGGTTCCCCAGTTCAAAAGAGACAGGGAACTACTGGAGAGAGTTCAGCAGAGGGCAATGAAGATGCTGAGGGGACTAGAGCATCTCTCCCATGAGGAAAGGCTGAGACAGCTGGGTCTGTTTAGCCTGGAGAAGAGAAGACTGAGAGCGGATCTCATCAATGCTTATCAATATCTAAAGGGCGTGTGTCAAGAGGATGGGGCCAGGCTCTTTTCAGTGGTGCCCAGCGACAGAACAAGGGGCAACGGGCACAAACTGGAGCACAGGCAGTTCCACCTGAACATGAGGAAGAACTTCTTTCCTGTGAGGGTGACAGAACACTGGCACAGGCTGCCCAGGGAGGCTGTGGAGTCTCCTTCTCTGGAGAGATTCAAAACCCACCTGGACGCATTCCTGTGCATCCTGCTCTGGGGGGTTGGACTGGCTGATCTCCGGAGGTCCCTTCCAACCCCTATCATTCTGTGATTCCGTGAAAGACGGACCAAGAAGGTGGGGAAGAAGGATTGTTTGCCATGCATAGTAATGGCAGGAAAAAAGTCAGGAAGGACAGGGGAAGACCAGCCAATGTAGCAGCAATGCATTTTCAACAGCTGAAAGAGAACCTTATCATTGGACTTGTTAATAAATTAACTTTGTGACATGCTAGGGTAACCAAGATTGTCAGTTTGTCTTTGAATCGTGTATACAACATAATTTCCATGTTATATAACCTGGGAAGGTTTTAATGTTGGGGTGAATCATGGTATCGTTATATTAATGTTCCTCTCTGCTGAGATTCCCTTTAAGAGTGATGGATTAGAACTTTTCTTGTGTGTGTGTAATTCACTAGGAACTGAACTACCGTTGGCTACCAAACAGTAATGAGAAGTTGAGATGGTAGTGATTTTCAATTCTTAACTGCTTGGGTTTTATTCAAAGAAGTGACCTAGAGGTGAGACACCTTATTGTATATCCCTAAGTTACCAGATGTTTTCTGAAAGGTTTAAAGTTTCCACTATAACTACCATATTATGTGACTACTCTGATCACATGCAAGAGAGAAACAGAAAATTTGCTAGTCTTTTATGGATCTCTAACTATCATTGAACCAATTTCTTTATAATGTTCCACTCCTGACTTTCTCCTGAATAATATCTGGTGCAATGCCCAGTGCAGCAGTAAGAAAAGAAAAAATTAATACTTAGAAAATCAAATATTGTCTTAAATCAGTAACTGTCTGTTAGGTAACTTACTAAAACTTGGATATTTTTATAAGAAAATATCACTCTCTATGGCATATTAACATTTTATAAAAGACAATAAAATAAAATTATAAAAACAATCTCTTTTAAAAGATTCCCGAGATACTAATCTGACCCTTCTATATTTTCTCTAGCAGTATCTCCAGAAAACTCTAAAATTTGACTACATTTGAAGATTTAATGGTAGAAAACAAACATGACAAAAAGAAGCTGACCTGTAAGAACTTTGAACAGGCTTCAGGAATGATGCACTGTCAATTGTCACTATTCATTATTTGCCAGGAACACACACTACGGAACATACGTTTTTGTCAGTTTTTTTCTCTGATTCTTCTTGCTTTATCTTCCTCTAGTTATCCTGGTCTAGGTTATGTCATCTTTGTGTTATTTGTATATTTAGCACCTTTTTTACAAGTTGCTTTGTTAAACAATATCCTTATCAGCCACTGACATTTCAGTGGAAGTCGTAATGATTTGTATAGAGTAAGGAGCTATGTACACTACAGTTGCATCCCTTTGTTTGAATTGAAAATTATAGTGTAGGTGAGACTTAATCATGCCTTATTAACAGGGTAATAGTCATCTGGGATTTCAGAAACACAGTTAAGTTCTAGAGACATGGAACTTACTCACTACATATTGTTTGCAGTGCCGCAGCTGCAATGTTCAAGTGTAATTTCACTTACCTGAGCAGTCTGACTGGAACGAAGGGTCTAGACATACTGGAAAGTTTTGATAGATGCAATTATCATGTTTGTCTTCTAGTTTCCTTGACTCAGATTGGCAGAACAATGCATTTCTGCTGCTTTAACTACATCTACTGATTAGCTTTGTCAGTTAGGTGGCATAAAGTTTTTGTGTTTTCAGGTAATTATTCAAAGTTTTAAAATATAGTTCACTCCTTATCTACGTGCGTCAGAGTTGTCAAGATCTTAGTAGGCCGCCTGCTCCTGTGCTGGGGTCTCTGGTCGGTTTGAGCTTAATGGGACGAATAATGTCTGGAAGGCACTTGGTCCCCTTTGCTAGTGTGTCTGTCCTTGAAACAAACTGAACGTTTCAATCTCCAACAAGTCTGTTGCTCCGGACTTGGAAATGTGCAGTTTGTAAGCCATTAGAACCTTCCATGTTTCATGAAATGTGTTCCTTGAGGGTCCAGAATGTATGTTACTAAATTATTGATGTTGCAAGTTAATGAAACATGCCCCTTCTCTGTGACTGGTGTCATATGCTTGTCCTGTCTGAATACTGTTTGAATCTTGCAGGCTCCTGTTTAATGTGATTGCTGCCTTTTTGTGGAGGTGAGCTAAATTCTTAGAGTGCTGAGCCAACTTGCCCATCTGCTTAGGGCAATATGGTTGCACAAACAGGCCCAAAGATTTTTCAGGAGTTATTCTGTTAAATAAGTACCCAAAACAAATGCTACCTAAGCAGAATTAGGGCCATGTTACATTTATTTTGGGATGTTTCTTAGATTACTTGTAAAGAAGAAAGCATTGCATATTGTTAGTTTAAACTTTAGAGAGCTGCTTGGTTCTTCTTTTAGTTTTGGTGGGGTATTCAGTTGCGGGTTTTGTTACTTGGATTTGTTTTAGTCAAAAGAAACAAGCCAGTGAGAGAGGACACTGGTAAACTGTGTTTTGCAATCTGTATATAGTGTACTGCAAGACTGTACTCTGTTTGAGGAAGAAAAATCTCCCAGTAGGATTGGACATGTATTTCATATATTTAGGTATTTATTAGATATTGTAGGCCCTGTTTCAAAGCCTGATCTCAGGTCTTCCAAGTATTCTGTCTTGTTTGCAAGGCCACCTAGTCTGCATAATTTTTAGATGATGTATATTTTCTTAGTCAAGAACCACTAAACTCTCTTTGTGTTTGGACTAAGATCAGTCTCACTAGTGCTAATTAATGGAAGACTTTAAAAAATAAAGTGTTGGCCTGTGCCGCTATTGTTTATAATGCCAGATTCTGCTGCCGTTTAAGTAATCATGACTGTTGCTTATTCTCATCATGACTCTGTTTGAGCTCTGTACCTGTAGCGTTACTTGTTTGTTTAATTGTTCAGCCTAGAGAAGTTAATTCTAAAAACAAACACGCAGAGCTTTTTGAGGACATCTTCTACCAGACTTTTGGGTTTTTTTTCCCAAAATGCTAATGAAAGTTTATATTTAAGTTGTTTTGACTTTAAAAATGTGTTTTGTTTTAAAGAGCATAAACCAAACCCTGGCATAACATAACCTCTTTAACTATTAATAACTAACTGTCATGAAAAGAAGTAAGACTGCTTCAAAAGAGGAAAAATAGCAGTAAAACTGCTGGGTAGCTTGACTTCAGGATACAACGTCTGCAATGAGTTCTGTCACCTGCTAGAAACTAAGTCTTACAGAATTTAATGATAGGGGAAAAAAAGGTTTACTGTTCCTTCAAATCTTAGTTGGAAGAGCTAAATAGAGGCAGGAGGGGAGAAGAGGGCAGGAACGAGGCAAGGGAAAAGAGGAATATCATTGTGCTCTAATAGATTTCTATGACTGGGTTGCAAGGTCCCATTAAAAAAAAATAATAGTGAGGAGTTATACAGTTGACTATGAAAATGAGAAAAGAGTTAAGTAGACATTCAAGTGAAAATTGGAAAAATGTGTATTTGTCCCATTGGTGAATCCAAATTTTATGTAATTTTGTCCATTTTAAAAATAGATGTTCAAACAATGATGATTTATACCAGTAACTTAAAAAAGCAAGGGATAATATACTAATAGTGGAACTGGCAGTTCTACCATCTCTTTCCAGGAGTATGCATTTTCTTAAACTTTTACATGTTCTATTTTTGTTATTTGTAGCCCCTATTCATTGTTTCCAGATTCTTCTGCCTATTACAGTATGCACCAACTAATGTTTAGATTTAACCTGGAAAATTTTTGCTGTGTTGCTTCATAGTCCTGTCTAAACCCATTTTTAGTTGCTTGCATTTTCTTCGTTAACATAATATGTGATAAATATTTAATAAAACTTCTTGTTCTAATGCATTCATAAACTCTATTTACATTATATTGACTGCAGTAATTAATCTCCAGCTTTCTTTCACATGTTCTGTTGATGTGATATTAGTTGGTAAATATGTATATGTACGCTATGTATGCAAAAACTCGGTCACATTTTTAATGTAATGCTTTGTCACACTTCCTAAGAATAGTCAGACACGATACATTATTTTTATTGTTATTTTTGCTAGGTTATTGTATCCACGTATTTCCCCATAATTGAATAATTAAAAAAAAAAGGGGGGTAGAGTTCATAGGAAGAAAGCATGAAACTATAGCAGTAACTTCAATTAAAAATGTACAGCTGAAAAACAATTAGCATTAACTATAATGTAAAAGGAGGGGGAGGAACAGAACATGAGGGACCTGATGATGTATTGAGTCCTGTTACCTGCAATTTCAGGTAAACCATTCTTTATAATGCTTTTTTTAATTTTCTGAAGTTCTGTCATAGTCAGTGACATAATTTGCTTCTATTACTTTAGCTCACTCAGAACCTCAGTTTCTGAAAGTGACGAACTTTTCTGCGTCTTTAGACTACGTTTCTTCATATTTATTTTCTTCTGTTTTGTTCTTGTGCTACCATTGTCCTTCAGCTTCTTGCTTTTTGCTCTGCTTGTTTTTACCCCATAATGTATTTATAAAGAATGCTCATACCCACTCTCAGCCTTTGTTTGACTAGATTCTCAACCTACATTGTCTCCTACTCAACACTAACAACTCTTTTCTGTTCCACTTCTGGTTTATCATTCTTGAATGTGTCTGATCAGAACACCGAATTGCAGATCAGAACTTCTTCATGCTTTGTACAATAAAATCAATATTGTGTTTCTTGAAGATGAATCTCATTTATCTTTTAAAATTGATATTTAAAAAAAAAAAAAAGTCCTTCATTTTAAGACTCTGTTCTCTCTGACTCCTTGAATGCTCAGAAGTCTGAGGTATTTTCAGGAAGTGCTATTGCACAGAATACCATATATATTTGCCGTAGTTGCAGCTATTCTACAAAGTTTGACAAGCGTAATTTTGTGAGTATCACAACATGCATGAGATACAGGCTTCAGTTCTCTCCGCATGTGGTTTCATGTGCTATGTCTGCATTCACTGGACATAGCTGGACATGCACCACTCAAGCCTTAAAAGAAGCTGTGCTTTATTTAGGGATCTGAAGGTTGGTTACATTCAGCGTATCCTCGAATTTGTATCAGTTCTAGAAATGGATCAAAATTTGCATTCCTCTGTGACTACATCACCTTTGTGACAGTCATTATCCAATCAAATAATACAGCTTTCTTCTCTTTCCCTTAGTTAAACTATCTATGCAGTGATTTTATCAGCTTTGATCTTCAAAGTCTCTTAGCCTTTCATTGTCGAGTCCAGACAGCCTCAACAACCTGCCATTAAAGGCTGCCATGCAGCCACTCATTATGTTCACAAATTACTACAATGCTTATTTAGTTCCTAATTGTATTGCGGTGGACTAGAAGATTGTGTATTTAAAGCGCAAAAGGCACGTGGTGCTCTTTTGGGAGGCAAAGGCAAATGGAGATTTTACTGTTTAAAAACCGGATAAATTATGGCGTAAGTACTGGCTTTATTTACCTTTATGTTAACTGTACTGTTGGGATCAGAGTATATTTCTTCTTCCCATCTTATGCCACAGAATATGTGCTTTCACCTCTCAAAACCCTCTTTTTCCCAGTAGTACAAACAAACAGAGCTTCAGAAAAACCCATGACTGAGTCATTGTGGAATGGGGAGACAAGTAGGGGTGGGGTTAAATTTAAAAACCAGGTCAGTCAGAGTTCATAGATGGCTGAGTTGAGAAGTGTAGGTTCTGTGCTGTGTACTTTGTAGCTCTTGCAGTGCTGTTACTCAGTCTTGAGCAGTCATTTATTATTTTTCCACACTTATTTGTGTACTTTTATTATTCCTTAAAGTGATTATGACAGGTTAGTTTAGTTTTGTTGTGTGGGGCTTTTTTAACTGTTAAAAAGGCAAGAGGAACCAGAACTTTCAAGGAGCTTCTCTTAGTCCATGTTCATGTCTTTTTAGTTTAAGGATGGAAACAGCTGAAGGCTAACAGAATAAAGCTGTCCAGATGGTGTCTCCCATGGTTTCTGCAACATCTGTAGGTAATCCGTTAGTGTTATTTAATAAAGCCTCCCACAAAAAGGCTGCAATTTTTTCTCAGTTGCTCCTACACTGCTGTTGTCATAAATCATTCCTGGAATTAGCTGTCTGGCTACTGAAATCACGCTACCCATTTGTTTCTGGGAGAGAAGACCATGAGAAAATTAATACTTTTGAATTGAGAAAAATGTGAGAAAAACTTTTTAACAGTGAAGTTAGAAACAGGTTTAATAAACAAGCTAGTACTGCAGAAGTTATTTTGAGAATCACGTGTAGGCCCTTTCTTCAGAATTTACCTTTCCCATAATCCAGGGACACTTGAACTCTCTAGTCTGATACAGTACTAAGGATTTCCTTTATCTAGGTGCATGATAAAGCATTACAATGCTGCTATTCTGCTAACCAGATAAGAGCAACTAGACCTTAATTGTGTTAATGTTTTAATAGATATGTCTTTTCTTTTCATATATGAAATAAATTTAATCTGTTGCATTGCACATTTGAAATTTTATATATACATATGTATATATGTGTGTGTGTATATATATATGTGTGTGTATATATATGTGTGTGTGTATATATATATAAATGTTTATTTGACACACAGATCGTATACCAGTTGGCATCCCAGTCACATCTGGCTGCTTTTGTTGCATGTTTACAACTATTCCAGCTTGCAAGGAACTTTTGAAGTAGGTGTTGTAGATACGATGTCCTCAAATTCAGCTTAGTTCCACTAAGCTGTAGCCTTTTCACTTCTCCTTTAGGGTCTTAGATGCTGCTCCACGCTTGTCAGTATCACATACACTTATACTTAATCAGTTAGGCTCAGGCTTGCATTGGCTAGAATAGGCAAGGCATCTGCTGCTTGTTTAAATAGAGGCCCCTAAAATGTTGATTTCACAGTCTTTATGTACTGCTTACAAGATGTCTTGCTTTGCCCTTGATTTATTTTGCTACTTCTCCAACACTAGCCACATATAAAATTGCATTTATTTTGGGTTTCTCAAAACAAGTTCTCATATTTATTCATGTTGTCACTCCAGTATTCATTCACATCCTGAAATGCTCTTGACACTTTACATATGGTTCAGTGGCATACAGTCAAGGAGGACTCTCCATTCTGAACCTTTACAGATTCTGCTGAAGCAATTATATCTCTCTGTTTTCTCCTTCTTCCACCTTCTCCAGATGACAGATGTTCTATTTGCTTACTAGTTTGCCAGAGCCTATTTGAAACAATATTTTTTTCTTTTCTTTTTTTTTTCTTTTGAAAATCTTAAAGGCAGAAAGCAAATGGTGAGATAGCATACAGAAAACATTGTACAGGACCCAAAGGTAGAAATATACTAATTGCATCTTTTCACTAAGAAAATAACAAAGTGGACTGCAAGAGAAGAGATTAGAATGAAATGTGTAACAGTTCACCTCAGAACAGATTACTACCTCAAAACAGATTACCATGTCACGGTCACAGCAGCAGTTGCTAGGAGTTATACTCACTAGTATGTCTCATGAATGTATTTAACAACTTGGTCATGAAGTGAAAGGAGAGTAGCAGAGTAGAGCTTACTGTGCCCCAAGCAGAACAGCATCGGTATGTGGTCTAATAGACTCGGCATGGCCCTAATTCAAGATCTGCTGGTGATAAAATTTACATTTGCAAAATGTGTCTTTCCAGACTGTCTTGGTGACAACACACCAGAAATACGAATAGAAGCTTGCTTTTATGCAAAACATGAGCAGACGTTTCCAGCTGAAAAAATATTTAATGTCTTAGAGTACGGGCTTGAGATGATCTGGTTGTCCAGCGCGAACACTTCTCTTCCCTCAAATAATTACATATAAGGTTTTTCTTCTTAAATTGCAAACCAGTTGTATTTAAATATAACTTCCTGGAGGATGGAATGCATACAGTGAATAACCATTTGATCAAGACTCAGATTTTTAAGATTATTGGCGTGACATGTTTTAGACTGGTTTCCACACAATCAACCTGTAGAAAAAGATCAACACGTTAATCTGATTGCTGTGTTCTTAGAGAAATAATCCCTCAAAAGTTAGAAGTCTTTCCCCTACTGCATTTACAAGCAATTCTTCTAACTTATTTTTTCTGGTTTTAAATTAGGAATAATTGCAGTTATATATAAGACCGTATAATTTGGGTTTCAACTCTTTCAAGATGTATTTGTATTTTTAAAAGATACACTTTTAAAGTAGAGGTAGCCTTTTTGTATCTGCTGCGGTTAACTTTTTTAATGACCTCATTTGTCAATTTGATACAGTGTGTGAGTCATGCATATAGAAGCCAATACTAACTAGGTAACTGGTCTCTATTTAGATCCAGGAACAACAGATCCAGTGAGAAAACCAAGACGTATAGCCAGAGGAGTCAGCAAGAAACCTCCTCTTTGAGTTTAAAAATGATTCATCAAAACAAAAATAGATTGAAACTGAGTTCTGGCTCTGAATGCCTTTATAACTTTGAGACTGTGATCTCAATTTCACAATTTAATCCCACCTGTATTGTATTGTTTCATTTTGGGAAAACTTACTGGTAAAAGACAAAATGCTTCTAATTCTGTCTCATCTTACACCTAGTATCTCAGAAGAATGTTATGTTTTCCAGTGGCTTTTGACTGCACTTGAAGAACTCTTACTTTCTTTTATTGTGTGGTATCACCCATCCAGTATCCATAATGCTCTCTCCACTGTCTGTGTAGAGTTGTCTGTTTAGATTTCTATTGCCCTTTTCTATTTATCTTATCATACTGTTTTTATGATAGATTTTGCAATGAAATAAAAGTAGTTTATTTCCACAAGAACTTATAAAATCTTTAGTTACTGGAGTTTAGACTCGAATTTTTTTTTCATGGTTAACTTTCAGAATTATTAACTACAAAACATCTTACGTACCAAATAAATTCTCTTAACTGTTCTAACCAAAATTTATGATGGATGTAATTACCAAGACTGAATGTTAATTCATACATTTTTGAGGACAACTCAAAACTTCCTTTGCTGTTTTAATTAATTGTCCTGGTTTGGGCCAGGACAGAACCGATTTTCTTTTAGTAACTTTGCTTTTTAGTTAAGTCTCTTCTGAGAAGCTGCACTCTCTGAAATTAACTGCATGTTGTTCCAGAGAGTAGCTGCTTCTAGCAGTGATAAGGCTTGGTGTTTATAGTTAGTGCTGGAACATCAGAAGCAATGGTATGCAGAAAGGCCCTTGCTTATAGTTATCCCTATGGAGACCAAGGTCGATGCTTGCTTCTGCTAACTTTCTTGTGCGCCGGAACTGAAAGAGCA
>VZSC01008079.1:362578-382260 GCA_013398225.1 Steatornis caripensis
CAAAGAGCGTCTGTCGTTCACTTAACAGCCAGCCCAGCTTTAAACCGTGACATTAATAAGCATCGATATTGTGTTTTTGCTCACCGATTATGCTGGGTTTTGGAAGCTGATAATACTGACTTAGCTCTTCAAGTTCTTCCATTGTATTTCACAGTTCTTGCAACCACAGAATCAGCAAAGCATATATTGTGCATGTAACCTCGCAGCAGGCAAACAGGTCATGGTTGGAGCTAAACTTCTTAAGACTAGTTGTACAACAGATTTTACTTTGTGTGTATGTACAGCCAGCCTCAGTAGGCAAGATCTTCCAGATACTGCAGTAAGTGATAATCCAGACTCAACTGGAATCAATACTATCAGCTTTTGGAGAGTACTTACACAGTGTTTTATGAAATTTTATAGTAGAAATGCTTTTTCAGTCTTTGAGTATCATTGCCATAGTTACCATACTGAATGAAATATACGGGGATTGATAGGAGACAAATGTGTAAGTAAAAACTTTTCTAGGCTAAATATTTATAAAAGTAAAATGGAAAATGTATGGTATTTTGAAACATTGGCCCATGTGCTTTCTCAAATATTGGCCTGCTTGCTAATATCTCAAATATTCTTAGCAAAATTACTGTTTGGGTGCCTGCTAATGTACACTATTTTTGTACACTATTCCTGAGTGTAGAAATCAGTCTGCATAATTCTCTTTATCTTTCTGTATTTTCAGGATTCTTCAGTAGGACTTAGGTGGTAGGGTGTGTTTTAGTTTTCTCTTCTCCTCCCCCTCCACCCCTTGCTCCTAACAGCATTTGAGGCTTTTGAATAACTGAACTGGAGCTTTCAGCAATGTATGTCAGTGTTGTGAGAAAATATTGCCTTGTGTTTGTTTTTTCAGCAAATTGATGAGCCATGTTCACTCCTACTCACTGACAAAAATATTAGTATCAAACACAAATGATAAAAATGTTAACAGATGCACCCCCATGTTTTCAAACTAGCATTTTATTCCATTGCCATTTTGACTTAATTTCTTTCTGTCTCTATCTTTGCTGCTAAGAAGGTGCTTATGCTAGATACAGCTTAGGGTGCAAAGGTTGTAGTGTTATTGAATAAATGTTTAACATTGTAAGGAAAATGAAGAAAAATAAGGCTCACCTTTCCTGTTCATCGTAGGCGTTAAGTCTGATTTTGCAAATTTCAGAACCACAGATAGTGTCAAGTTCACTCAGCCAGGACAGTGCTTGCATATCAGTCCAAGACTCCTTCACGCTCATGCAGCAAATCAGAACAGTCATTTAGACAGATTTAAGGTATTCTCTGTGACTGATTTTTTTAATACCAGATACACTTGAATCCCACAACACTTTAATCCCACAAATCCTGACCTGTCTTCATAATTCTAAAAGGCAAACACAAATGTGTTGATCTTCTGAGGAGATTTTCTTCACGCTGCTGTTGTGGCCTCATTCAACATGGCCTACAAAGGACAGCTGTAGTCAGCATTTTTAAAGTATTCTGTAGTTCTTAACCAAAAAATTTAAAACTAATTTTTAAGGAAAAGTCTGTTGAAAAATTAATATCATTTTCGTCTGGGAGTTTTGTACTAGTTTTAGGTGAATGGGTATTTGTATCTACAGAAGGGAAGAAAAAGAACAGCGCCGCTGTCTGTGTATAGGTCACCACTAGGCTGTCCTCCAGGTTTCCACTCTCACTTCAATTATCTGTATGTATATTATGCCTTTTGCTGACAGTTCGTTTAGTAAAATATGAATTTTATTCTGCAAACCAATAGACTGTGATCACCGTGCTTATTCATGTAGACTACTGAACAGCTGACTTTTTTTTTTTTTTTAAATTTATGTAAGATTCCAGGCTAAATGAGTTATTTATCTCTCTACTAAGAGGACTTTAATTGACCCTTAGTACCAGCAGGGAATGGAATATGCAGAGTTGTGTGATACAGCCTTCCTATTTAGATTTTAACTGTCTTCTCTGCAAGACATTGTGGACACATAGATTTCTGTTTAATTAAATATCTTCCCCTCAGTTGGAAAGTACACTAAGGAATTAGTTTTAGGAAAAGTACAGTGGTTGTCTGCTCTTTAACTTTGTTAAAGAATTGACATTTTAAGTTTCCAGATTTCAATATTTACAGTTATGCAGTATTTCAAAAATTATTCCATTTTTGTCTGTCTGCAAGTTCACCACTATTCCTTAATATTACTTGTAAAGATTTATTTCATTTTGAATTTAACATACAGTCTACTAATGAAGTACAAAAACAAGGCAGAAAATAATTACATGTTTAAAAACCAAGCTAAAAAAAGTCAATAGTTGCAGAACAGGCACTGCAGCTACTGGCTGACCTTTGAGAGTCTGCATAGTCTTTATTGCTTCTAGGTCTTAGTGGCAGCAGTGACTATCAGTAGAGTAAACCATTACCACTTCTTTCATTCCTGCTGTCATCGTTACTATTAGTATAGTCTTAATCTAAACATGGATTGCAGAACAATATTGTTTTGGGACCAGGTGGTGGCCAAGGGAAATGTTTTTATATGTTTAAGAAAAACAGCTATATCCTTTGCCTGATAATCTTGCTTGTTTCCTGGTGTTCAAATAAGAACAAAATATATATTTAGTCTCATGTTTTCATAGCCAGGAAATTAAGAAGTTACCAGTGACAGCAAATTTAAAGTAGGCTTCATGACTCTGCCATAGCTTAATGTCTGCAAATAGACTTGTTAGTAAGTGACTGAGAATATGTGTTTGGAGTACAAATTACCAAGTTTACAGTTTTTTTCCCATTTTTCTTTTTTCTTTTCTTAGTTTTGGGGCTAATGTTTTGAAGATCTTTACTCATGCTGGGCCAACTCTAAAGCATCCATCTAGGAATGAAATCTTGCTTGTTTTTCTTGCCATTTAAAACCAAGCAGTTAACATTTTTACTAGTACAGTCTCATATACTTTCATACAGTTTCAGTTGCAGATTTAAGTTCATTCAAATCAAAACATGGTCAAAGTACATGACTTTTGTGGAAGCTCATGCAAAGTGTTTTGGTGAGCCTTGTCAGACAGATTATCGCAGCCATTTGAACATGTTTTGAAAAGTTCACCCTTGTTCTTGAGAGCGAAAGGTTAAATAAATAAATAAAAAAAATAACATGTAAATTGTCTTTGTACATTTTTAAATACTTCTACTTTGCCCACGTCTTAGATACTGCAGTTGAGGCGGGAGTTGCCGTACAAACATTAAAATCCCTCCTGTCATTAGTTTTCATTGTAGAAACTAACCTTTGACAAGTCAGATTCTGTCTTATCTCGACAATCTGTGTATTCTCTGAAAATTCACATCAACTTTGAGAATCTCATTAGTGTTATGGAAAGGAGAGCATTTTTTTTTACTGCAAGTTTTAAAACTCATGTGGGACAGCAGCAAGTAATATTAAAATATTGGAAGTTTTTATTAGTACTGTTGTCTTGGAAGCCAAGAGTATTAGATGATGTATAGGATTTAAAAGTTACATTTTTCTGTGTTCTCTACTTTGTGATTATCTGAAAATCCTACCTACTTCTTTTGGGGACAAAGGATTTCTTGTGTTTTTAGGGCTCAAGTCTTATCTTCCCTCTCAGCACAGTATAAGGTAAAAGTATGGTTCAGAATTTGTATCAATGTGAAGAAACCACGTCAGCAATTTATGTACGGTAATATAATCTTTCTGGCGATGTGGCAGGCATTTAAGCTTTCTTCTTTCAAAGTTACTTGACTACTAGTTTGATACAAAGAGTCAGTGGAATCAGCACAGTGTCAGACCTGTTATTTCGTCAAAGCTTTGAGAAAGCAAAATATTAATAGGTGGGAATGGCTACATTATAAGTAGACATGTATTTGAAAATTGGAAGCAACATTTGCATGAATGCTTGTAATTTGCACTCTGTGTGTGCTGTGTATATATAATATAACGCTGTCTAGCAAAATGCTGGATTTTGTTTTTATTGGTAGACCTGTACAGTACTTTTTAATATGGAGCTTATTTAGGTGTTTTATATCAACCTCACTTTCACTCGTTTCTTAAAAATGCTTATTTACACCAGAACTGGGAATGGCAGGGAATTGCTTGTTGACAGAACATGCGGATGCAAGAACAAATCACTTGTGAACTGAAAGGCTTACAAAAATTGGTGTTTGGATCACTTTTTGAAGAGTTTGACTTTTTTTATTTACTTACTTTTTTTGGCACTGCATCCTACAGAAAAGAATTGGTTTCAGAACATTCCAGGGTTATTGTAGTTACCCATCCCCAACAAAATCATAGTTATGTTCATCAGAAAATGAAGAATAATTGCTAATAAAAATCAAGCTATAGTGAACTTTTATTGGTCAAATTGCTTCCCAAATTATACCTGTAATAACCCTTTAAAGGCAGCAGCACTTAAACAGGTGTTTATTTAATGGTTTTAAAGAAGTGAAACCATATTCTTACTGCTCTTTTGGGACTTGTTACTAAGTAGCTGTGTCTCTACATGAACAGGATGTTATCGCACATTAAAATTCTTGGTCAAATTCTAGCTCTTATGGTGTCTCCTTAGTATTGGACAGTTTTTCAGACTGTGTATTAGAAGAAGTGTTTTGTTTTGTTTCTCTTTATTTTCTCAATTTGACTGGAGACCTCCCCTGGAGAGACTAATCTCTCTTAACTGGTCAGTGTGTGTGGATTCTCTTTCAGGGGGAGCATGGAAATTCAGGGCCTTGTTCTGTGTCCTACAAAGGAGTTTTGTTTCTTTCACTGTAGAAGATGCTTAAAGAAGCCACGTCTTAATAAGTAAGCCTATGGATTACAAGATGTATCAAAAACTAGTTATGTGAACAATATGCTTCATGTGATGTATTTCAGTTTGAGTACAAGAAAGTCACTGTTTTCTTCAGAAAAACATTAATCTGGCAGCATAAAGTTTTCTACAGCAGAAGGTTCCTCTCAATAGCTGGAAAAATCATACTAGAAACTTTTCCGATACTTCTGTATAGCTGTATCTTGTTAAAGAGCTGGAATGATTTTCAGAGGTCTCCAAAGTCTTTCAGATTCTTTATTGATGAACACGTTAATAATACAATTTGCGCTAATCTTATAATGCGTCCCATTTTAAACTCTCTTTTGACTTGAAGTCTAATTTGTTATTCTTATTTGTTCTTTTCAATCCTATCCTGGAAGGTTATTGTCAAGAAAATGGATTAAATATTCAAAAAGTATTGCTTCTTAACTAAATTTAGAGAAGATACCTTGTTTTTGAAAAAAATTGCCTGGATAATTCCTTTGTTTGTTTTTACTTTTTCTCTCAAGTCTGGTGTCTGAATAATGGCATAGTCTACATATATTGACTGAATTTCCTTAAATATCTTCCATGTTTTCTGAGAATTGGAGATTGCATTTTAGAAGGCGTAGGTTGTCTTGACAGATATTTTGCCCCTAGAAATGAAAGCAGACATATTTCCCAGGCGTTAGTGAACTTCCTTGCAAGCAAGCGCTGAAATTTAAATTTATTCACTGCCTAAGTAGTAGGACTTCAAATATCCATCAGTCTTAACAGGAGGTACAGACAATATATTAGACTAGGATTCAAAAAGAAAAAGAACATATGAAGGCAAAGGCATAGGACATTCATGCTCTGATAATATAAGAGCCTGCAAAAAAGAATTTTGAGGGACAGATTTATATTCCTGGCTTTGCAAAAATGGTTGTTTAGCTATTTGTTGTGATTAAATAACTAAATCTTTCCCTATTCACCAGTGGATTCTGACAGCTACATATGTACTTTTTATTTGTCAGATAGAATGGGCAAACAATTTATGGCACGTATATTGTTTGCAAGGTACTTGCTTTATTTATTGTGTGAGATATTTGTGTAGATAAATGATGAGATATTTGCCTATTTGCTTACCAGAACATTTTGAAACGGAAAATAATGAACAACAAATGGAAAAATCACAGCTGGCACTAATGTCTGTTCTTTCAATGTGTACTTTTGCCTGTGTAAAGGCATGGATATTCTTGTAAACATCAATTACTAGTGGACACCTAGTATAACAACATTGTGTTAAAATATGAATGAGAAAACAAGAAGATGGTGATAGCAAAATGCTTCCTGGACAGATTTCTGTCACAGAAGTGAAGTTTGTGTAGACCAAGGGCTGTAGTGTGACTTGATTTGGAAAAGTGATGTTTGTTTGGTTGTTGTTCTTTTTTTAAATGAGCATATTTTGTATACCGTGGCACCGAGATAATAAATCTTATAGTGGTGGACGTGTTGGAGGGAACGTGCTATTTTTCCAGCCAATTCTAAGTAGAAATAAACCTTCAGCTCTCTTTCATAATGTATCAAGCAAAGGTATGGAGATAGGTCAGAAAGCCAAGCTAAAAATATTAATAGGATGTCTTGCCTTGATTTCCAAATATATATGAAGCTTTTAACATAAGGTACCTTCCCTTATGTATTCTGCATTCTAGGAAGAAGAAATGAGATGCCACCCTGTAGCATTATTGAGTCGACCAGAATATATTAATTGATTTATTTTAGTTTTTCTTTTTTTCTTTTCCTGAGATTTCCTTTTTTTTCCTTAGCTAAGGCAGGATTGGTCTAGGACAGTAAAATCTCATAGCTCTTGGCTTTCTGCCATCACTCGTGTTAAAACATAAACATGATAAATAAATTAATGATAAATTTCTTTTACAACAGTCTTTTTACATCTTGATTTACTATACTGACTGTAGGAGGTCAACAACAATGCTAAATAACAAGGTAACTACCTCAAAGAGCTGCCACATGCCTTAAATTTTTACAAATTGTTATTGACTTGAGATGTTGAGTCAGATAAGCCACTTTTCCTGCTGATACCTATCATGGCTACGTGCAAAACCTGAAATTGTCTTTGTGTTTACGCAAAGATTCTTGTACTTACTGCTAACGTCCACAGAGATTTTACAGGGATTTTATTTAGAGTTGTTCTGTTATGTGTATTAATGTCTGTGAATACCACGTTCCTTAGGTGTTCCACAGACTTCATGAAGAATATAAGACTAAATAGAATATAAAAGCTATGTAGGTATATTAGAGGTTGGCTTCAGTAGTTGTTTTGTATGAACCCATTCTCTAGAAAAAACTGTAAATCTTTCTTTTTCTCATACATCGTTTTGTCTTCCAATGATTAAATGATGGGAAGAGAAGATACAAGGCATAACTTTGAAAATGAACTTGTTCTTATTTTTTTAACTGCAGTATTTATACAGCACAAAAAAAATACTGTTCTATGTCTAGTCCTGCTTAATAAGGATTGCAGTGTCAAATTGTACGCTATGTGCGTTTTTACTAAAGAAATACAGATGGAAAGTTCATGTTGAATGACATAAGTTACCCTTTATAATCTTTGGCTCCTTCTGATTTGTATGCAAGTTTAGTCTGTAATTTTGGAACTGATTGTACGATTCTAATTAGTCTCTAGAGAACTCATGTGGACAATAGATTGCTCATTAGTCTATCAACTTTCCATGAAGTAGATTGGCTATTTCTCATCTGTAATGTGGAAACTAAAATGATGCATATTAATTTGCGTTCCAGACGTTGCAACTGCCTGTCCAGATAAGAAGTCCATCTTAATGTACGTGACTTCCCTCTTCCAAGTTCTGCCCCAGCAAGTCACCATGGAAGCCATCAGGGAGGTGGAGATGTTGCCACGGCACTCAAGAGTCACTAGAGAAGAGCACATACAAGTACATCATCAGCAACGTTTTTCACAAGAAGTGAGTTGTTTCACTTCCTTGCTTTCATCTTACTGCTCTAAAGTTGTCGTTTCCCTTACCTACCCTGTAATTTTAGTGTTAAATGGCCAATGGAAGGCAAAAAACCTGTGGCATAATGGACAAAGTCTCTTCACCACAGGCGAGTCAACTGTACTTGTCTGCAGGAACCGCACTTTCATACTGCTTTTCGCCTTGCACCAGACTGTTTTAAAAGTAACTGTTGCAAACAAGTGCTTTGTGCTTCTGTTTTACAGCACTGAATGTTTTGATCAGGGTACCACAAGGAAGAACACAGAAACTCGGGGAGGTTTTGCGTTTAAACACAGACATGTAGAAACTTTTTTACCATTTTTAGAGACCAGCAGTTGACATTTCTCCGTATTCACAAATCATTTCTAATTTTTTAGTACTTTATTTGCACTGACTTGTATTTTGAGATCATCTGTTCTCAGCTCATGGTTAGCCTCTCAAAAAGGTCATGTAATACTTGGAATTAATTTATGCTTGCCACGTCAGTTATGTTTTAGACTGAAATCATCAGACAGTCTCTGCTGAAGTGTTTAGTGAATTTTAGACCTAGTGTACTAGTCTGAATTTCATCTGTATCTTGATTTTGGGATGTTCAGTCTCTAATTTAGAGTACTGAGATGATGACTATTGTCTCTGTTTATTTAGGATTTACTACAAGATCACTTGTTTTTTGAGCCTTTGCTTGTAAATTATAAAGAACCTTCAATTTACATTGGTATTCCACCGGTATTGAGTCCTGACAGTTTGTTGCTTTTGGAACGGATGTCAGATTAAATGAGAGCTTTCCTTAACACCATCTCAATTTTGACTGCTGAATACCGACACTGTCCTTGAAAAATATAACTGGTGATGACCTTCCTACTTTTTTTTTCTTTACTTATTCTTAAAATCATTACTTTACTTCTATAACCCATATGTCTGTTCTTTCCACCTCTAATTTTTTTTTTCATAGATCACAGTCAGTGTACCACAGGGACCTTCACCTTCTCCTAAACAGCGGTTCAAAAGTTACGCATATACACAAGCTGTGTATGTCTCATCCCCTGATCAAAAAAGGAGGCAGGTTCCTCCACAGGTCTGTCAATATTGTAATTTGTTTTATAAAATGTTTTATTAAGCTTGTGCTTGAAGTGAAAGAGTTTGTGCATTTTGCTTGTATCTGACCTTGATGACCTACTTTTTCCAGATTTTTTTTTTTAGCATCTGTCGAGTGGTTGCTTTTTGCTGTGTATTTCAGCATGGCTGGCAATAGGTGTTATGCTGATTGTTAGGGATGAACAGCATTCAAACACTGCTGTTTCAGCATTATAAACTGCTTCCTTTATTACCACGTTTTTGAAAAAAATAGTAAGTGATGGCATTTTTCAGGATATTACTGTAGTTGGACAGAAGAGAAAGGAAACAATAAACTTAATATTCTTTATATGACCTGGATTGTTACACAGAATCACAGAATAGTAGGAGCTGGAAGGACCTCTGAGATCATCTACTCAAATGCCCCTGCTAAAGCAGGTTTGCCTAGAACAGGTTGCACAGGAACATGTCCAGGCAGGTTTTGAATATCTCCAGAGAAGGAGACTCCACAGCCTCTCTGGGCAGCCTGTGCCAGTGCTCTGGCACCCTCACAGTAAAGAAGTTCTTCCTCATGTTCAGGTGGAACTGCTTGTGCTCCAGTTTGTGCCCATTGCCCCTTGCCCTGTTGCTGGGCACCACTGAGAAGAGTCTGGCCCCATCATCTTGACACCTGCCCTCTAGATATTGATAAGCATTGCTCAAATCCCCTCTCAGTCTTCTCTTCTCCAGGCTGAACAGACCCAGCTCTCTCAGCCTTTCCTCATAAGAGAGATGCTCCACTTCCCTGATCATCTTCGTAGCCCTCCGCTGCACTTTCTCCAGTAGTTCCCTGTCTCTCTTGAACTGGGGAGCCCAGAACTGGACACAGTACTCCAGATGCGGCCTCACTAGGGCAGAGTAGAGGGGGAGGATCACCTCCCTCGACCTGCTGGCCACACTCTTCTTAATGCACCCAAGGACACCATTGGCCTTCCTGGCCGCAAGGGCACATTGCTGGCTCATGGTGAGCCTGTTGTCCACCAGCACTCCCAGGTCCTTCTCCGCAGAGCTGCTCTCCAGCAGGTTAGCCCCCAACAATTACATAATAACAGCTGGTCATTTCATCGCAAATGGCATCATGCCAACTTTTAGGTTAGGGTTCTGTGTTTGATTGTTTTGACTCTTAAATAACTGCAGTAGTTTAATAAAACTTGTTTCAAGAAATCCTTATAATGAGCTTTTAGGTAGTCAGATTTTTAAAGCTCTTGACAAGTGTGACCACCAAAGGTCATATTGTGTAATACAACGTACTGTCATTACTTTTGGGAAGAGAGATCTGCATGTATTTGTCACTACAGTATGAGTTCTATTGTGGAGACTTAATACTGTCTAACCTCTAAAAATTTGTTGCAAAATTACACTTTGATTCAACACCATGTTTCCAAATATACTCTTCAAGTGACAGGTATTTTTCTGAATAATGACTTACTTTAAATATTCCAGGAAATAAACCCTGTGCGTGTAAGCATGAGTCCTGCTAATGTCAAATGTGTTGCAGAGATGATTAATACAGCTTTTAAGCAAGGTGTTTAAACCCGGTATTATTGATTTATTCTACTTAGATATTATACTGATAATTCAGAGGAATGAAGAGTCATGATACAGCTTTTTTTCTTGAGCTAATTCTATTGTGATTGATTGTGACTTTTGCCAAGACACCTGCCATCAAGCATAATGTACAAGCTGATACAATTGAAGTCAATTCTACAAAATTTAGTTATTAAAATGTAGTAAGAAAATATCATTCTGTTATTCAGTCCTCACATTTAATTCCAGTTTTCAGATCTCGTCTTCCTGAATTTGGAAACATTGTCTATTACACTTATGCAATAACTACAACTATAATATTATAATTCTTGCCAATTTGGCAGAATCTGAAGAGCTAACTGAAATTGACTCTTATTGTGCTGGAGCCGCAACAAATATTAAGAAATGAAAAGCATTCACTTAAAAATACTAAGTGAAAATCACCAGGCACAGTATCATTATAATCAAGATAAACTTGAGTTTTCTTGTATTTTGTAAAGTTTAGGAAGCTGTCTCATTTACATCTAGGTATCAAAGAAAAATTTCAGTACATTTAGTTTACTGTGGTCTGCCAGTTTCAATGGTATATTAGGTGCTATCATTAAGAAGCAAGATTTTCACTAAGTATGTTGGTCTTCTGTTGAAATGTGTGAGTTGTTTTTCTTGTCAGATCTCTACAAACATTCATCTTACAGGACTTGAATATTGTTATTTCTTCAAGATACTAAAAGAAGACACATAGCAACTACCAACAAAAAGTCTTTAACCTGCTTCTGTCTAGATGTCTTAGCTGCTAAGATTGATCTTAAATATCATTGTGTTTAATTGGGTTATATTTTTAAGTTCTGCAATATTTTTTGTCCAATATTTTTTGTAGTCCAAGCATAAGCCAGCCAGAACTCAGAAGAAAAATAAATGAAATAAGACCTCTTTCCAAGTACTTTGAATGTTATCCTGCAAATTTGACCATATATGCCATGCATTTACTGCATATGTCAATTGTTGGAAATTGTGGAAGTGAAATGAGCTATGATTCTTTGATCTCAGTATTGGCAAGTAGGAATAATATTTCCTCTTACACCATTATCTGTCAAAGTCCTTTCCCTTTTATCTTCTACATTTGTATTCTTCTACATCACATTTCACTTCACTTTCTGCATCTTCACACTTCCTGATACCTTCACAACCTGTGTGACTTTAAAATCACCCTTCCTTTTTGAATTCTTATTTCGCTTGTTACGAACCATCACGTGTCCACGGAGTGGACTGTGACAGTTACTCAGTAGTATACTTGCAAGGACTGGTATTCTAGTTGCACAAATTTTGGCCAGACAAGTCTTGCTTTGCTGAACTGTGACATATCTCAAAGAAAAATCATTGTTCTGCCAACCAGTTTGCTTGGTGCCTTCTTGTTGTATGGTGTGTGCTCTACCATTTCTGGTTGAAGCAGTTAAGCATTTTAAAATGCTGTTGCTAACATGAATAGCAGTTCCTCCTTCACCACGTTTACTCAGAAATTGTGCATAAACTCATGCAGATCTTAGGATACAAATACACTTCTCAAACATAAATCCTTGAATTCACTGTATTAGCATTAGGAAAGCCCCGAGAGAAAATATTTACGTTGACCTGTTTCAGATGATAGTTACTGCTCAGCAATTACGGAAGGCTTGCCTGACTTTGCACCTCTGTATTTTGTCTTGTATGCAGTCTCTGTAATGAGACAGTCTGTCTAGCTTTGCTTAGAAAAAAAGAGATCAAGTTAATTTTCTGAGACATTTCAAAATCCCTGTTTAAAATTACCATTTTGCCTGTGTTTTATATTTATGAAAGCCTTTGTTTTTGTTGTATTGTTTCATCTCATTGAACAACTGACCAAGAAGAATGATAGTTTTACTTTCTGATTTTTTAAAAAAATGTTTTATCAGAGCATTTTATAATATTGATCCTAGGCAAGACTCCTGTGTCACTGCCTTCATTTTTACCTACTACCTGAACACCACAGGACATAAAGTATACTGCCTTAAAAGAATTCAAGAAAGAAAAAGAAGTAAAATACTGAAATACCTAGTAAAGAAACTTTCTTTTGCTATATTGGAAAAGCAATGCTGAAAATGTAAGCATTGAAAAAATTAGGATGAACAAAATCAGTGTATGTTTTGAGACTGGTACTTTTGTAAATCAGCTTTTAGCAAGCCTGTCTAGAAGGTCAAATGTGAGTCTGGCTGCTTTAAATTACCTATTATGCAAAATCAAGCCCGTTGCATTGATGTCATTGTAGATTTTTGTTCTTTTGACAGCAGTTACATTTTCTTCATTCTATGTTATGTTACATGAAATACAGAATTTCTGTGCAAGAATACTTTTAGCATTTCAACTGACATGCTTCAGTAGATTTGAATTAAAATTATTTGGGGTGCAGTAGTGGCTAATGGGGACAGTATCCTCCAGCACTTAATGATTTGATTTGCAGCTTAAGAATTGGAGGCTTCACCTCAGGCCTCCACCTAGCCATTAGTTTGTAGGAAATTCCAAACCCTTCAGTCATTACTTCTGTTTTACATATGTATTGTAACACATTTTTTCTCACGTTCTCTGTTTTGTGATATGGATTCTACAGAGTTACTGTACTGGACTTTTTCCATCAGTTCATAACTATAGTAACTAACTTGGAAGGTCACTAGAAACTCGTTATAAAATTAAGCTGAATTTACTCGCACACAGCGCACAATCCTTCTGGCAGCGCTGCCTTTGAGATTTCTAGTTTTCTAGACCCTTAACTTGCCGCACTCTTAGTCTTCTGCCAGCACGTTAGCTTCTTTAAAAGTGCTATGAGACCTCTGTTCTGGGGCCCTTTAGGGTTCATCTATGCCCCAGGCTGTAGTGGCACAGTGTCAAGAATTGCTGTATTGCTTTTCTTTGAACTAAAAGAGACCTTTCCTTTACTTGAAGTCTGTGATCCAAATACTGTCCTGTTTACCGTGTGGTCAAGTGCCCTTTGGGGAGGCATCAGAAGAGAACTCTTGTAGATTAAAGTACAACTGTATTGAATTTTAGTTTCAACTTCTTGGTAATTTTCAATTTATCTTGGTCTAAGATAAGATATTCAGCACAGAAGATGCACCATTGTCAGCACTGAGTGTTCATATTGGATTTATGGGATAATTTAAAGAAGAAGTCAGGAAACTTCAGAAAATATTTGCCAAATTATCTGCACGTTTAATCACAAGATCTTGATGGATATAATATGGTCAACAAGTATAACCATAGTCCCAGCTGTTAGCCTAGGTTTGGATTGGGAGGGAGCTTAAAGATCATCTTTTTCCAGCGCCCCTGCCACTGGTAGGGATACCTTCCACTAGACCAGTTTGCTCAAAGCCCCATCCAACCTGGCCTTGGGCACTTCCAGGGAGGGGGCGTCCACAGCTTCTCCGTGCAACCTGGTCCAGTGTCTCACCACCCTCATTGTAAAAAAATTCTTCCTAATAGCTAATCTAAATTTACCATCTTTCAGTTTAAAACTGTTACCCCTTATCCTACCCCTACATTGCCCTTGTAAAAAGTCCCTCTCCGTCTCTCTTGTAGGCCCTCTCCAGGTACTGAAAGGCTGCTCTAAGGTCTTCTTGGAGCCTTCTCTTCTCTAGGCTGAACAACCCCAACTCTCTCAGCCTGTCTTCCTAGGAGAAGTTCTCCAGCCCCTGATCACCTTTATGGCCCTCCTCTGGACTCGCTCCAATAGGTCTATGTTGTCCTTTTGTTGGGGTCCCCGAAGCTGAATGCAGTACTCCAGGTGGGGTCTCATGAGAGAGGAGTAGAGGGGGAGAATCACCTCCCTCGACCTTCTGGTCACGCTTCTTGTGATACAGCCCAGGATATGGTTGGCCACCTGGCTGCAAGCCCACATTGCTGGCTCGTGTTGAGCTTCAAATCAACCAACACCCCCAACTCCTTCTCCTCAGGTCTGCTCTCAATCCATTCTCCACCCAGCCTGTATTTGTGCTTAGGATTGCCCTGACCCATGTGCAGGACCTTGCATGTGGCCTTGTTGAACTTCCAGTGCTTTGCCCAGGCCCACATCTCAAGCCTGTCAAGGTCCCTTTGGATGGCTTCCCTTCCCTCCAGAAACTTTCTCCATTCAGAAAGCTAGAAACAGTTTCTGTTGAGCTAAGTAAGGTCCCTAAGACTAACAATAATAAAATAGCAAAATCCATCACTAGAGGTCAGAACAAGGAGATGTAGAGGTGGAAAAACGAAGCTAAGACCAAGTCTTTTAGATTTCTTAGCGAGCTCTCCTGAATTCTGTGTCTTCAAAGAGCAGTTTTCAAAATGATAAAGCAAACATTTTTGGGCATGTTTATATATTTTGTATTTTCAGTAACAATCTGACAAACTGATGGCTGCTTCTCCAATCCTGAAGGATTGTCAAATGACAGTTCAGTTTCCTGTCATTTCTTTTCATATAGACACCAGCAGCAGTTCTAACTGATTTTTGTGATTTCTTTGGTTTGAATGTTTATTGCAGACTCTTTTCAAGTGTTTTTGCTGTCAAAAATGTTAGTACTTTCATGGGTGAGACAGAGTAAGCAATAACTCATAGTGGATCTGGATCCTGGTATTTAAGAACCCAGGGCGATGGGAGCTTTTACTCTACTTGGTTATCTCACACACTTACTCACTTTATTGCCCCCAGAGCTAAACTCACAAGGTCTCGACTTCCCTCCTCAGCAGGGAGTTTGCTGCTGATCCAGGAGGGCTGGACAGAAAGTTGTGTCAATTTTTTCTGTGCCACTGCTTGCAGTTGTGGGTGTTGGACATTACCAGCCAAGATCCCCAGACTGCTACTAGTCTCCATGTATCTCTCTGGTGACCAGCAATAGGACATGAGGAAATGGAATGAAGCTGCATCAGGGGAAGTTCAGATTGGACATTAGGAAAAGATTCTTCACTGAGAAGTGAGGTCAACCACAGGAACAGACTCCTCAGGGAAGTGGTCACAGCACCAAGCCTGTCAGACTTCAAGTAGTGTCTGGATGACACTCTTAATCATGTGCTTCAGTTTTAGGTAGTCCTGTGAGGAGCAGGAAGTTGGACTTGATGATCCTTATGGGTCACTTACAACTTGATACATTCTATGATTGTCTGATCTACAGAATCTTTTCCCATTTCCAGGATCTGACTTCTAGTCGGCATCCTCTCCACCTTAATTCCAAACCCCATTCTCTTCCCTAACACCAATACTTCTTCTCAGGATGCTGCTTTTTGTCAGCAGCTCTTCTTTCCGTAATGCTAAGCCTCTGGTTTTCCTAGTCTAAACAGCCTATGTGCAAAACCACAATTCATGGTTAGCCTCCTAATTGGCACTCCTGTCTCACACCTCTTCATTAATGGGAGGATTCATAACATGATGCGTTTTTCTAGACCATTTGTTATCAAAATTTATAACCAGCCCCTACTAGTTGCAGCTGGCAAGTACCAGGAATCTGCCTTGGAGCTCAGAAGTGCAATTTCATTCAGCAGCCCCAGCTCTGCATGCCCATGAACAGTTATCTGCTGCCTGTACATGTGCCAGTTCACATACTTGTTCACATTCACTAATTAAGCAGTATTTTAACCTCCAACAGATAATGACAATTCTTCAGAGTTTGACATAAAAAGCAATTGCTTACTGACTTTTCCATCTAACTTTCCCTTTTAATTTCCCTTAAAATCATATGAGACTTTTTTTTTTTAACGTAAGACTTTGTCAGCTGTGATTTCTCACTTAAAATAGCTATAAAGCTTGTTTAAACATAGGAACACTAGAAATGCCATGTGGTGTGTCCCATGTGAATTATTAGACTGTTCCTTGCTGACTAATAAAAAAGTGTAATATGTTATTCAGACAGTAAAAATTCTGAGATAAAATATATCTTTATCTGCTGTATATTCAGATTTAATCTAATAAATCTGAATAAATAAATGATCTAATAATCACATGAGTTTACCTATATGTGGTTGGCACTATCATAGAACAAAAACATTTTGTAATAGGTGAATTTGATTTGAATTACTTTAGAAGTTGTTTTTTTAAACTGTTAGAACCAATGAAAATTTATACAGGTCATTCCCTGATTACATTATTAGTGAAATTATTTCTGAACAGAGAACTGTACGTACTTTCAATAACATGCTTTGTCGTTGATTATTTTTTCTTATAGATTGTTTTTGGATGCTTTTAACTAGCGTCAGTGTTATTTTAACTTTTACCTGTAACTTTTTGAAAAGCCCACTTACCAAGAGGTTCTTAATTTCAAAGTTGAACTGTGATAGAACTACGGCATTTACTTGAGTATTCACCTTTGTTATTTCATCTGACTTAAAGATGGGTTCACACATTGCACTCTTTCATTATACCTCGTTAAACCTTTGTAATGCAAAAAAATGAAGACAGAAATCCTCTCAAATCAATAAAAGACCTTACCCCACAAAAGCAATTTAAAGTATTTGTCCAGAGTTAAAATTATGGCATCATTCTAAACAGCATTATTATTACTAGTCTCTGTATATCATACTAACTCAACAGTATGATAAAATTGTTGTTCATAATTTCAGATAGCATTCTTTTAAAACTTGGTTTATTAACAGTTTTTCTTACTAATTAATTTGTCAAGATTTGGCATTCATAAAATAAAAAAGACAGCAAAGACAAGATTGCCTACTTCATACGTTAGTCTGATCATATTTTCATGCTTCCAGCTGAGAATTATCAATAACACCATGGGGGAAAAAAAAACCAAAACAACAAACCCAAAGACATACTGCAATGCTGATATAGCAGCAGCAGCAGGTTTTGTTCACGTGCTCAGGAATAGGAGAGAAAGCTTGCTCCAGAGCCTTTTTCTCAATGGCTTTGCTGGCCATCATCACCAACAGAAGCTTTCTTGACCCCGTTTGCTTCATCTTTCAGCTTTCTCTGCCTGATTTGCTGCAGAATGTCAGAGGAGACGTTTATTTTAACATGTAACAGCTTTCAGAGGATTACCTGAATTATTGGTTAAATGTACATGAATATGATGAAAACAATACAGATTGCATTTTCCAGTTTGAACTACTTCCATTGAGTGTTAACTGCACTATTTTTGTATAATTTAACTAAATTTCCTATCCGGTGTTACACCATCACATGGTTGAATTTTATTTAGCTAAAGTAAAACTGAATAGTTTTTGTTAAATAAGAATAGCTTCAAAGAATGGGTACAGGATATGCGTTTGCCCTTGAAATGCCTGTGCCCAAGCGTAGCTGTAACTTAGAAGAATTAATTAGCTTCACGTTTTACTCTATTCTGAAATGGTAAGATTTCTGTGGATAAAACCTTTGTGCCTTCTGGTGTATAGACGACTCTTCATGGTAAAATCTAAAATATTTTTGGTTCATGGCAAATGGTTCTGTGTTTAAAATGCAAAAGATGGATTTTGAGAAGTGAATGAACAGAGTTAAGTGCCCACACCCACAGAGAATCAAGGAAGTTCTGTTTCCTGATTGTCCTTTTGCCCAGATCATTACATTGTGAGAAAAGGGATAACCATTTTTTTCCTGCGTTTATAACAGTAACATTAGAGTTGTATGTTTTCAGGATCTGTAGGAAATGCCATGGTGGATGGTTTATCAGTTCCCATTTGTACGGCAGGCAGGTCCGCATGTTTATCTGAAGTAGTGAACTTTGAAAAGGCCAGATTGCTTATCTCTACTGATCATCAAAGTGCTGATTTCTTTCTTCCCCCCAGTGATTTTGATGCGATGGAAACTGTGTATTGTAATGCATGTGAAGGCTGTCCCTCTTAAGACACTGCAACATGTACTTCATCTTTTTGGTGTGCATGTACAGACTTCAGGTACGAGTGTACAAAGAAGATATTAATAGATTTTTCCACATTCATTCAAACAGCAAATGCTTTTTTCTCTGTATTTACAATAGTACTAAGGAATTTTGCTGTATAGTTTTCTGAGATTTACAAGGATTCTAAGCAATATAATTATTATGAGCGTGTTGGCCTCAGGTGATCAGTGAGCTGAGGGAAGAAGTAGGAAGAGGTAATACCTTTTAAAAGAACAATACATTTGGGGAAGGGAGGAACACACACTTTATTAGATGTTCAAACCTTCTTCAGAAATTCTAGTCCTGAAAGCACAATAAAACATAGCAAAAATGAAAACTTCAAAAATACAAAAATTGTATGGAATAATATGGCATTTGGAATTTATCCACACTCCTTCTACAGAAAGCATTTGTTTTATTAGAACTTAATTGAGCTGTAGCGAAGAAATATATCTTGATAAAGTCAAACTTTCTTAAAAATGTAAAAGGAAATTTTAGCTGCTTGATAGTGATGTCATTAGAGTGGAAACAGTGGTTTAAATAAACTCTAGATGATGTTGTGAGGAATCAAACTTTAAAAAACAAATACACTTATTTAAAAAGGTAGAGAATGGAACTTTGCTTATGGTGCTAAAAGATCAGTTACTAATATAGAAGAGTAGCACTCTTATAGAATGAGTTCTACAAAGTGTTTTGCAAGTCATTCGGAAAATATGTTAAAATAAAATATGTTTAGCTCCCAAGCATGGATAAGTCATGAGAATAAAGATCATATTTTATGTGTCGTTGTTCAAGAGAATGTTTTAACTTTAAAGCATAGCACCCGTTAATGTAAATGGAATCGGTATGTGTGTTTAAAGGAAGTCTAAACCACAAAACGTATAGAAAGGTGAAAATACGAAGTGCAATTTTCTTGTTTGATATTTCATATAGACAATCTTCCAGACTTCTATTTTTCTACCTTCTTTATTTCTACTATGATCTTTCACATTTATTCTGCTCTTTGGTATTTAGCATTCTAGCTAACATAACATTATATACAGCTTCAGCCAAAACTGCATTTTCATCTTCATTTGAACAAAATGGCAATTGACTTACGTACTGCTGGTCCAGTACATTGCTTGTGTCAACTTCTGAGTTGCCATTTCTTACATATTAGGGTTGATATTTCTGATATTTCTTCAGCCTAGAAGTATCATAGAATCATAGAATCATAGAATGGTAGGAGTTGGAAGGGACCTCTAGAGATCATCTAGTCCAACCCCCCTGCTAAAGCAGGTTAGCCTAGAGCAGGTTGCACAGGAATGCATCCAGGCGGGTTTTGAATATCTCCAGAGAAGGAGACTCCACAACCTCTCTGGGCAGCCTGTTCCAG
>VZSC01008079.1:384394-396117 GCA_013398225.1 Steatornis caripensis
AGTCCTTTTTTCCACATCCTGTAAACTTCCTTCTTCCCTTTGAGTTTTTTTGCGACCTCCTTGTTCATCCATGGAGGTCTCCTGCCTCCTTTGCTCGACTTCTTCCTCATCGGGATGCACTGATCCTGAGCTTGGAGGAAGTGGTTCTTAAATATTAACCAGCTCTCTTTGGCCCCCCTGCCTTCTAGATCCCTAACCCAAGGGATTCCTCCCAGTAGGTCTTATGTAAAATAAGTTTTCCTACCTTTCTATTAGAGAGAATGTCTTCTATCTGTTAGTTTGCAGTATTTTTCACTTGCTTTGTTCAGTGGAGGACACATCTCAATTTCAGTTTTATCTTTTTGCACAAATAAAGCAAAGCTAACATTGGTTTGTCTTCATTTTGTGTTCTGATCCTTTGCTTCTGGAGTGTTAACAACGGAATTCCAAAAATAATTCTGTTGACTGTCAGAAACAAATTGAAAACCTAAGACAGAAAAGGGAGAAGGAGGGAGGGGGGAGAGAGAGAGAGCAGAGATAAGCTATGAACATGTTCCTTCCTGTAAAAAATAAAAAAAAAAGCCATCGTGCATACACCAGTTGTGTCAGGGGCATCACATACAGAGGGCAGCAGGTTCATATGCAAGACAAAGACTGTCAGTGAGACAAGGGGAGGATGAGATGGAACAAGAAATTCACTGTCTGTTACGGGATTGATAGCAGAGGTGGCGTGTTTCCTGTGTGCGTACTGTGCTTCTACATAGCTTGTGCTGAGGTGTTATTCTTTTTGGTATAGCCTGTTGGCTAGTTGTTTCGTACACTTTAACATTCCATACACTTAACAAGTGGACTTCATTGTTGAGGTGTAGCGCATCTAAGGAGAGAGTAAAATCTTCATTATTAATTTTGACTTTTTCCTTTTTACACCACCTAAGAAAAAGAGCTTGTTTTTTTCCCTCTCGTATAATACCATCTTCATTACAGAGTATGTTGAGTCTCTGCATAAAACCTGGCTGACTAAAAACATATTTTGTTTTCGGTTTGTGTTGGTTTGTTTGTTTTTAGTTTTCAATGCATAAGTAACTATAAGGGCTATGCTTTGAAGTGTTTACAGGCTTTGCATTTTTGTCCATTTTGGTCATTTCTGTCCTTTAACTGCAATGGTATGGTGTTGGTGACCTAATGCAGTTAACTTTTAAGAGTGAGCTAATGTGTGAGCTTTGGACTCTCATACAGGACTAGCGGTCAATCTACATTGATTAGCTGGACAGAACAGTGCTGCTGACTGAAACATTTGAAGAATTTTTAGGTGGTGTTATTCTATGCAACTTTGTTTCCTGGTAAATTGTAAAAAGATGTTTTGATAGTGGTACACCATATCAACAGGAACTATTTAGTTTCAGTTATCTGAAGGCACACATCTTTTAATTCAAGTTAAAACATTTTCTCATTTCACTGTCATGAAAGTTTGAAAGCGGAAGTAGAACATAACTTCTTAATAGAAATGAAACTTTTCTCTTAAAGCAAAAGTGATATGAGACATGCCAGAGTACGTATCAACAGGCAGAAGTATATATGATAATTTCATAGAACAGGTTTTCTCTGTTGATAGTGCGATTTGCAAATGTTGAACTGATTATTTATATTAGTCTGAGGGTGAAAACTTTAAGCTAAGAATATCCAATCTAATATAAAACAGTAGTTATGAATCGTTCGTTTTGGTTTTTAACAGAGAATATGTTTTTTTCTCAGTTTTATATATTTTTCACTACCAACATTTCATAAAAAAGAGGCTGATATTAATTATATGCACAGAAAATAAGCTAGCAGAAATGTGTGCTGTTTGTAGGAACCATTAGGGAAAATGCAATGTTCCTGTACTCAGTTTACTAGGAGTAACTTGTTGAGTTCGAATTTGACACTAGGATCAAGAAATAGAGATTCTACAACATTGGGTCCATTGTAAAGGGTGTTGAGGTGTGGTAACAGTAAATGACTACATGGTTGCATGGATTTTCCCACCTTTGCAAATACTGTGAAGAGTAAGAAATTAACACCGCTGCACAATACATGTTGCATGTTACTCCAGCCCTTTTATGTCATTATGCACTTTGCAGTATGATCACCTTTTAAAAAACATTCTCTAATCTACTTATAATTATCCATAAATTTTCAGAACACAGTTTCTTTCCAGTACCTGTGATCTTAAAAATTAGCTTCATTATTTCACTGACCTGATCTATTCCTTCTCACATTGTTAATCACAATGCTCTTGTGTCTTCTCCGTATCACCGAGTAAATGCTTTCTCTGTTATGCCATGCCATGTTTTTCTACTTCCAGCCTTTTCCTGGCTCTCCCGGCTCTTTGAAATTCAGTCTCAAAATCATTCTCTGCTGCATTGATGGATTTTAAACTAAATTTTAACAACTCATTCATGTTCAGACTCCTAATTTTCCCAATTTTAACTTCTCTTTTCACTGTTCAGCCTTGGTTTTGGCTTTGTTCCCATTCTGTGAACATGTATGATGGCTACTGCAATGGATATGTGATTTAATATGTACAGTTTATAGTCATATGTTATGACATTTTATTAAATATGAGTACATTTCTATATGATATGGGGAAGTATAATATTGCTTGGCAAAATTTCACCTGTAAAGCATCTGTGATTCTTTTCTGCCACATGAAGGATGTCATGCAAAAGTATCTGATAAAAAATGTATGGATTCTGTTTCAACATTCTGATACTCATTTAAAGAACTAAAATAGTTAATTTAGTACGTAGGAGAATGTAACTAAAAAAACCTCAAGAGGTCAGCAATTCCAGAACTAAGAAATTGCTTTTTGGTAGATCTCAGCTGGAAAGGGTAAAAGCGGAAGATTAAAAGGAAGTGTTAAGGAAGAAAGAGCAAGTGTAGAGAAAAAGATGGCTACAAAACAGTCATTTACAATGTATTTTTTAAACTGACAATTTTTGAATTATTACTGTCTGTTAAAGACTTCAGCTACACATCAGTTGTACATTGTCTCTATAATGAGAATTTAGAATCCTATAACTCACTGTTCTCAAAATATGCTTTCGTGCCCACCTCATTAGTAATTACATCTAAGTAGTGATTTTAATTAAGCAAATTCTGTCTTAACAGAACCTGAGGTTAAATTTGGGTCACATCAGCACAGATTACCTCATTGCAGTTACATTTTTGCTTAATAAACATGTTTTATATTCTAGCCAGTTAACTGAGGTATAATCTAATACGAACTGCAAACATAAATGTGTGAGAGAATAATGGTCTCTAGAATATATTTACATGTAGCTATTTTCAGATGCCTTTGTTTATCATCTCAAAATAACAATGGGTTATAGTTTGTGTCTGCAAGAGAATAAATAGTAGGATTCTATTAATTCATTATATATGCTACATATATATATATAAATATATATATATATAAAAAAACCTAGAAACATGTTATCGCTGAACTTGCAATCAGGGGTTAATGTTTCTCTTGTAGGTCAGAAGCGTTTTTCATGCCAAAAATTTAAAAATAACGTGTGCAAATATATATAGCTGCAAAAAAATTTGACCTATAAAACAGATTATTTGAAGGCTTCCTAAGGTGCTTGTTACCCTAAAATGTTAACTTTTGCATGTCAATTCACAATGCAATGTTTTACTCCACAGTTCCTAGCTGAAGTGTCAGTGACAATATTTTCTTTCAATTACAAAAAGATGCAGTTATTTTTCTTAAAGATAATTCCTTTTATTTATTTTTTTAATTTCCTACTTCACATTTTCTGTTATTCTGAGAGGAAAAAAAAAAGGCCAGATTGACAGTGTAATTGTGAAATGTGAGAGGGAAAGGCAGTCAATAAATACCTTAGTTCTTCTGTTTCGCGTGTAATGGAATTGTGTAGGATCTCTTACAAATATTCAAGTTAATGTTAGGGTATGGAGCATGAAAACACACTAATTCCTGCTTTTGTACACCTCCAGGTAAATTTCAGACCGTCTGTTGTAGGTCTGTGTGGCAACAGAATATTTTAAATTAGTCAAAGCGAAGGGTTTTTGTTTCAGCCTTGTATCCTGTTCCCAGCAGTGACTGATGATGGACACACAGGAACAAGAAAAGAGGTACAATTAATGAAAAGTATTGAAACATCTGTGTATTCTCACTCACTCTCCACTGGTTTATGGCTCAGAAATTTCATGAGCTGGAGATTGTGTCTTTAACAGTCTTCAGTGGATTTTTATCCTGTTCTTCCATCCAATTGCCTGTCTTGGTAAACATTTAGCAAAGGTTTTTATGTAGCTTTCAGTATGTCCAGAAATACTTCTTGGTGGTTCCTGCTCTTATTATCTGTTGAAAATATTTGTAGTATTTTCTGTATTATTACCCAATTTATAAACCTGAGAAGCATTCAGAAGAGGAAAAAAATCCTATTGTGAGATGATTGATTGTCATTTAGTCTCATTTCCAGCTTTTGATATATTATTCAGAACATGTACCTACAACCAAGGTAGTTGCACTATAGAATTTGAAAAAAATCATTAAATCTCTTGAACTTCTTCGGCAACAGCTTGTTAGCTTTTAATTTTAAACTGGAATTATATTCTTTGAAGTGGATTCTGTTGAAGAAGGAGAGCTTCTTTAATAGAACCTAAAATATATTTAGGAAAAGTTTTAAGCATAATAAGGATAAAACACAAAAATCCGTGAATGGAGTATGCAGCCTGTTTAAGGAAATTTGACTATTTAAGATTTTAGATGACATTGCAAAATAACCTTTTCAATAATGCCTTCCAACTATAGTAGCAACTAATATTGAATACTCTACAGCTCCAGGACGTCAGCCTCAACTTCACAGAAACTAATTAGTATGTCCACTGATTGGATCTTGTCCCAGAGCCTTTATTTCTCAAAAGAGAGTCATGTTGTAGATGTATCTCTTTATAGTTAATTGCTCTTGCTGTTGATGCTTTTGAAGGCATTTTGGTATTGTACTGTGTGAATATATAAAAAGAGTTTGGAGTTAAATATTCTTATTGTGCAGACTAGATGGTCTTTAATGAAGATCCTGACGAGAACTATCATGGCTTAGTAGTCCAAAATAATAGCAGGATTTGTGACTGGCTGTAGTGTTTAAAATAAGCTGTGAAATGATCTTCATTTTCTTATTTTAGAAAATAGTATGGATTATGGTTGTGATATATTTGAGGTTATGGCTTGGATTAAATTTTATAAAATATGCTTCTTAATTAGTTGCCTTTGCTGGTTAAAACTCACAGAAAATAAAGCTAAATGCAATGCAGAATACGGGTCAATTTAAGTCAAGATTTATATCGCTACAATTCTGCAGAGAAAGCCTGTTAAAATCTCGTGGTTGCAGGTTATTTTATCTTCTGGTCTTTATACTGTAGGACTTTTTGCCCCCATGAACCTCTGTGACTGTGTTTGGTATTTCGGATTTTGATCTGAGGGAGCAGACTTTCATGAAAGTAGTACTCTGGCATGAAAATCTATGCGTTTTCAAAGGTCTGTATGTTCATTGCATACATGTGTCCTAAAGCAATTAATTTATTTATTTTAATGCTGAAATTCAGCAATAACACTCATTTCATTCATCTTCTGAGGATGGAAAAAACAGTATTGTCACTATTTGTTGAATTTAATAAATTTTCAGTTTGGATTTTGAGCTGTATTAATTAATATAAATAATTAGATTTGACTCCTAGCAATTTTGCTAGATATTCATTAGTGATACATTCTTTTTTCACCAGCAGCTCTCTTACGGCACAGGTATCTTTTGTGAAATATACTCAGAGACTATCTATTCTGTGAACAACTTCAACAACAGAAGTCCAGCTGATCAGATCTGTTAATTAAAATTGCCCAAATTGTTCTTTTTAAGAAACAATTGCATGATTTATAAATTAGCACCTATAAATTCCCTGGAAGTTCATAGTAACTGCAAGAGCTGCAAAAAAAAAAATCTAAGCAGGCTGGTTTTGCTGGCCCATGATCCTGGAGCCATGCCTGGATCCAGTGTCTACGTGGCTCACAGGTGGCAGATTACTCATTTTAGTAAATCCAATTGGAAATACATTAGCGTGTTTGTAAATAAAGAATTGAAAGAATATCCAACCTGGAAAATTTAACACTATGTAAATGATCTTTGTGTACTTAATTACATTTTACTGAAGTTTTTAAGCTTAGCTAGTTACATTCAGTTTCCATTTTCAATTACCAATATTACTGGTTCTGTAACTGTAAAATAAGCAAAATGTGTTAAAGCAGTGACCTGATATATACTATGAGAATGTGTTTTCGTAATTTGTATTATATTTCCCTGAGAGATTTAGTTCAAATCAGTAGAGTACCCACTGGTGGAGCCTCTGGAGAACCCAGAATGTTTGTCCCTTCTTGTCTGTAAGCTCTCGAGAAGTAGAGTCCCTCACAGTATATCTAGTGATGAATTAAAAAAAAACCCAAACACCATAACCTTTATGTATACATTTTTACCTCTTCCATCCACTTCTTTGAAACTCTCACTGTCTTGCACCTAGATTAACCTTGCAAAAAGTGAGTGAAAGATTTTTGTAGCAGCTATAAAGTTTATACTTTTTACTCCAACATTATTGGGGATTTTATATACCTTATCAAATTCTGATTCTCATATGTTCTCTACTTCTGTAGCTTGTGATTATCTTTTTTTATTAGTCTTCTTATTAAGCAAATAAGCATGTAGCCATGTAAAAAGATGCTTAAGAATATATATATATATATATATATATATACTCCAACATTTTTCCTGGGCAAATCTCTCTATTGCACACAGCCTTGTAACAGTTCAGGAGAATGTGTAACTCTTCTGCTTCAGGTCCATATAGTGCTTATACTGATAGAACTTTTGGTAACTTCACCAAAACCTAATGGTTTTGAGAAAACATTTTAGATCAGGTGCGTTTGCCTCATGTTGAATTAAGAACTTCAGACAAAGCAGTTAATCTATTTCTGAAGACTAGATTAAAAAGCAATTAACTGTTGTGTCTGTATCATAACTGTCCATTTCTTGAAAAGTTCTCACACCTCTGTGTTCTTCAAGGGATTTTAAATTAGCCTGGGGAAAATAGTTATTTCAGGAAAGGGCTCAAATTTAACCAAGTTATTAATCTCTGCAGAATCATAAATTTCCCTACTTTCAGGGTATACTTAAATTTTAAGAGATACAGAGGCATATGAGACTTAAGCAGTAGAAACTAGAATCAGCTGCCAAGAAAAATGGGTCTAACCTGAAGACTTGGTGATGGTGAATAGATAAAGCTGGAACAAGAATGATTGGGAGTAGGTGGCTCAAAAATGCCATTTCAGATGCAGTGATGGAGTTCAGAATTTGTACATTTTTGGTTTGTGCTGACAGTATCTCCCAAACCAAGCAGCGCATTTCATGTGGCACTGCCAAGGAACTGAATTCCTTTTATGAAAGTTTACTTAAAAAAAAAAAACAAACAACTTTTGAAGTCACACACAAAAACATATTTACACTCTGTTAAAGGAGTATTATTAAGGTTAACTCCCTAGAAGTAGAGAAACAGTAGAATTGAGGTTGCATGGGATACTGTAGATTCAGTGTCTTGCATAGATATATTATGACAGAGCTTTTAGTTGCAGAACTGGTATCCTTATATCCTTCAGTGAACTGGATGAGCCTGCGTAAAAACAAGTCTGGACTGTGCGATAAAGGAGATAGATTGTTGGTTTTGTGAACACCAATTTGTTTACTACGGAAGTTAGAAGGTAGACAGACAGCGGGTACCTCAAAGTCTTCCTGAATTGACAATGACTGTGTGGGTGAGGAGAGAGAGAAGCAATTCAACAACTGCTACGCCATCTTTTCCTTTCTGTCTTCCCTGCCTGTTGCATAGCTCTACTAACCTATTGCATACCTCTCTCCTTCCATAGGTCAGCACTGCAGCTGAACACTTTTGTGAAAGACATTAAGGAGCAGGGAATTGCAGAAAGACTGTTCTGTGATTAAAACAGTGAGCGCTGCTCAGAAGTATTCTTTGACCTCAATTACAGGGTTTCTTCTAAGCAAAGTAATCTTTCAGAGATGTTCCTGAGGTCTGAGTGTGTTATGTGAGACGTTGAGGTCTAAACCGATGAAGAATTGAGCATTTGGATACAACTGGATTTGCTGGGAAATATACTTTGAACTAAATTATTGTATAGGATACTGAGAAATCAAGCCTTATACATCATGATTCAGTTGCCTTGAACTGTAGTATATTTTGTCTTTCATTCTAAAATGCAGGGAATATGTAGCTACTGATGAAGTGTTTGGGCTATTGCTGAGGGGAAACTACCAAAAACCCCTATGGAGTAGTGAAAAAAAAAGTTCCATAAGACAAGGATTTAACTTTGCACACTGAACAATAACAGTAAAACACAATATTTAATAGATCTTTATTGAGTGCTGCCCATTCTGTGCACTGAATGAGATTAAGTCAATTTTAATACTTTTTTGGCCATTGATATTGCTGTATTTGTGCTCCTTCATAGCCTTTTACGTAACTTTTTCATCACCATTCTTTCTGAGACATTGAGCCGAGTGCTCAAGGCAATTTTCTACCAGCAGAGAATATTCTTCTTGTGCGTCATTGCATTTGTTAACCAATATCCCTTTATTCCAACAGTTACTTAAGATCAAATTTATCGAATGGTCCTTTTTTTGATTTCTGCTGGGTTTTTGTAAAAATTCCTTACTGACCCTAAGTGGATAGTTCTCTCAAAGGACATATGGTGTGAAAAAACCATGCTGTTTCAGAGCAGTGGCAATATTTTTCTTTCAGTAGTTCTCTCAAAGGACATATGGTGTGAAAAAAACACGCTATTTTAGAGCAGTGGCAATATTTTTTCTTTCAAATCATGATTCCTTTTTCTGCATTCAGATTCTGTATATGCAGATGTGGGTGGCTACTGTCCTCAGCATTATCTTTTCATGAAGCTTCAGTTACGTCCCTGAACAGGTTGATGTTAATACTACTGAATTTCATTTATTTGGGGAACTTGATAACCAAGAACAGTAGTGATAGCTCTAGGGAGTACCATACAGTGGACTGTATTACTCTCCTAATTAAGCAAAACACTGTGTTGATTTGCGGATGTGTGGAGTCGCTGATGTGTTTGCAATGGTAATTATGGTAAGGCCTCTTATAGAGACTGCTGGGAGGCTGCAGCATGTGACCTTTTTTATTCTTTTTTAAGTAAGCTGTAATTCCCTTGGCCGAGACAGAGGACAGTAGCTATCGTCCTGAACTATAGGTAAAGATGGTGTTGTTCTATCATATTTGTGTATTTTGTAATACAGACAGCTTTATCCACTATCAATGACAATATTATAAAACTGTTTAACGTGTAGAAATTCTAAAGAATAAGAAATTATTTTCAGATTATTTTCAGATTTTCCATTAGTAAAATGTAGTCAACGTTACTGCAACTGATTGATTGCTGTTTCTTCTGCTCTATTCTGCAACAGAGGGTTGTTACTTCTGGTGTTACATCTACCAGAGATGGCAGAATAGACATTAGTCTGCCTTTTTGCCTTTACCAACGAAAAATATAATGGAAGTACTATATAATGGAATTACAACTTAGAGTTACAGAAAATTTTTTAACAGACTATGGTAGGGGAAAGTTTCCAATAATAGAGAATAAAGTCCAGTATGAAACAGATAACATTCCTTGTTTTATGCTCAACTACTTCAGATAGGTGGAAAAAGGTAATGTGGTTTCTTTAAATCATTCAGTTAGGTTTTGGTTATTCTTGTGTATTGGCTGAGACAAAATTTGAAAGGTTGGAATAGTTATAAAGGATGCCCTGGTTAGTCTTCAGGCTGGCAGTGTCTAATTCCAGCCAGAGGTACCTGTGTAACGGGAGTCTTAACTCACATACGTGCTCTTAATAAATCACAATAATATTTCCCTTACTAAATAGAAACATGTAATTTTGTACAAGATAAAACAGAAATTTTTAAAATTCTGAACAACTGTTCTCCCTTCCACTGTGTCTAGACTGGCTGGTTCTTGCTTCTGCCCTTTTTTTCAGTCAGTTCTGTTGTTTTCTGTGTTTCCGCAAGTGGAACCAAGTAGGCTCTTTTTCCCCGGCAGTTTCTCTTCTGCTCAACTCTGTGGTTTGGCTCGTCTGGATCCAAGGTCTGTGCTGTTACTCTAGCACATGCCTCACTGAGCTGTCTAGGGAACTTTCTGTCTGCGATCAGGTTCAGTGGCTCCTCAGGCAGAAATAATGTCTGTTCATCCAAGGGTGTTCCACATAGCCCAGCCAGTCTTCATAATGTCATGTAACAGAATAGTCAGAAAAGTAAGCACGTGGCTAATGTCTGTCACAGATGGTCAGACCAATGTCGGTGTGAGGCTCATATGTGAGCAGAGCAAACCTGTAGCTGCCTGGTCCTGACTGCACAGGTGCACTCGTAATCCTTTCTGTAGCAAGACATTCTTCCCTATAAGTAGGAGTTGCCTGTGCAGAGAGCTTGCAAAATCTTTCCCTTTATACTGTGGAGTGTAGGAATGAGCGTGATAGCTATTAAACTGGTTTGAGCATTATTTGGAGTGAGAGGATAAAGATTCTTAAAGCAGTCATTGCGAATGAGTTCAAAGGAGATGTTGAAACAGTATGGGAACAGGCCTAAGAAATAATTTTCAGACATACAAGAAAAGCACGTTTCTCCTTGGGAAACAAGAAGAAAAGATGAGTTGCTCTGGCAGAGATTAACCCTCAGGTAAAGTGACAGCATTTCCTACTGTATTTCCTGGTAGTGTGAGTATCAAAAGTCTTACAGAGTGAATCAAGATTTCAATACTTGAAATACTGAAGAAAGTTTGAAGCTTAGTGAAGGGCATAAGGAAGGAAAGAACAAGTATATGCATACGCAACTGACAGGAACTGTCGAAGTTACTCTTCTGTTGGGTGCAGGTAGGAGAAGCAGTTTCTCATAAAGTCAGTGAGGAGAGAGAATATGATAATCAGTCACATGACTGACAAAGTAAAAGATGCTATGGGATAACATTGATTTTGCTGGCAGCAATAGCAGAAGAGAGTAGATGAAAGAAAGGAAGAGAGAGCAACAATTAAGAGGATGATGAAAAGAGAAGGCTGCTTTTCCTTCTGGAATGATGGAGCCATAAATACACATTTTCATAGGGTTTTTTTAACTATAAGGCTGTAGAATTCATAAAGAAAAGCATCTGAAAGTGAAAAAAAGCTTAATTTTTTTTTGTTTCTTTAACTTTTTACTATTGAAATCTCCAACTGTATTTTAGCAAAATAGATTGTGATGTCTGTGTTTCTCCCTTTGTCTGTTTGTTGCCAGAGAGAAAAGGTGTAAAATCTGGGTTTGTTTCTTAGTCCCCTTGATGACATGCAGAAGAAATAATTCAATGCTTTTTTTGGATAATCGGTTTGTATTTCTTTTGACTAAGACATAATTCACCTGTTTCCATCCCTTTTTTCTTGTTATATATTTATCGACTTTTATGCTCATGGGGATTTTTAGAATACAATTTAATTAAGAACATAGAACATTTAAAAGGTCTGTGTCAGAACAGTGTACTTTAAAATGCCTGTTACTTAAGTCCTTATTACATTTAGAATTTACATTTTAAAAATTAAAATTAAATAAATGTGACTCAATCTTGAATATTTTTCATGCTACTGCATGAT
>VZSC01008079.1:396237-421282 GCA_013398225.1 Steatornis caripensis
CTACTGCATGATACCATGATCACAATTCAAATTTTAAGATGGACCGATCATCATCAATTTATAGAATTACCTTTTTCCTTTTCATATATTACACTTATATTTATATACATGACAATATAAAACACAATGGACATTTGTCATGGGAGCTGAATCTGCTGATCTGAAGGTACCTTGTTTGTAGCGCTGCTGGGAACAGACCCTAGGTTTCTTGACCTGTGATAGATAGACTTTCAGGACCCAGTTGCCATTTACTACTGAGAGTTCTGTGAAGAGTCATTAGTTAATACTGAGAATTTATCCTAGGGTGAAAATTTCATCTTTCTTTATGTGACGAGTACTTTTATTTATGTGTTATGTAGAGACCAAATGACCTCACAGTTTACTGCATGACATGACAGCACCTGAAATATATGTCCCCTTAGAATGTGCCTTGTTCTTGGATCGGAAAAGGGGAGGGTTGAAGAATGGTGGGTAGACTGTGCATTTCTACAGGAAGAAATCATAATTTTGTTGTAGGTGTAAGGTGAAAGTAATCCAGTTCAGTCATAGTCAGTTGATTTAACACATCCACATCAAGTCATATTACTGTTCGGAGCCATGATTCTTAATTGCTTGAATGGGAAGCGCCTTCCTTAGAAAGGCAAGTACTATGTGTCTTGTCATCAGTAATACATCAAACAGCAACACATTTTATAGTCAAAACAAAGAACTCAGTATAATTAAAACCCTTAAATAAACATAAGCTGATAAATTTCCTTAGAGAGTTAATAAAACTAGTACATTTTGATAAGCTTTGTGGAGAAAAGGGTGAAGACAACTACTAACCAAAACGTACTTTGGTATTTTTCCCAAGTGCAAGTGTGTTGAAGAAAGCAAGCAAAGTAGAAAATCTTTTTGTGAACACTGACTTACTTGACCATGTATATAAAATGAAACAATCTTTAAATTGTTAGAAAATTCAATCATTCTAGGTAGCTTGCACGTTTGGTTCCTGTCTCATAACTCTTAATACTATCTTACCTGTCCTGGCAGTTCCCCATCTCAGCCTTTTTCCCAACTCAATTGATTCCAGTTTTTTCACTTGCTTTCAGCTGACTTCAGCCGACTTCTACACTCCACATATCAAGGTGCAAAATTTTCCTTGAATGCCAGTAAATTTTGTGTCTTTTTCAGTGTATTTCTGCCAATTGCGCCTAATAGAGTAGTTGAAGAGATTAATTTTCTTTTGCCCTTTCCTGTCAATAGTTCCAGCCTTTCCTTTCCTTTGTATTTTACTTTCATTCATACTGCCTGGTTCTGGCTGTTTTCCTCTCAACATGCGTATTGCCTGAGCTCTATTGAGTTTGAATGAACTAATAATCTACTGCATCTCAAAACTGCAGTTGCAAGGACGGGCCAGTACAAGTGAAACCACGGAGAAAATCAGGTACTAAATATCGAGGTTGTCTCAACTGAGCAAGCAAAACCTGCAATTTTTCAGACTTATGATAAGGCAAAACCTGGATGGATTTTCATGTGAATGGCAAAAAAAAAAAGCACTTTCCTGACCCAAGATGTTTCCATCCATAAAGGCAGTTTTGAAATCCTTAATAAAATGAAAATGCCAGCCTCATTTAGAGCGAGGAAGTAGTTAACATTATCATAACAAAGTCTGACCAATGAATCTTAGTTTTATTACCAGAAATGACTGAACTATTCTGTCTGACGTTATCTGTTAAAAAAAGTCTTGATTATTGCAAAGAATATTTTAGCATTTAACATTTTAACAGGTGTAATTTGCCAATTTTAAAGACACTTAAAATGTGATTTTGTAGTGACAAACTTGGAGGAACTGAAAGAATAAGCAGTGGTATCAGTTTCACCTGGTAGGAGGCATGGTTAGAGGGTGGGGGAATAATGCGTGCTACTTTCTGAGGCTGTAATCTTGCAAAGGGAGTTTTCAAAATGGGAAAACTACTCTGGACTTAATTTGTCTTTACTAAAACAATGTTTCTTTAAAACTTTATGTGTCTGAGTTCTAAAGGTCTAAATGTCCAGAGCCAGATTCTGCATCTTTTACAGTGAGACAGGCAGTTTCTGAAGGAAGAAGATATCCGATGTAAATAAGAGTGCTGGAATGAACCCTAAATTTTTACTGCAAAACTGCTTTCTAAATTCTGAACTCTGAAGCAGTCTTTATGAGCTAATAGAAATATTCTTGGAGAATTTACTAACACGTGTCCTATCCTTTTCCTCCCTTTAGTAACATAATGAAACAGTAGCTGAGGAACACTTCCTCCCCTCACTTTCTTACTCTGAAGCAGCTACAAGCTTGTGGTTTAGACTCTGTAAATTAATTCAGACAGCTGCCAGGCATATTCTAGAGGACAACATATGGGTCCAGATAATTTGTTTCCTTCTGGGTCAGTATATAATAACAACCATGACTATTTTTCATGCAAAAATGGTTGGCCATTTTTTCAAAATAGTCTGGGAGCTGACAGATTCCCAGCTAGATGTGATGCAGTCTTCATCAAACATCTGAATTTTTTTGTGTCGTCGTTCCCCTTAACATTTGTGTCATTCTGCATGCATTGTTATTCAGTAGATTACTCTCTGTAAATGTTTTGTTTTGACTTCACCCAATCAACTTTGTTTTGCATAATCATGAAATACTTTATTAAGAATTGTTTTTGATTCAAGAATGAAACTGCATGCATATTTAAGCAGCTTTTTTCCTAAAGTATATAGCAATTCCTAGCAATATATGACCATAACAATTTAACTTCAGTACGTCCTAGTTGTTTTTCATTCTCTTAAAAATTATGGTTAGAAACAGCTATCACAACTTATATCAGATGTTTCTATTAATAACTCTATGTCTTTGTTCTCAATGCGTGGTATATGCAATACCTTAAAATTCTATTTTTTCTCAATATTTTAGGAATTCTGAAATGATGTCATATAAATTTAGAAATAAAGACACTCAGAGGAGGTGTTGTTTTTGTGTTGTTTGGTTGGTTTTGTGTTTTTTTTTTTTTAAATGGGTTTGCCTGCCATTATGATTTATAAATTCAAGGTTTTCATTGGTGTCTCTGCTATGAGGATTATTTCACTGTGGATTAGATGTTGTTATTTATATAATTATTACAGTGTGCTGTAGAATCTGCATACTTGAATTTGGTTTGTATTATGGAATGAATAATCTTTATGTAGATGAATATTACTTTGAGACACTTTTTTGTTTGGTTTTGGTTTTTAATACAAAGTGTGTGGCATACGCATTAGGTGAGTAGTTGTCCACTTTCAAGCGTGAATATTTAACTTAGTGTTTGGTGTTCTATTGACAGCTGAGCCAAGAGTCTGAATTTCTGCTGATTCGAGTGGTTGATTTTCATTCCTTATGCAGGATGAGCAAGGATGTACAGTTCTCTTTTAGAGAGCTAACAGCACTGATGGAAGTAGTGAAGCTACAGTGTAAAAGCGGATTTTAAAATACATGTATTTTGTCAAGTTGAAATGAACTATTGACTCTGAGGCACGTTTTTTATTCTTGTAGACTTTTTACAATGTGAATATTCTCTAGTTATATAGATTCAGATAAAGGTGGCCATTGCTATCCTCTGACTTGTTAACCAAGAACGTGCTTCAGTTGCAGAAGGAAATTCAGCACAGTTTTGAAAGTGTGTAACTGTGGTTTGTTTAAATTCATTTGACGATCCCAGGAGGTCCCTGCATATGTCACGTTCTGCATGCCCAACGCACTCTAAAATAGCAAGATGCTACTACTATTTCAACTTCTGATGATTATTCTGTTAATTTTAGTTTTTCTTTTCCGCAAAATGCATGGGGAAAGAGAAGGCATAAGGATCTAGCGACTTTATTAGGCCTCAGCAGTTGAGAACAATTGTGCTGTCCATAAATGAATATTTCCTTTTTTTAAAAAAAAAATATTCACACCTCAAGCACAGCAGATATCCATTCCTCTACTTTGTCGCCTCATTACTGATCCCAGCTCTCTGCCAGCAGTGATGCTGTAAGGTTTGAGGGAAGTTGGAAAACTTCTTGTTTTCTCCCTCTACCAAATAAAATGATTACTAACACGGTTCTGCAAAGTCCTTTGGTTATACCTCCTCTAGTCCTTTTCTGGTTTCCTTCTTTCAGAAAATGGCCATTTTTTAAATAAGAACATACTTTGGAATACTTGCCAAGTAACTATATTGGTTTCCATCTACATTAGAGTGTTTGAGTTTACATTTCTTCAAGAGTTATAACAGCGGTGCAGAAGTTAGTCTGCAAAATTTTGCCATTGAAGGTCAAGATTTTTTCAATGCAATTTCATATAATATTTGTGATAACATGAGAAAGCAGTAAAAATGCTTGTGAACATGATTAGGGAAAATTATACTGAGTAGTCATTCCTCAGAAAAGGAGTTGTTCAGAGGTGCTTTGTTAAACACTTGTCATACACAAGACAATATTCTGTATCGTATTTAGAGAAAGGAGGATTTTCAAATGGAGAATTTCAAACAAATAGCTGACAGATACCGTCACAGATCTCTGCAAACATAATATCCCTAGTGTTCCTCAGCTGTTATAGCGTCTTTTTTTCCCACCAGAGTATCAGATACGGGTATATTCTGTGCAGTATTGTTATAAAAAGGGAAAAATCATTACATATACAAAAGCAATGATGAAGCTATCCCTTTCCACAGTAGACTGTATACTACAAAAAACCGTCTTGCAAAAATTTGATGTGGTCGGGTGTAATTCCTTATGATGTTGTATACAACTTAAAATCTGGAGTTGCATGCAATTTAAATATTAATTTGTGCAGCAGGAATATATGTTGAACATTTTCTGTGCTTCATTGTTTATATTCCTGTAAGACAGTACATTCTTTAAACCAAAAACCACAATACTGAGTTCGTTAGATTTCCAAGCATACTTTTCTGATGTAGATTTATTTACTGAACATTGTTTTTCATGCATATGTGGCGATGAAGTTATGACTGGTGTTTTAGTTGGCCGAACACACATGTGACAGAGGGATTCACATCAATTATATGTGATTTAATAATCTATACAGTTCAGAATTAATTTGTTGCGAACATGAAGATGGAAGATTTTCTTTTAAGCGATCATGTTACATTCATTACGCTTACTGCTTTCTAGTGATAAACTTTGACTTTCTGTCCTAAACTACAGTGAAAGGCTTTCGACACTACTTTGAGTGTTTATTGGCACAAATGTGTCAGTTGAGACAATTTCTGCTAACTATAAAAACATTATGTTTCTTGGTATCATTTTTAATAAAAGCATAAGCATATTTTAAGGCAAACAGTTCGGGTTTGTACTAAGTTGCTAGCAAAGTAACTAAAGTTCTTCAGAACTTTTTGAAAAACTTACGGAATTATGTCTTCTGTAGCAAATTCATATTTCTTGCTTCTGTTTTGTCCTAGCCTTCTACTATTGTACTAATCTGTAAATACTTGTTACTGATTTCTCTTGACTTTAAACAGTAGAGCATAAGCGTGAATTCTGTGATTGTAAGAGTTCCCTGGCTTCTAAAGTATAAATATAAAGGTGGCCTTTGGGAAAGAGAAATCAACAGTAAAGAACTTCTGTTTGTTTTTAAAAAGTTATGGTTTGTAATGAGATTGCTGAGCTTTTTAAACTTTCTAGAATGGTTTTAACAAAATGAATGCCTATGGATTGCTCAAGCCTAATATTGAATGGAGTGTAAAGGGTTGTTTTTCTTCTTTATATTCTGTTTTCCATAGATTCTCTGCAATGTCAGCATGCGATTTACTGCTTTTTTTATTATATAATTTTACTAGCTGCAGTGGGAAATTAATTTCTCTCTCATTTCCAAGAGAAAATACATAAATAAGAAACAGTAAACTAGAAATGAAAAATCAGACTATTTATTGAAAAACAATTATAACAACACTCTATACATTCAGTTTAAATACTGTCACTATTCAGAAAAGTAGCTGGGAATTTTGAATTCTACTGTAAAATGCCTAATTTAATCTGAGATTTTTTTTTTTAATTTCCCTCAATCTTACCTGTTCTTGGTCAATTAACTGATTTTATACTAATAAGTACTTCCACACCTTAACCATCTTTTTTTTTTGTTTTGTATTATAAAAAGATGGTTTTTATACAAGACAATGGCATTCTATTTATTCCTTTGTAGAACTATCTGAGCAGATGCTGTTTGCAGTACTCTTAAAATTTGGTTTTGATCAGTTTTTAGAAACTGTTGAAGAAAAGACATTTAGCACCATGCGGACAGTACCTGAAATGGATCTTGAAAACTACCAAACTGCTTTAGAAGAAGTACTCACATGGCTTCTCTCTGCTGAAGATGCATTACAAGCACAAGGAGATATATCCAATGATGTAGAAGTTGTTAAAGAACAATTTCACACCCATGAGGTATATGTTTATACTAATCTTTCAGTAGGCATTTATCTGCTTGTATCCCATATTAAGGACAAAAATACAAACCAAAGGTATTTCTAGTTAATTTTATTTCTTGTCCTTGTTTTTAATTTTGATTTGGAGAATTTAAAGGTAGTACTGGAGACTGTGCCCTATGCAAAAAGTGGAAGCGTTTATTTCTGGTTTGTGTTATAAGGTTTGGAGAGGGACTGGAAAAAATACAGAGCAAAGTTGAAAATTGAGTTTGGAAAGTGGTGGAGTTGAAGATATTTCTCCAAAGTCTGTTCTTCCCTTCCAAAGAATCAAACTTAAAACTGGGTTTTATTTTTATTGTCAGGGTTTTATGATGGAATTGACAGCTCATCAAGGACGTGTTGGCAATGTTTTGCAAGTTGGAAGTCAACTTCTAACAACTGGAAAACTTTCAGATGATGAAGAGAATGAAATCCAAGAACAAATGAATCTACTTAATTCTCGATGGGAAAGTCTCAGGGTAGCAAGTATGGAAAAACAAAGCAAGTAAGTAATATGTCAGATAATATAATATATATGGAGTTTGACTGAAATAATCGTGAACCTGACTAACAGTAGGGATTTTCTTTCACTTCACTGTGAACAAAACTCCATCTCAGATCGGTTTTAACCTGAAATTTGAAATTGTAGTGACTTTTACGCTTGCATGTTGTTTTGAGGCTGGAAGCCGCACAAATCAGCAGCTATCAACAGCTTGGACACTGCTAGCATTTTAACTAAAATTTATATAACCTACCTCACTTTTTTCTGTTTGTTTCAACAAGTATCACACAATATTTAGCTATAAAGGAGACGATCTTTACTGAGATACAAAAGGAAATGGGAAACAAATCTTGAAGACCTGTAAAAATTGATCCCATAAAATAGTAAGTGGAAGCTTAGATTTCCAGGAAATATTGTCATGGCTTTACCTGAGGACAAATTACATTATTCAGAAAAGGACAAGTCCTGTAGCTTAAAATAGAAATACAATTAAAAGTAGAAAAATAATGTATTAGTTAGGCACATTAGTCTTTGAAGCATTTTTAAGATTTTAATGTCTTATTTTGAAATGTTGGTTTACATAGTGCTATCTAGTGTAAGAAACCCTATAAAGGCAAAAGCTTGTGATGTGGCACAGTGGAGTAATTTGTTTTGCAGAATACCGAGCGGTTAAACCAGAAAAGTTGTTGAAAGGGTTTTTTGTGTGAGTTGGCTTCCTTAAGAAAATGAGTTTTACTCACCTGATCTTTCACATTTCTTTTTCCCAGACTCTCCTCTTTTTTTCATTTTATGTGGATGCTTCTAATCCCTGTCTGATGTACCAACTCAGATTTTTCAATCTCATGTGGCTGAGTCTTACTTTGTTATGAGGAATTTTGTATGCTTACTCACCTTTCTGTAAAGGAGACCAATGGTGAAGATTACCAATATTATACTAAGTCAAATCCAGTGCAAATTTTAAAATCAATCATATTTCACTAGAAGCTTGTTTATAGACAAGCAGTATTAATTACTGAGGAATATAGCTGTTGTCTACAGTAAAACTAAATAAATGCAGTGGCAAACAACCTGAATCTGAGATCCCTGGTAGCTTTTTAGGGACTTTGAACTACGTAGACTTCATTAAAATCTTTCTGCTGAGGTCTCAATTTTTCTCTCAGAAAATCACAATGAACCTGTACTAAGAAAAAAACTCTTGTCTGTTCCTTCAGTACAGTTGGAGAGTGACTCATTTTGTCAACTCAATATCTCTGTAGTCAGGCCAGTGGTCTAGCCCAGCATCCTGACTGTAACAGAAGAAAAGATAAGCTTTAGGGGAGATACATGATCTCCTGAAGTAGCATCCTCTCATCACCTTTTGCCATTGGTGGAGATCAAATATTGGGCTGTATGGGCCCATTGCTCTGACCAAATATTACATGTATTTATGTTATGAAGTTCTCCATAGAACTCTCCCAACTTTGAGTTGTTTTTAGCTGAGGTGACTTCCTGAGATGGAAGCAGTTTTGCATATTTGGTAACCTGATACAGATTTTTTTTTTTTCTTCCATCTATTTCTTCAATATCCCATTGGACCTATTAGTGCCCGTGGCATCCTTTGGCAGTGAATTCCACAGGCTTCTTACCCAGTATGAGTGCTACTTTTTGAGGAATGGCTACTGTTTCTTTGTCACTAGTAGGTTAAGTGATTCCCCCTAGTTACTCTGTTAGAAGTCAGGGTCAACAGGATATATCTTTCATTGCTCTCTCCATAAGTATGTGTCTTTGGTTATTCATCTTGCTCTTCTTTGAGCTTTTTCCAGTGCTACCTTATCTTTTTGGAGTTGAGGGAACCACAATATTGAGCAGCAAATGGTGATTTTCAACAATCATGTAACATTACTCTCTTCTTTTGCAAGATGTTCTTAGTAAACCCAAACATCTGTTTTCTTTTCGGCTTGCTACTGAGTACTGAGATTGTTTTCTTTATTCTATCTTTCTTTGACAAACTATAAAATTGTTGATGGGTTTCAGATGTTTCAACCTAACTTCCTCCAGCTTTATTATTTTCTTGGAGAGAAGACTCTACGATACATTGCTGTAGGCAGTTTTTATTTGCTGTATTTATTTTCATTTAAATCAACACCAATTGTCTTTTCATACTGATTGTTAAACTTATCTCCCAGATGCAGCTATAGGTCATTATTTGGAAATTGAAGGTCTAGTATCTTCTGAAGCATGTCATATTCAGGTAATATGAAATCAGTGGAAGATATAAAGTGGTAAGATTAGGGCTTCACAGATAGTGTTGTGCTGCTATTTAATTGCTTATACAAAAATTCTGCGATAAATTAAATTAAATTTGGCTTAGGGCAAGAGAAAATGTCTCAAGAGTGATATACTTAGATATGGCTAATTTTGACCTGTTGGGTCAAACCCCTGTGTTTCAAGCACCAGCTGGAGGGTTATGAACAGCTTTCATATCATAATGTAATATATTTCTGGGCCATTAGACACAATTTAAACTCTCAGGATCTGTCTTCTACTTCAGTTTAAAGCATAATCTTCTGAGTACATTGCTGTAATCTAGTCTTTAAGGCAACAGTGACGTGGTTATCCAAACAGAGATGTTTTTTCTGAAGATGAGAATAGCAAGGCTGTCTGTCCTCTGTTGTAATGGTAATAGGAAACATAAAAAGAAGTAGCACATTTTACAGCACAGGGGAAACAAAAGCAAGCAATCAACAAGGAGAGGAGAAAGATATACTGGTAAAGGGTACTACAAAAATTAGAGAGTCTTATGAAAAGTGATTTAGGAGGTCAGAATATCAGAGGAAGTTTGGAGAACAGCAATGTCATTGTGTAAAAGCCCAAATTGAATTTCCCATGTGTTCAGTCTGTATTGGAAGTATTTCGCTCTTCTAGCAAACAATACATGAACGTGCTGAATGAAAACAGCCTCCTTTTTCATTTCTTCCTCCTGTCCTTCCCCAGATAGGATTCTGTATAGGAAAGAATCTCAGAGCAATAAATGAACTACCAGAGAAGAAAACTTAATGTAGTTTACCACCTTATGGAGAATTCCACAACTGTTAGAACACATTTAATTCAATGGAAAAATAGTTTTTATTTGAAACTTATGAGGGCCATACCATAAACAAAGATTATTATAATCTCCTGAGGTATATAAATAACTACTAAAACCTCTATCAGACGTTTATAGAAGTAATTTGAAAACCAGAAAGTACCTGGAGAATGGGAAGAAACAAGAAACATTCTTTTGCTTAAGAATCATTTGTGATTACATTATTTTCTGTGTTTATTTCATTTTCAATTTTATGCTTCTTGCTTCAGAATAGTATCAATATTCTATATAACAATTATTTATTTCATTGTATCTTGGATTTCTTAAATTCTCTTTACTTTAGCAGGTTTTCTATTTCATTATTCATTCATCACTAAAAAAAAATTATCTTTGGGATGAAACATTGTATTTAATATTTATAATACTTTGGTTTAGAACACCAAGTAAGACAATAAAATACAGACTTACAAGTGAAGAAGGACTGAGTTAGATCTAAGATAACTAATCCCTTGTGAACCACGGATTATAATAAAGCGGGGCATCGGCTTTCTGTACTCTATCCTTAAAGAAAGATATTAGAGTGGAAAAAATACTACATGTATCTTCTGGTCATTTTGATCAATAATTAGCACATGATTTCCAGTAAAAAAAAAAAAAAGATACCGTAGTACGTCATGAAGATCCATGACACTCTGTTCTTAGGAAAAAAAAAATCTTTAGAGAGATAATACAGAAAAACATTACTGTTTGATATCTACTATTTAGAAATTTGGATTAATGCAGCCTTTCCCATTTCTTGGAACCATTTTTTTTCTTCAGTGTCTGAAGTTCTGTTGCTGCTTATAGTTATTCCTGTGATTTCTTTTCTTTGGTCCTTTCCTTCCAAGAGCTGTGAACTGGAGTCTTTAAAAATTACTAGTTTCTAGAAAGTAGCATAGCTTCACAGCGCTCCAGGTGTAACCCCGATTCTGTCTCTGTGCTACCTGGGACCAGTGAGGTACCATTCAAGAAACAGGTGTAACTCAAATCTTATTTCAAAACAAGCTTTTAAATTTTTTAATTTGTTTGCAAGTCTTTATTTTCATGAAGTTAGCTCATCTTGGTGTTTGCCTGCAGTTTCTCCTCTTTTCCCTATCTGCTGCTCTGCAGTAGACGTGCTTCATGTCCACGTACTCAGGATTCCTGTAATCACTGCTTGCGCTGTTTCTTTGTTTCACACACTGCCTTTCACGTTTTCTCTCCATTACCACTCCTGTTTCAAGAAACTCTATTTCGACTTGTCTTTCTGTGGTTACTAATACCACTTGATTATTTCTGTTTCAGAAGTCCTCAGCCAATTTTGGGTTTTTTCAGCCGTACAGACGCAAGTGATAATCCTGAGATAACTGATTAGTGTTGTTGGCTGCCTTAAGGAAAAAAGAGTACAAACACCTTCTTTTTTTGTAACAGCTTTTATGATTAAAATACCCAAGCCTTAGGAATTTTTGAAGAATGCCTTTTGTACCCCTGTTTGAAAATGTCTCATTCATTCTTGTTGCCTGTTACTTTTAGGGTGTTTGAAGTCTATGTGTTCATGTTATCTGGTTAAACTTCTGTTTGATAAAAAAAAAAAGGATCCTTATTTAACAAAGATTTACTAATACTAAATGTATTATTTGCATAAACATATTAAAGTTTATTTTGGGAAGGCCTTTCATCAAATGCCCTGTTCTTTTTAAAGCAAAGGCCATTTCAGGAACCAGAAGTAGCAGAGTGATGGAGGTTCAGTTAGATTTAGAGCTTGGATGACATCAGCCGGTCAGTCCCCAGCCTCTATCACTCCTAGGGTTCTTCCTTCCCAGGTGCGGGACATTGCATTTGTCCTTGTTGAATGTCATAAGGTTCTCTCCAGCCTGTCTAGGTCCTTCTAAGTGGCAACTCTGCCCTCAAGTGTGAAATGTGACAGTTTGTATATACACAGGATTCAGAGTATTTTGCACTCCTAAATTTATAGGTGATCCCAAGGATTGCTTATAAACTGAGGAATAGTATCTAAGAATGGAATATAAGTTAGCTGAGATACGTACAAAGAAAGCATCAAACAGCACTGGAAACTTAGCCATTTCTTTCTGCAGTATGAGTTAATACTGTGTATACAGTACTTATTTTTAACTATATAAATAGCAAAAAATGATTATATAAATATTTCATCAGAGACCAGATGCTCATTTTGAGAGGTTTCAAAACTGGAAGGAATTTTTTTTTTCAAAAGTAGGAAATAAAATAACAACCAACAATAGACATTCAAAAGTTTCAGATATATGCCTTAAGATATGAACAGGCCACAAATGAGATATGGGGTTTTACATCTTCATGATGTTGACATATGTTAAATCATGGTAGTTCAGAAGAATTTAAAGGTGTAGCAAGAAGTAATTATCTACATGTTCAATGCAATCTTCTGTGGTGATTAGTTTGAAAACTGTTAGGAGTGTCTGGAAAAATACGGATTGATACTTACATGATACTTACTTTGGACATATTTAGACATGGATTTTCAAAATTCTGCACTGCTCGGTTTGTTCAAACTGTCTTGGGAAAATCCAAAATTCTTCAGACACACTCAGAAGTACTTGCTTTACTTGAGCTTACCTTGAAATTGTGACAGAAAGCTGCATGTTTGGATTTATGCGAGCATTCCTTAAGTTTCCTACCTGGTCATGGACAAGACCTCTTGCACTTCTCTGGAGCAGCGTGCTCACATCAAACTTCTGCCAACCTGCGATTCTGCAGGTGCTGTGGGAGAAAACGTACTCATGTTTTGTTCATTGAAAATATCCTTGTGGTGGGGGAACATGTTGGTGTGGAGTTCAGCAATGTAGGTGCTGTTGGTCACAGAGCGACAAAATTTACCATAGCTTTCTAATTTGGGCTATGTTTTCAAGAAGCCAACTGAGAAGCAAGTGGAGTAGAGTAGGACTATGCCATCTTTCTTACATGGCTTTTTTCTCCAGTCTGAAAGTTAAAATCAGATTTTCAATTCTCCTAAAGTAGTTAACTAACTTTTTACAGCAAGAGTTCTGCCAGAGTTGTAAATAACACACTGTAATATACAATGGTTTCACCAAGCTCAGTGTGACTGAGGACAGTGACTTTGCACTCTCACATCTAAGTAAAGTTAAAAATTGTATGTTATGTGAAAGATGGGTAATGCAAATAACGACTTGTAATTCCATCGCTCGACAATAGTTTACACATTATTTTAAAAATATTTTTGATAAGATGAAGATTTTGTTTAGGAAAGTTTGGAGGATTTCTGAAGATGGCAAGTACCAGTGAAGGATTTGTAATGGATTTCTGGAAAGATAGTTTTGGAGCTATCAAAATAATTTGTTTAGGCAAAACTGAAGTATTTACTGTTTAGTTCTCCAAAGCATTCTCCATTGAATAACTGAAAATTCAATAATCTCTTCTCTTCTGTTTCATATCCTAAATTTGAGGGGGCCTGGTAAGTACAGCTGTCTGAGCGCTTTTCGGAGTGCAAGCTTTAAGAAACCACGTAGTAAAAATTTTGAACTTCCAAACAGCTCTAATAGAAATGCAACTGGAGGCAAAAACTTTGACAGTATATTATATGCAGTGCTCAGGTTCTAAAAAAAAAGTTGCAAAACAGTTTGCCTAATTCAAAACACTTTCAACAAATTTTCAGTTACCTATTTGAAAGTATAATTTTTTTTTTTATTTTGGCTTCAGATGTAGCCTCATGAAAATCAGGTAAGAGTATACAGGGCAGATAATTCTGTCTGTTGTTTTCTTTCATGTAGAGATTGAAATTATTATTTCTTTGTTTTACAGTTTACATAAAGTCCTAATGGATCTGCAGAATCAGCAGCTAGCCCAGTTAGCTGACTGGCTGTCAAAAACAGAGGAAAGGACAAAGAAAGTCGATTTGGAGCCCTTAGGTCCAGATCTAGAGGACCTAAAACGTCAAGTAGAAGAGCACAAGGTATGCTATGTTATACTTCTAAAGGTGTAAAACACAATTTGATTTTTTTTTTACATTTTAAAAGCTCTATTCTTGCCATGAGAACTTAGCAAATTAACATGGAATCTTGGTTTAATGTTGATTGTTTTGTACAATTGACAGGCTTTTGTGGAGTTACTTTATCACAACTCTGACTTTTGTCCTGATATTAAAGATTAAATTACTTCCTCTTTAAATATAAACAATATACTGGAATACACAAGGCAACTGTAACATCCTTTCATTAGACAGTACAATAAGAATATATCAGATTTTTTTAATACCTGTCTTTTCTTCTTTCTGTGTGTAGCATTGTTTTTCCTTGCATGCTGTAGTAGCAATGATGCAGTAGTCATAATTAGACTGAACTGGGACTGAATACAGCAATATAAAATAGACTAATTTCTGACTGTAGCAAATACTTTTTGGTAATGTATTTAATTAATGAAAAATAACAAGCTAATAAATGGAGTGTAAGAGAGAATTTGGCCAAAATTTTTCCACATTCCATGAGGGCAGTTCTTTAATTGAAGAATTAAGAATTAAAAAAAGAGACTATATAATTTGTGTAATAGCTTTATTTCACTTACTGGATTAAATTTTCTCACTACATATTAATTTAGATTTTAAAATGTATTTATGTATGTATCAATGACACATGGGCATGATGGTAGGGAGACACAGAAAAGTATAGAAAACAGATGATTGGTGAGGTTATGGAGATTTGCTGTGATAACCTGTTAATGTTTCTAATGTGTCAGTGGTTCAAAGCAGTTCAGTTTGATAGTATCTTGAAAGATTTTAACATCTGATACTGAATGGCCTGTGTCAGTGCTAGTCCAGGTTCTAGAGGGCAGATCATCCCAAAAAAACTAATTCAAACTGAAACCATCTTTTACAATTTTTTTAAAAAGAGATCAAAAGCTGCAAAAGACCGCATGATCCACTTCTCTGTTAAAGGTTATTTTTCTGCGTTCTGATTAAGGGGTGCTACTGAAGAATACAAATTGTATGCCTTCTGCTGCTATTTATTCTATCTGTGCTTGCCCTGTGAGGAGACAATGCATTTCATATGGGAGTTTGCTAGCTAAGCATATATTCTGACATGAAATTTTCTTTTTAAAAGAAGACAGTGGGTAATTATGAAATGGTAATTAGAGAAAGAAACCTGAAAGATTTTGAATATATGAGTACTAAAACTTGAATAACTTTATTCCTATTTCTATGCATTTTGTATTTGAATACTAATGTGAAATGTAATCTTTTTATTTATGCAATCTCTATGTTGTTTCTAATATTGAGAAAAATCGGTATTTAGCTTCTATTTGAATATTCCATGCGAAGACATGCAGAAATATACCTCTCCTACATACTGGTTCTTCATTTTTGATGTGATGAGTTAGTCAACATTATTTATTTATGTTTATTAATTTTCAAATCTATTTTCTGTACTAGAGACAATTTAGTTAATAAGGTAGAAATAAAATGTTTTGTTTTCTACTTCAATTAAAATTCTATTTGTGTGTAGTTTAGCTCATTCATAAGTCAAAGAACAAGATGTTTTCCGTTCTTTCATGTATTGTGTGAAAGTTTCAGATAATTGTATTACATATTGTGTGTCACAAAGCTACCTTGTATAACAATGGCCAAAACAATGGAATTTTAATAGCACAGTTACTGCTTCTTTGTTAAATAAGCAAGCAAAAAAGCAAAAACCAACATGCCCCCATAATTTTTCTTAGTCTCACATCACCTTGGACATCACAGGAACAATGTCGTAGATATTGGTGGGAGGAACCAGAAATTAGAAGATATAAAAGACAAAGATAATTTCAAATTAAACAGAGTTCATCAAAGATGATGCATTTGGTTTGTTGTCATCCTGTCTCCTTCTCCTCTTTACCTTTATCATTTTGACTTTCCATTTTTATCTGTTCATTAGTAACTACTTTTCACTCTATTTATTTCATGTTATTTATTCCTCTTTGACTTACAACTTTCATTCATCTGATTCCTTTTCTACTTTTTTCTCAATGATGTCTCAAAATACCGGTCTTGAGTTCTTGTGACACTTCAGTTTCCCTGCTGAATCCTGTAACAAAAAAAAAAAAAAACCTACAAACCATTCAGTAACGTGTGTTGGGAATGGCACCTGTCACTGAGACCAGAAAAGGCACACAACGTTCTTTCAAGCATGCAACTTAGTTCAGTAGTATATGAGGATAATAGTAGTACAGAATATACAGTAGTACAGAATAGCACAGAAAATTTTCTGAGTGGACTGAAATACAGGTGAACTTTAGAAGATTTTATGTCATTAGCAAGCTCCACAGTTCCGGTAAGAAATCTGGCATAGTCAATATATTGGAGTAATAGTGAAACATTTCAGTAAAGAACTCGTGGTCTTTGCAGCAGTATTTATGTATTATTATGTATGTTGTCTGCTTTGCAAGTATCCTTCATAGTTTTATAAAGGGAGAAAACTGCTTGTCAATAAAAATTTGAGGACTATTGAGCTGTCTAAGCAGAATACTATATTAGAAATTTTAAAATTAAGCAAAAATTAGCTTTTAATTGAACAGATTTTATTATTCCATATTATTATTACACAGTTTATATTTAATAGATTTTATAGTTTCATTAACTTCCTAAAAAAGTCTAAGCTGCTTAGGTATTTGTACTTTTTCTGGAAGGCTGAGCTATTTTTATTTTTTATGAAAACATCAGATGCTATGGAAGATTTTTAGTGTTAGGATTTTTCAGTACTTCAAATTAATTGCAAAGGTAAAATGAGGTGCTTCCTAACTGTTCAAATATCAGTGGTGGATTTCTCTTTGAGTACTTGGATACCCTAATTAGATATGTTTATTCATTTTGAAGTAGATTATGTTGGAGTCACAGACATTGTTATCTGATAGACAGGAATTAAAGGAGCTGTGGAATTTTATGAGTTTCTGTTGTTGCTATCCCCACGCATCAACATCTATATTACATTTTAAGTCCCTGAAAATTTGTTATCTCTACAAGTGCAGGAGAACTTGTTAGAAACTTCAGTTTAAATTATTTGAATAGAGCATGCTCTATTCTTGAGCCTGCCCTCGGTAAATTCCTCTTTCAACAAGCTCGTCTATACAAACAATTGTTGCCAGTGAATTTCATGGTAAAAATAGACACTTGGATTATAAAGAACAGCCCTTTAGCTCAGGGCAAGTTGAATCTGTCTGGGGATTAGAAAATGACTCGACTTTACAGTTTCATCAGTTCCCTGACTTCTCAAGTCTTTCATGCCGTGTGAGACAGACTCCCACTTCCGAAGCGCTATCTCCTCCTGCATTTGCAGAGCATTGCTAACTCTGTTTTTGTTCTGGGATGCCATCTCTCAGATACCAGCTAATCAGGAAATAAAAGTCACTCCCTGGCTATAGGCTTACGTAGCAATGTATTTATTGTCGTATGGCTGAAAGGGGGGATTGAACCTGGGGGAAGCAAGATGTGTTACGCAGTCTGATTTATTAGTGCTCTGCCTGCTCTTCCTTGATGAAGTGTTGGGTCATAAAATGTTGAGAAGTCTGAATTCCAGGGATTGCTCTAACAATTTGATGTACTTCACAGTCCTTGAGAATTGCTTTATAGTCTAGCTCTCTGAAGCAAATGGTAATTACAGGCATGAAAGTCAGAAAAAGGAGGATTCTTACAAATATATTGGCTCAAAGGCTATATCCGTGAAGGAATTAAAAGTCTGAAATGTGTTAGGGTAAGGTACTTATGCCTTAAAAACAAAGTAGCCTCTGAATTCCTTTCCTATTGCCTGTAGCCACATTATATTTTATTTTTAAATTTTCAAATAAAAATAAGATGTTTTACCAAAAGTGTTTAAAATGGATGACCTGATCTTCAGCAAGGGCTTGTTCTTCATACCCAAGTGAATTTATCTACCTGAAAAAGCAGCAGAAAAATTGATATGGTGATTTTCAACAGTTTATAATACAGTCAAGGTTTCCATTGTGACAAGACATACGTGGTTAGTCACGTTATTTTTCAGACTGCGACTATCATACTATATATGTGCTAAACACTAGAGTGTGTTCTGCTGAAATATTGAAGAATCCCATGTTCTTCTGTTGGTTTGAAGCTAGTTGTAGACACTTAAAAAGTGTGTCAGGCAGGATGTGGTCCTGGATACCTTTGCTTTTTTCAGGGGATTGGGAGGAGAGGATTTTTCAAGTTTTATTTAAGAAACACAACTCAGAACTCAGCAATGTAAACCAGTGGTTAACTATTCGGAGTTAAAAATGTACATTTTGTTGTTAATACAGTAATATAAAGCTGGAGAAAGGTAACAAATTCCGAAAAGAAATTAATATTGCCTTCACTGTGGCTTGAAGTTTCAGTACCGACATTTCTTTAACTCCTTCTCTTTCCATCTTTGTCACCTGTCCTTTTGCTGCATCACAGCAAAAGAAGCAGCAAATAGGCCTGGCTGCTCAGTATCCTAGTGCCTGACAGGAGCTGGCCTGGTTTTGGTTTAGTTAACAAACTATAGCAAAATAGGGATTCCATTTTTCACGGCAAGTGAGAAGAAAAAAAAAAAGAAAGAGACACTAAAACTCACCAAAGGGGTGTTTCTAAGGCGTTACAGTACCTTACAGTACCTTGGATTTTTTTTTTTTTTTGGTGATGTAGATTAAGTATACAATGAATATGTGTAAACCATCATCTGAAGAGTGGCTATGTCTGTACTTCCCATTGCACTTCTCTGTGCGCTGTGAGGAGGGAGGGAACAATTGATTAGATCTATTACATGAAGCCTGGAAAATTGTTGAAGGGTCAGAGAGATGTGAAGAGTTGTAGAAATTTGTCTAAGGTTAGGAATTATTCAAATATCCATTTGTGCAAATTTGAGAGAAGTTTTTTTCACTTTTAGCAATTTACTATTTCTCAGCAAAAGATTGTCCTCATTTTTATTGCAGCTTGCAGCTGGAACTGGGTAGCAAAGCTGAAAAGGCAAGAAAGTTTTTCCTCAGACATTCAGAAATCATAAAGTGCCTCTCTCGCTTTGTTTCCTGGTTTCTGCAATAGCTGCTGCATGTGTTTCCTAGTCTTGAGTCGTCTCCTGAGCAGATTCATCCTATGTTATTCATGTTGTAGGAGTGCAAAGCTGAAGATAGTATGTGACTGTTTAATGAAAAACTATGTCATTTTTAGTATTTTTGTAACTTTTGCAAAATTAAACTTAAAATACGTTAATAAGAAGTACAAAATTTAATCCAGTGACTATTTAAAATTTGCAGGCTATTGGTATGTATGCATGCTTGACTAAAATCTGTAAGTCAACTATATCGACTTAGTAAATGCTTTCTCAAGCCAAATTTTCGGTCCGAAATATTGTATTAAGAGTTGGGACTTGTGAATGTGTAACAGTAAGCTATTTGTGTGAAAGGAATGGAAATCTGCCCAGTATGCTAATGTTTGCATATATATGCTAAGGTAACAAAATAAATTTAAATTACTTACTGTTGACAGCAATAGGATTATAAAGTTCTCATAGATATTAGGAAGAAATTCTTCACAATGAAACTGGTGAGACACTGGAACAGGTTGCCCAGAGAAGCTGTGGATGCCCCCTCCCTGGAGGTGTTCAAGGCCAGGTTGGATGGGGCTTTGAGCAACCTGGTCTAGTGGAAAGTGTCCCTGCCAGTGGCAGGGGGATTGGACCTAGGTGGTCTTTAAGGTCCCTTCTGACCCAAACCATTCTGTGATTCTATGATAGTTGGTTAGTTATGCACGTTAATCAGTCAATGGGACTCCAAACACACAGCATTTTCTTAATTTGGAATACATTTTCTAACAGATATGCTTTAATTATAGGCATTTCAAGAAGATTTGGAACAGGAACAAGTCAAGGTGAACTCTCTAACCCATATGGTGGTGGTGGTGGATGAAAACAGTGGAGACAGAGCTACTGCTGCACTGGAAGAGCAGCTTCAGGTAACGACTAAACTTCTGTCTCTCAGAGAAGAAGCTATCAGTGGCAGTAAGTGTTAATAAGATTGAAGAAGAACTAATGGTAGCATTGTGTATATCCAAGTAGATGTTTCTGAGGATGACCTTAAACATTTCTGTAGGATGTGACTTTTGCACAGATGGATGAATGCATGTATTTTGGAGAGAAAACAAATATCTGAGAGCACAAGTGTTTGTCTTTTATTTCTTAACTGTATTTCATTATTCCTGACAGAAGTAACATGGTTCCCTGTTGTAGTTAAGGAGAAGTATATTGCATATAACAGTCTACACAATTCAGCAGTGTGAGTTATTGAGAATGGGAGATTTTCCTTCTGATGGGAAACTTTTGGTATATGTAGTATATTTTGTTATTAAGGTGTCATTATCCACTGGCAAGTGCTTAAAGGCACATTCATTTTAAATAGCGCCCAATAAGTGTATCTTTCAATGGCAATGCTGGTCCCAGAAAATTTGAATAGGACTTTTTAAAAATAAGCAACCCCAAATAGTGAATGTGAACAGGATTCATTTTTTGTAGACAAATAATGGTTATCAAGAAATATTAAGAAATGCTGGGTTTTCTAAAACTTTTTTTTGGGGAAAGTCATCATTTCTTACCCATTACTTTCTCATGGACATGTTTCCTGGGAAATGAAGGGAACCATCTCAATAAGTCCTTAGTTTAATTTTCTATTTCAGTGTATATCCTCTTCAGTACACATGTTTTTTACAATGTTTTATCTTTTAGGATTCTTATGATAAGACTTCCTAGAGTACTAGAATTGGGAGAATTTAGCAGCAACATCCTTGCTATTCAGACCTGTTCTAAATTGCATTTTGACCCAAAGCCTAAACAATCAAAAGACCAAAAACTTCTATATATTCTATTTTCTAAATACAATTACTTGAGTATCCTTAAAAGAATGACACATCAGAGGTACATTTGTGATAAAGCTAGCAGCAAGATATTCTACAAATTTGTCAAATACTCACTTTTGGTATAAGAAAGTTTACTGTTTCATTCACATGTTTAAAATGTTGCTCTTACTGTATTATTTATGTTGCAATGCTCTTACTGTAACTTCTGAATCAACCTAAATGGCTAATTAGTGTTGAGATACATTGATTGAAATCAAGAAGAAAGATGCTCCTGTGTTGGTGGTTAGATCTCCAGAGTCACTGCTCAAGAAGTATGGCAGTACTACAAACAAGATTCCTTCTATTTTTCTCTTTTAGGAAGAAGACTACTTTTCTTTCATTTTGCTTCATTGCCCAAGAACATAAAAAGGTGTCTGATTTTTAAATCATTAAAGCCCAAGGTTTCTATGGAGAAGCTATCAATACATTCAGCTGGAATGTATAGCTGTAGCACAGACAGATATCTGTATGCTGTCCTGAATCTAGCCAATCTGGGTACCCATACCGATAAATCAGTAATTAGTCTGGAGTTTAGAGTAGGTAGTGCATGTTCTGCTAAGATGCTGAGTGCTGCAACTTCAAAAATAAGGCTCAGTTTTCTTTACTGCAACTTTTTAGTCACTCAGAGAGCACAACCTGCCCAAAGTAACAATGCAGCCTCTACTGATCTGTCATTTATTACTCTCTTTTGAATTCATCTTAAGTGTCAGAACTGTGATGTATCTGCTCAAGACGGTCTCTTAACCTTTCAGAATTTCTTGCCAGCTTCTTGTATTCTGTTCAGTGGAATAAAGCAGATCCCTTGCAAGCACATGGTTCCAGAAACTAAACCAGGAAAATATCTTGAATCGAAGAGAAAGAAAAATGAGATGAAATACAAAAATGTATGGGGAAAAGGTTCAACCAGGATATTATTCTATGTTGTCAAACAGTAGGTTCTTGCAAAGATGCTTATGGTGAAGTATGACCAAAAGATCAAAAATTATTGAAGGTATTTGATATTTACTACGCTTCATGAAGACATACAACTGAGATTTTTTAATAGTGTGAAAAACAAATGAAACGTTGGTGGGTTCGAGGGCATTTAATCTAATTTCATATCTTCAGAAAGATATCTGAACAATTAAGAGCATATCAGGTGATACACCTGCATCTCCCTATTATTACACTGGTTGCAAAGGTACCATTTGTATCCCATGCAACTTCTGTGGTTGACCCATATTGGAATCCAACCTGAAATAGAACTCAGGCATTATAATAATACATTTACCCCATTAAAGAAACATAAAGAATGATAAGTGTAAATGGAACACAAAGGAAATACACCATTTATAACTGTACTACTGGAGAAGGCATCTGGTATTGGAATAAAGTGTGCCCAAGTGTTACTGTCATTGAGAAGGTATATTCTTTGAAAGATGCCAGTAAGGCAATTGGTAAGGCACCATACCCTGCAGCGCAGGCGTGCTCTGAGCAGAGCGCAGGGTGGCGGAACAGCCCAGCTGCTGTTCAGTTCCCTGCTTGGATCACTCTGTCTGGGTGAATCTGAAAGAAAAGTTCAATACCCATTGCTCTAGAAGTCAAGGATATGTAGCAATATTACAGATGCTAATAAAAACAAAATACAGATATACAGCTGTGGGATTTAGGGTGTTAGGAAAGTGTGGAGACTTTCATAATTTTATGCCCAGGAAATCTGAATTACCACGGTCCTACCACAGTTACCTACTAACCTGGCAAAATGTTACATCTGCTTTTTCGAGTGTACAGAGAGATTGCTTGGATTTTTTTTTTTTTTTTTTTCACGTCACTTGCAAACTGAATGTAAGCATGGGAGATACAAAGTGTTGGCAGGCACAATCATTAGAGCATTTGACAAAAAGCACGATGGAGCAAAGTTCAAAGCTTGATTATATATCTGCCAGTCTGACTTTTAAAAGTAGAACAAAACAAGAGTATGCACTGTCAGACAAAAGAGCTGAATAGGGCTACCTGAGTGAAATACTAGTCCGGATCAGATGTTTAAGAAAGTGAGCAGTTACTACTATGTAATAATCAAGGCTGCGTTTTCCAAGCAGCTGCAATTCAGTTAAGCCTTTTTTTAAAAGAAAGGATTGAGATGGTGATTCCTGAAATATTTTCATATATAAAAACATGTATTTATATAATGCATATATTTATACATGTATCTGTATAAAACAATGTTAAAAGCTATAAAAAGGTCATTTACAGATTTTAAAAGTCTCGGCAGGGTGACAAGAATCTATACTGGCTTCAAATTAACATTGTAGAAGCTCTTATGATTTATTGCATAAGCCAAAAAAAAAATCTATTTAAGAGACAGTTAATGGCACAGAAGCCAAAGGTGTCTCATGAAACAAACTATCCGTAGAAAAGTTAACCTTGCTTGGAAAAGTAAAAGTAAACACAATTACAGTGCTTCTCTTACAAATAGCTGTTGCCCTAAGGTAGTCTGAGAGATTATAGCTAGCCTAGGTGAGCGTGAATATTAAAACTACTTTTACATAACGTTGATTACTTGGCATATCAGTGTGTGACACATTGTGAGGCTCTAGCTATTTATGCTGCTGCTAACTGACTATTTAGACTTGTAACTCCTAGACCCCATTAGACTCTATCCAGATCCTTACCAAAAAGGCAGCTGCTGAGTAAGGCTCAAATCTGGTTTTAGTGCTGCAAAATCTTTAGCTGCCTCCCAAGATAAGAAACAGAAGGCCAGCTACCTCAGGGATGTGTATGACTATAGTGGATTGTCTTGTACCCCTCCAGGGAAACCTGTGTGCTCAACTACCTCCCTGAAGTGCCTGTACACCACTGCATGCAGTATGGGCAACAAACAGGAAGAGCTAGAGATTTGTGCACTGTCGAAGGTCCATGGTCTAATTCCAATTACAGAAACATGGTGGGACAGCTCGCGTGACTGGAATGCAGTCATGGACAGCTATGTACTTTTTAGGAAGGACAGGCCAGCAAGGCATTGTGGTGGAGTTGTTCTTCATGTGAGAGAGCAACTGGAGTGCATTGAACTCTGCCTAGGGGTGGATGAAGAATGAGTTGAGAGCCTATGGGTAAGAATTAGGGGGCAGGCCAATATGGGTGACACCATTGTAGGCGTTTACAGCAGGCCACCTGATCAGGATGGGGAAGTTGACGAGGCCTTCTACAGACAGATGAAAGTTGCCTCACAGTCACAGGCCCTGGTTCTCTTGGGGGGCTTTAACCACCCTGATATCTGCTGGAAAGACAACACAGCTAGGCATGTACAGTCCAGGAGGTTCCTACAGATCACTGATGATAACTTTTTAACACAAGGGTGGAGGAGCCAACAAGGAGAGGAGTCCTGCTGGACCTGATACTAACGAACAAAGAAGGACTGATTGGGGATGTGAAGGTTGGGGGCTGTCTTGGCTGCAGCGACCATGAGATGGTGGAGTTCTAGATTCTGCATGGAAGCAGCAGGCCAACAAGTAGGATTACAGCTCTGGATTTCAGAAAAGCTAACTTTGCCCTCTTCAAAGACCTACTTAGGGGAATCCCATGGGTTAGGACTCTAGAAGGCAGGGGACCCAGGAGAGCTATTCAAGAACCACCTCCTCCAAGCTCAAGATTGGTGCATCCCTACGAGTAAGAAGTGAAGTAGAGGAGACAGGAGACCTGCATGGGTGAGCAATGAGCTTCTAGAAAAACTCAAAGGGAAAAAGGAAATGTACAGAATGTGGAAAAACGGACTATCCATGTAGGAGGAATATAAGAATGTTGTCAGAGCATGTAGGGATGCAATGAGGAAGTCTAAGGCCCGCTTGGAATTGAAGCTGGCAAGGGAGGTCAGGGACAAAAGGAAGGGCTTCTACAGGTACATTGGTAGCAAAAGGAAGACTGGAGAGAATGTGGGCCCGCTGCTGAACAAGTAGGGCACCCTGGTGACAGAGGATACAGAGAAGGTGGAATTACTGAATGCCTTCTTTGCTTCAGTCTTTACTGCTAAGGACAGCCCTCAGGATTCCCAGTCTCTGAAGGTAAGAGAGAAAGCCTAGAGAAATGAAGACTTCCCTGTGGTCGAGGAGGATTGGGTCAAAGACCACTTAGGC
>VZSC01008079.1:422619-433787 GCA_013398225.1 Steatornis caripensis
GCATCTGGAGTACTGTGTCCAGTTCTGGGCTCCCCAGTTCAAGAGAGACAGGGAACTACTGGAGAGAGTCCAGTGGAGGGCTACGAAGTTGATCAGGGGACTAGATCATCTCTGTTACGAGGAAAGGCTGAGACACCTGGGCCTGTTTAGCCTGGAGAAGACTGAGAGGGTGGGTCTCAATAGGGCAGGGCCAGACTCTTTTCGCTGGTGCCCAGTGACAGGACAAGGGGCAATGGGCACAAACTGGAGCACAGGCAGTTCCACCTGAACATGAGGAGGAACTTCTTTACTGTGAGGGTAACAGAGCACTGGCACAGACTGCCCAGGGGGGTTGTGGAGTCTCCTTCTCTGGAGATATTCAAAACCCGCCTGGATGCATTCCTGTGCACCCTGCTCTGGGGGAACCTGCTTTAGCAGGGGGGCTGGACTGGGTGATCTCCAGAGGTCCCTTCTCACCTCTACCACTCTGTGATTCTGTGAAAATCAAAGGACTATACTCGCAAATATGTTGCAGTAGTCCGAGTCATTTCTCAGGAAAGTATCGTAAATTATCTTTAGCCCAGAGAAATGGCTGTATAACATAAAGAAGCCATGAAGTCAGGGAGATTTTTCTCTAATTATACCCAGCAGACAATAAATCCCTTAAGGACTCTTGTGGGCTAGTTCAAATTAGAACCTTCCCCAGGCTTCAAGTGTCAGGGTCTGTGCTGGAAAGAAATCTGCATTAAATTGTTATCAAATGCTTCTTGATGGCCTTTTCCCCTGCTGAGGGAAAGGAGCTGAGAGTGTAATTTACACTGAATATTATATACTCATGTTATTCAGGCTACTATCCTTTGATTGAAGATGATGTATGTGTAGTTCTTGAAAAAATAAGTCAAAATAAGTGAGGAATGTTAGAGAACTGCCCATGCTGCTTATTGCTGCTGGGAGAAATTCTGTGAATGTGCTGAATATTTCCTTTTTTAAAAATTATTTTTGCATTTAGTCAATATCATATCTCCACTATTTCTCATTACTTTAAGGACTAGATAGCTTTACTTTATTAGAAAAGCATCTTTCAAAAAAACGCTTGTATTGGTTGCAGACTTGAGGCATATTATTTCAGGTTTTGTATATTGACTCCAGTGTTCCCAAGAGTTGTATTGGGTTTCCTCATTTTCTCCTGTTCTCATGTTTCCTTACTTTGACCTTTTTCCACACTAGAAAAATTATATCTTCTGCTTTTTGTAGTCATAAATATTCTCAATTAAAAAAAAAAGTTTATTTTACATGCAGATTTCTCTGCAAAGTCCAGCTAGGGCTGTAAAAAGAGGCATTTCAAGAGAGCTGGGAGGTGTTTTACTTTGTCCTGTGGATTCAGTCAGTTTCTCTGGAGACTTGTTTTCCAAGGTGTTATGAACAAAACCCTTGGTGCAGTCTGAGTTTCCGGACCTCACACAAGCTATCTACAGCATTGACTATGATTTGGTGTGAGGTAAATTTAAGCACTGTATGATTTAGTAGTCAGTATCTGCTTTAGTCAGTCCTGACATGTATTTCCGACTTGAAACTTTGTGCCTTAAACCTACTCAACCAAACAGTGTATCTTGGTGTCATGGTTGTTATGATCTCTCATGAGAAATAACAGGTTTAAGGCAGGTCACGGTATCAACCCTTTTATTAGTGCAGTTACTTAGCCATTTAACTTGTTTAACTTTTATTAAAATAAAATCTCTTGTGAAACTATTGAGACAAAATTAAAAGGTACGTTTTGTAGCTCTTTGGAATCATATGCTGAAGATAGTGTTTTGTATTGACGTACCAAAACTTTTGTAGTGTGCAAATCACTGCACTTAGAGTAAATGCCAAGCCAGATACTTGATCTTGTGCTCTTGAGGTTTTGGTGTTTTCTAGATGAGCAAACAAAAAATATTTTTCAAGCAATATGACAGTTATGAAGGCAAGTTATTGAAGATTTTACTACTGATGTTGAGAGCAAACTATTTCTTTGCGAGGACTGTTAAGAAAAAAGTCAGCTCCTTGAATGTGAGATATTTTAAAATTACTCAGGTATAGGGTTTTTTGTAGAATACTTCTTATCAATAAAAGGTTTACTGCTTTATTTATAAGTCATCAAAATAATGCAATATGTAATAGAATTGTGATATAAAAAGATAGGGAACTAGTTTGAGGCTTAGTCTATGATTAGCATAACTTAAATGTGAGCAATCAAATACTTTATGCTGTCACATATGGAGAAATTAAGTAACTGAGATCATACGTGACAATACACATGTGTGTGCTTTTTGCTATTGGTATCATAAACATCAAGAAAAATGATGATTGTATACCAATGGCTAGGACATTCAGTATGTGTCATTAATTGAATTATGGGTGGTTATGTGTGGTATGTGTACATATGGAACTGTGCTGAATTGCAGTTAGTGGTAGAAAAGGAGTCGTATAAGTGTAGATTTAATGATCCTGGGACTGAGTCTATAGCTCACGCTAGGCTTGAATTTGTAGATATTCCTACTGCAAGTGTCTAATATGGTGCTGTATTGTATGGAGTAGTATACATCAAATTCATTTCAGCTTGCTTTGTATTCTAATAGAGAATATTTATAGTGTTCTTGAAAAGAGTTTAGAAAAAGAAATGTTTATATTCTTTCACCAGTACTTCAGAGGTAATTAAAAGGAGAAGAAAACATATAATCCATTGAAATATTATTTTTCAGTTTATCTCAATGTTATCCATCCCATGTAATTCATTGATTATTTATTATTTAATAACAATTAATTAATATTAAATAAGTAATAGGTAACTTGTTATTTGTTTGCAGAGATTAGTGTGTGTTTACGCCAACTCCAGTTTTCCTCTGCATCTATGCACTTTACATAAGTATATATCCATTCTATAAGTCCCATTGTGAGGTGGAGATGTAAGAGCTTGCATAACTCATGGTGTTACATACTTCAAAAATTAATTTTTCTTCACAAAAATGTAGAGTCTGTGAAAGTCTATGCATTCTTTTCTAGAGGTCCTGTTTGAACAAAATGTTTTTCTTGTCAGAGACCTTGCATTTGACTTGTATGAGAATTCAAAATTTCGGGCAGGTGCAAACTATTGGTTAAATCTGTGCTGGTTAATTTATTCGGATCTACGCCTGCATTACAGATGGAGAGATATTTGGTCATGAAAATATTTTTTCTAAAAGCATTAATCTAAATCAAGGTGCCAAAACTTTTGCTGCTTAACTTTGGGATGATTCATGAATCCTTCTGCAAAAGCTCTAAATGTATTTTTTAAATGCAGTACATAATTAGTGTCCATAAACTTCAGTGTAAACCAAGCACCAAACCAACCAAATGTAATTCACCTCGCCATCTGTATATACAGAATTTTAGAAATTAAGAAACTTTTCTCCTGTGATAGTGGGAAGAAAGAACATACAGGGAAAATGAAGTACTTAGGCTTGAACCTTGTTAAGGAATAACAAGAAGCTGCTTCTTGGACTTCATTGAATCATATACAATGTTTTTGAATAGTTAACTGATAATAGTTATCCTGAATTGTGGGAATTACTAAGAAAGACAGAATCTCAGATCAGGGTTCAGATTACAAACTTCTGAGCTATGAGGAAGGATATGCTTATCATTTTAGACCTAGTAATTAGCAAACAAAGCAGTCAAGTTAAAAAAAAAGTTCAACTGAATAAAAAACCTGAACCAGTGCTGGATATTGCAATCTACTAGATTGTCTTCTGGGCTTGGACAAAAAAGAGGATGCAGATGTTGAGACTGTCTTGAGCTAAACTGGAAATGTAGTCATATTCAGGACAAACTAAGTATAATTCATCATTTTTTTAATATTAAGATTTTTATTTTTTCAAAACAGATTTTGCAGAAATGATCCTATTGAGTACACATTAGAGTATACATAGTATTTAATAAATACTATCTATGAAATAATTTTATATAAAAGGGTATAAATAATTTTTTTTAAAAAAGAAAATTTGGATTAAGTGGCTGTGAATAATATTCTGCACCACTTTGTGTCATGTAAGTTGGCAATTTTGTTTAATGATGAGTGGGTAAAATGAATGGGTAAAATATGTTGTACTCTATTTCCTGCTAAGCTGAGGACATAAATGTTTCACCAGCAATTTTTTGTTTCTGTTAATACTGAAATTAGCTTTCTGGAATATTCGTATTCAAAAACTGAACTGAAATTAGCTTTCTGAAATATTCACATTCAAAACCTAAACTTTTTCGTGTTTACTTGAATTGGTGATCTTTGATCACATTATGTTTTATGGCAAGCAAAGACTAACACCAAACATGATTCTAAAGTGAAAAGAAATCTCATTCTTAGATTTGCAAAACTGCTTGGTTTTTTTGTCTAGATCTAATTAGTAAAGAAAGCAAATACCTATTACATAATTCCAAATACATACCAAAATCATGATCCTAATATTAAGCGCCCAACAAGCAAAACAAAACAATTTCCTCAAAACCTGCTTTGTATTTATGCAGTAAGTGACTGAAAAGAAATGCTTTTCTGTATTACTGTGTAACATATATATTTGAGCTATTTAAGAATTGGCATATTTTTGTATTAGCATTATTATGCTAGTTGATTAGAAATAGGTTTTTTTTTTTTTAATTCAGGCAATATATAATATAACTCAATGGCATGACAACTGCCTGTTTAATCTGCAAGATTTATTTACAGTTTTAGCATTCACTAAATGAAAAATATGATATCTGCTAACTTTTTACTTTGACATAAAATTGGTAAAGCCACAAATTCAAATGGCATCTTGAAATTTTACCTTTCATTTCCTAGGCAGTGCAAAATAAAATTCTTTCATTCCTGATAGAAAAAACAGTTGGAATTGTAATTCCTTGGTTTTAAAAAAACACCATTTGAATGCTACATTTTTGCTGAAATTAAATTATAATTCCTATGAAAAATATGTAAATATGAAAAATATAGAATCATAAAATATCTCAAGTTAGAAGGGACCCATGAGGACCATCAAGTGAATAAATAAATATGAATAGAGGAAGAAACTATTTTTTCTTCTGTCAAGACATGTGCTTTTGAAGTAGATGAAAAGAGAATGCAGTAGTATAGAATATCTTGCAGATTTTATAAAGTGCTTTATTTGGGAGGAGCTGAATAATTTGCATGTGATTCTCCGGGATAATTAAATCATTGTAAATTGTTGCAATAAAAATTGTATAACATGTCACACCATCATGGCAGTATTAAGTCTCATCCACTGTCTTGGGCTTTTTTCAATAAATGCTAGTAGGAAATTAAAAGAAAATAATAATGCTTGATTTCAACTAAAGTAAGGAAAAGAGAACAAGGTAGTGTTTTGTGAAACTTTAAAATGTATATAGTAAATATCTGGGAAACCTCAGTGGGATTTCTGGTGGTGTGTTAGCTCATAAGGTGGGTTTTTTTCCCCACTGCAGTATTTCAAAAGAGGTAAGAACTCGGATAACTGCACTGACGGTGCACCTTAAGAACCAGATACTTCTTTGCTTTGATCACATCTTTGAGCCACCATAATTACATTTCAAGTAGTTATGTTTTGGGCATTATAAAGTTTTGAAACAGAGATTTTTTTGGAGAGCATAGTACCAGAGACTTAGTAGAAAAATGTATCTGTAGATCGGTATTAAAATTTTCTCTTTTTGGCTCTATTTCTTCTCCTGTTCTCTCCATTTTGGTTTTATTTCAAATGGTGATAAGATCCATTTCAGTGTGACATGCAACATGTTTTAAGGGCTTAAGACTAGAAAAAGTGCATCAAAAGTGTTTTCACAAAAATTTGTAATGCCATAGGAAAATCAGATTGTCTTTTTTTTTTTTTTTAAACGAATGCAAACCTCTGTTGTGTATTTCTTTCTAGCACTTTGGAAACCGATGGGCAGCCATCTGCAGATGGACGGAAGACCGATGGGTCCTTCTGCAAGATATTCTTCGTAAATGGCAGCACTTTGCAGAAGAGCAGGTGAGTAGTTTTAGTAGATACAAATTGGAATGTTCAAGAAATTGCACTTGGAAAGGCCTGACTGAAGCCTTTTCATTCTCTTCTCTCCAATTTTCTTTCAGTGCCTTTTTGATGCATGGCTTACTGAGAAAGAGGATGCTGTAAGCAAAATTCATACGACTGGCTTTAAAGACCAAAATGAAATGATGACCAATCTACACAAATTAGCTGTACGTATTTTTCATTCTCCTATTTTATTTTCAACTTTCTTATTCATGAGTCAGAGTGCAGGTGGCTTTATCCCACTCTCAGACAATAAGGCTTAACAGAACAGCTGTTTCATACTTTGGGAATGGATGTCGTCTCACGTGGATAGAGTATGTTTATCCATGGCCTTGCTGATTAAGGAACCAATAGGTACAGATGTTTTCCCTGGTAGTCTCTTCAGTGAAAAGTTGATGAACTAAAATAGAATTTGAATACATTAAAATATGTATACTTTTATACTGAGAGTTTCTTTGTTGATACTATTGATGTGTATATTGTGTATGAGACTGAATATGCATATGGGTAAGTACTTATCATGCAGCAAAAAGTGTTAAACATTCCTTGAACTTGAAAAAGCTAGAGACTCAAACATTGTGCAGTGCTGACATTAGTATTACTTTACAACTATACCTCAACCATATTTCGGGAATCTAGTTACATACATAAAATGTACCCTTTTCAACATGTCCTCTACCTTACCCTTCAGAAATTACTCTACTATGCATCATCTTTATGGAGGAAATGTAGGTCTGATTGGTTTAGAAAGATGCTGTGCATGGAGAGGTGGAAAGCTTGTCACAGCCTAGACTTGCAAATGGTTTTATAGCATCAGGACCTTTGTAAATAAAATGGTATGGTATGTGTTATTTTTGCACATAAAAATGACTGTTTATGCATTTAGAGGAAAGCAAACATTCATGTCCATGCTTTTGTTAAAATAGATAAGTTATTATTGCTGTAAATAGGAACTTCATTGGTAATCTTCTGTTTAAACAGAACTATTATTATTTGTTTTGTCAAATACGAGGAAAAAATGTTCTAGGCATTACTTCAAGACTTGGTTTTACAGTTTACATGTTACAAGTTTCAGGCATCTACAATTCTCAATTTATTATTAATTATTTGGTTATACAGTAGGCTCAACCTTAGATTTTTAAAAATTATTTTAGAATTTGTCCTTCTCATCTTTCTATATTAAAAGTAGAAACATTTGAGCTTTTGGTCAATAAAAATACCGTGATGTTTCTGAAGTTTAAGTAAGTGTGATGTTTTTAAAATTTACTAGAGTTTATCCTCACGCATACAAATATATAGGGGCTTTTTATTTAAAAAAAGAATAAAAATATAGTTTAATTGTTTAATTCATAACTGCCTTGCATCTGATCCAGAATTAGAGGTAAATGTCCCTGTTCATTTATAGAATGACTAAGAAGTTAATATTTCTTAATTTTTTTTCAAAATTCAAGATCCCAAAGTGTGATTGCCAGCATAATCTTAAAACACTGTAATTATTATGCTACTACAGTTTTTTTTTCCTTCTTCTTTTTCCCTCTGTAACTCTTTAGGGGCTAATAAAAACCTATATTTAGAAGTGCAGACCTGCATTCTGATTAAAGATTACTTAGGATTAAGTGAACTTCTTTGTAATGGAAAGGAACTCTTCATGTAGTCAGTCGTCTCAGTGTATATGCTGCTTGAAAATTCTAGTAACCTAACACGTAAGCAGTCTTGAAGTTGACTTCAAGCCAGGCTTTTATTAATGCATAATGAAACAGAGGCAACTCAAGATGCTTAGAGTACCTTCATGAAGAAAAATTTATGGCAAGAAATTCAGATTTATTCAATAAATTAGTACTTGTGGATTTCAGCATGTTGCTGGAGGAGATAGCAACTAGAGGTTGAAATGTTTATGACAAATTGTCAAGTAGCAGGCTGTTAATGATTTGAAAGTGTTCAGGGTAAGACGAGATTGAGTACCTTTCAAAATTGCTTAGAAATATGTGTTAAGAAGGAAATACTTTCCTTTAGTAGTATTTTCATAAATTTGGTTAATGAAATAAATTAACACTTTTATGAAGTTAGTTATGTTGCCAGCTTAAATTGTTAGGCATTAGTGTCATGAAAGCATTGACAGTCTTTCATGAAACTGAATGTTTGAACACAAGAGTAAATAAAGTGATTCTTCCATCTCCCTGAACCTCAACAAGAATTACGTCATCCCTGACAGAACAGGCAGGTTTATTAATAGCAACTTAATCTTTTTTGCCCATGAATAACTTTGATGTTTTTGGAAACAGCTGATCCATAATGCAGAAGTTTTAAATATTTAATGTTGATGGTATGCTGGAGAAACACTGCCTCTTTAGTCTCTTTGATTTCTAGTAGAAAGATATTTTCTGCTTTTGGAATTCCTCTGTCAGGTTTTAGACCTAGTAGCAATCACCTCCGAATTTCAGTATGTATTTTTACCTTCACACAATGGCAAATTGTCAGGGGTTTGGTGGAAGAAGATTTACTATTTTAGTCTTCCCTGAATCACAGGGAATTTGTATTAATACATTACCCACATGAAAATTCTGGTCAGGAAATATATTCTTCCACTCTTGGACTGTATTTTTAAAAAATAGGAAAAAATGGGATCACGGTATCCTGATCCTGACATGCAAATCATGCCTGTCTTTTTGTGTATGTTATCTTGGACATAGAGGTGTGTTTGGATGTAGCAAAGGAGAAGCTGTCACGAAAAATCACCTTTATAATTAGGCCAGCTTATTCCACAATTGTAAAGGTGAGTCAGTGAGGCAATAAACATGCATTCTTTTACTAACGTAAAAATGTTTAGATTCTGAACAACAAGGTAGCTCGGTCCCTCAGTTTTCTAATTATTTCCAGCAGGAAATTACAGTATTAATTTGTTCTGTTAGATCTGAAGAATTTTAGATTTGATATCATGATGTTGCATAAGAGCTTCCAGCCTATTTCTATCTGTCTCTCTTACATGCACAACTTGGCAAGATTAAGGTCATATTCTTTAGCCAGATTTCAGGCTCTTAAGCCTGAAGGAAATTTCTGATGATATTTTATTAAGCTATTTAGCATGATGACTGTTTATTTGAAATTCTACAACCCTGCTACAAGGTCCTAAGCCTTCTGAAGTCCCTGAAGTAAAATAGGTCTGTTGAGATGCTGTTCATAGTATGAAAAAAATGTTGACTCTTACATCACATTAATCATTACATCACATAGTAACAAATAGAAGGTAAAATAAGAAAGAGCTGCTGGTAGTTTTCATGCATATTTGAAGTTCAGGGTACTTATGAAGAAATCAGGATTTAACTACTGCCTACTGATGCAAAAGTACATCAGTGTCTTCTCCACAGTAATTTTATCTCTTGATTCTCAAGTAGGAGGAAATACACTCTTAATTTTAGTTAAGACAGGGTTTTTGATAGTAAACACTATTACTGCTTAAAATTAAGCTTTCATTTCTTAGACTGGTAGTCGGTATACATGTACTTGCAGACAGTAATTTGAGTAAGCAGAAAGATTGAGATTGTTCATGAACCAAAATCTCCATACATGGATTCCTGTTTTAGGATTGCTGGAAGATTTTTGAAGTGCAAATTCCGATTATTTGACCTGGTATAAACAGGCATGTGTTTTCTCAAAATTTGATCCTTTCTAACAATTTCACTACAGGCTCACCATTATTAACAACTATTAGTTCTCTGTACATTCTTTCTCAGATATGATTCTCCCGAACTGAGAGAAGGAGGCAAATACAAACTTTTTAAGTAAAGCTATGTAAATTAAACTTTGATATTCAATTTGGTGTCAGAATACTCTAATGTATGGAGGTGGGGATACACGCTGGGCAGTGGAAGACAAGATGTTTCGAAATCCATATAACAGAAGAGAGACTCGTGATGTCCCGAAGGTTGTGATGCTATGGTGGGTTAGCCTTGTCTGGCCACCAGGTGCCCCGCAAGACACTGTCTCACTCCCCTTCTCCTTCTTCCCCTCTCCCTGCAGGGCAGGGGCAGAAAATAAGATGAAAAACTCATTGGTCAAGATGAGGACAGGGAGGTTGCTCACCGATTGCTGTCACAGGCAAAACAGACTTGACTTGGGGAAGGTTAATTGCCAACCAAATCAGAGCAGGATAATGAGAAATAAGAACAATCTTAAAACACCTTCCCTCATCCCTCACCTCTTCCCAGGCTCAACTGCTGACTTCTCTACCCTCTCCTGAGTGGCACAGGGGGATGGGGAGTCAGTTCATAATGCTTTGTCTCTGATGCAGCTTCGTCTTCCCACTGTTTCCCTGCTCCAGCATGGAGTCCCACCTATGAGAACAGTCCTTCATGAACTGCTACAGCGTGTGTCCTTCCCACAGGCTACAGTTCTTCACTAACTGGTCCAGCATGGGTCCTGTCCATGGGATGAAGTCCTTCAGAAATAGACTGCTTCAGTCTGGATTCCCCCGCGGGGCCACAAGTCCTGCCAGAAGAACTGCTCCATGGGGCCACAGCTCCTGCCAGGAGCCTGCTCCAGTGCAGGCTCTCCAAAAGGTCACAGCTTCCTTCATGCACATCCACCTGCTCTTTTGTGGGGTCCTCCGTGGGCTGCAGGGGAACAACCTGCATCACCATGGCCTTCTCCACAGGCTGTAGGGGAATCTCTGCTTCAGATCCTGGAGCACCTCCTCCCCCTCCTTCTCTGACCTTGGTGTCTGCAGGACTGTTTCTCTCACATTTTTCTCAATACTCTCTCTTACAGCTGCTGCACAGTGGTTTCTACCCTTTCTTAACTATATTATCACAGAGGTACCACCGTAATTGCTGATGGGCTTAGCTTTGCGCAGTGGTGGGTCTGTTTTGTAGCTGTCTGGAACTGATTCTATCTGACATGGGGGCAGCCCTTGATGTCTTATCACAGCAGCCACTGTTGCAGCCCCTCTGCTGCCAAAACCTTGACATGTAAACTCAGTATAGATGCTGTCCCTCTTTTTCCCTCAACTTTCGCAGTCACATTTTCATTGTTATTGAAATGAATGGGTAAAATATATTTTTGGTCAGTGTAGCAATTAAACCAGTTCTAAAGTTCTGTTAAAATTGATATCAAGTCATT
>VZSC01008079.1:433902-497383 GCA_013398225.1 Steatornis caripensis
GATATCAAGTCATTTAGGTTTCTTCTTAATTTATATACTGTACCCATAATATCTGTTTATAAGAATTTTTGTTCAGATAAAACTGTTTATTGCAAGAATTGTGTGTGTTTTAATAATCTCTAAGGCTTGTTTCAGAGGATTCATTAGTGTTTCCATGTGAAAATTTATCTCTCTTATCATTAACTCTCTTCTGAGATCTGCTTAGTCTAAAGGTCAGAAAAACTGTTAGGCTTTACTACTACGTACATATATTAATACTGACTTTTCTTCTTTATTTTTTTTCCCTGATGTTGATGGGTAGTTGCTCTAGTTCTAACAATATTTCCTTAAAACAACTGTTGGATTTTTTTTTCCACCTACCATTTATTCACAGTCACTATAATTGTCTGTGAATTCTTACACAAGATGAAGGATGACACAGAGCATGGACTGTGCTGGAGGATGTGACGCACTGAGAATGTAGAACATAAGTAGACAGACTGAGGTGACGTTTTACTGGCATTCATTGCGCAGGCTTGAAGGGTTGTTTTAAAGTCCTGTGCCTATGTTTTGTAACCTGTAAAATATGGTGGAGTTCCTTTCTTTTTTCATAAAACATGTTGAGATCTACTGCAAAGGCATACAAGATTCTAGGTCTATATATTTATAGTTATTATTCTTTTAAGATGGAGTTAAATCTTCACTTGCTTCACTTAATGCAAATTTCTTTACTTATTGGAAGAAATAAATTAGATACTACACTATTTTTTACTAGAATAAATCTCTTAGCAGCCAAACAATTACTTTACAGCAGATGTTGCTGATTAGAATATTACACTGAGCAAATGCATTTTTTGGTGATGTTTAAGGAAAAGAAAAACAGCAATAATTAAAAACTTGAAAGCAAAAAAACAACTAGTAGAAGCCCATTAGCAACAAATAAGGAAATCACTTTATGTTGTTCAAATATTGGAGCTTATAGTATGTACTTGACAGAAGTTACGACTCAGTTATTTGATAATTAATTTCATAAAGCAAACAGTCCCATTTATTCTCTTGCAGATTGTTAAATTACATGTTTTGTTGCTGTTTAGTTAGTATTTTAGGTCTATTTTTGATGAGAAAAAAAATAGAGCATATTATTGGTTACTGTAGCATATGGCGAGGTTTTCGGTAAGGAAATGTGCAAACAGAACCCCCCAGTATATTCTTACAGATTAACATGTAGCTATCACAAAAGCATTTTAGGTAGTAGTGAGTGGTATCTTTGGCACGTAGAAAGTCGTAGCATCCTTCTCTTCCTAGTGTTTCACTTGCTGTGTTCCATGTATCTGCGATTGATGCTGAATTTGTTTGCATGTTATACAGCTATTGTCAGCTATAGAGGCTGGAAATAAAACACTGCTGCTCAGAATTCACTAATCATTTTGCATAGGATACCACCTTTTATTATTTCAGTCAGTGTATGTGGTGGCTTTCACATAAGCTTTTTCTGATGCTGTAGGCCAAAAAACCCCAAAATTCAAATATAGCAATCCTTGCAATTTTAAGATGCTAGGCTTTTGCATCTAGTCTGCTCCCTCTGTTAGATCTGTTACTACACAAACAGATTCTTAAATATGAAATGTGTTAGCAGCTGTTTCTTAGAGATGTCAATCTAAATTTTGTTCTTAACTGTACATTAGTAATTATGATGTTTCAAACCACATCTGAATGGAAGGAGTACTGCTTACAAAGACTACGAATCTCTGTTTTACTGAGCTGTATTTTAGATCACAATTTTGAATGATATGGCTATAAGAAAGTATGTAGACTAAATTTTGTTATCTAATTATTTCTTTCATTGTCCCTTTCAAAATGTATGGGAAATGCCGTGGGGATTAGATTGCAATCCTCAGCTACACAGAGAGTTCAAAATTTGGCCATGGTTAACACAGATTAGGGTGTAGAGTATGAATGCCTAAAGGTATGAAAATCAGTGGGGTAAAGCAGTAGAGCATTAAAAAATAAGCCCAGTTGAGAACTGGAGCTATGGACTCTTGAATCTGTGAACAGCCTGCTTCATGGAGAGGTTGGTTTGTCTAGATCTTGGGAGTTTCAAGATCCCTTGGCAGTTTACTGCAATAGAGATGCGAAAACTTACAATTTCTCGTTTTCTGTTAGCGTCTATGCATTCAAACTGTATGGCGGCTTGCAGAGATTACAGCCTGTTTTACAAATCTGGAGTTTTCAGGGTCCAGCTGCAGGGCCCTTTCCTTGGCACACTCAGCAGAGCTCCTGGGGTTCCCAAGGCTTTTCCATTCCCTGGGAGACTACTGCTGTGTAACCAGGGCCTGCTGAGATCCAAGGAAGATGAGAAGTATGTGATTCTTCAGTACTGCCAAAACCAAACTAATTTTCTTTGAGCTTTCTTTTTTTTGCCATCGTAGTTTGGGGTCAAATATTATTTTTCTAGAAAACAGTTTTTTCCCAGAGAGTTTTAATATGCAATATATGACAAAGTAGAACAAAACTTTAAAGAAACTTTGGTTGAAATGTTGATATAGTTGTTAACATTAGTGCAGTTTTAAGGTTGTTAATGTCACACAACTGTTAAGTTTTTGATTTATGTCACCACCTGAGGCATGCTGTGATGTCTGGATTTGCTCCACCTGTCATGTTATATTGCTTTGTGAAGTGCAATGTGTCCATTCCACTAAGTCAGCTCTGCTGGCAGCTTTTACAGTAATGACAGCATTGGAAGTATAGGAGTTTGTATGAAGTATCCTTACCCCTTTTTGGTTCTTTATGATGCTCTCTTTAGGATTTTTCTTCTAAGTTGTTGAGTTTGGGTTTTGTTTTGTTGTGTGTGGGGTTTTTTTTTCCCCTGTATGGATTACTGTTCTTGCTGTTGTTACTTTGTTTAACAGCTCCTAAAAGGAGATCTAGAAATGAAAAGGCCAATGTTGAGTAAGCTGAAGTCACTCAGCCAAGACCTCCTTGTAGCTGTGAAAAATAAAGCAGTGGCTCAAAAGCTGGAAAGTCGTCTTGAAAATTTTGCCCAGCGCTGGGATAGCCTTGTGCAGAAGGTGGAGAGCAATTCTAAACAGGTTTGTTAAAACCATCGTTTTGTCAGTTGGTGACAGTCAAATCCTTTGCCAGTCAAATTCTTGAAGTAGTTTTGCTGCTGATGGTCATATTGTTTTACATTTTCTCCCTGCATGATTACTTAAGACATATTTTATTTTTAGGATAGCATAATACAACTGTAATGTATCTGTCCAAGATTTTATTTATCTCTTTAGGTTTTGATCTTTCTTTATAGTGTTTATTACTTTCTTGGGTCGTTAACTATGTTTTCAGGGATGATACAATCCGTAAAGAAAATACTCAATCCAGTTAATTTATTTTTAACCTATAATAGTTGGTCACTTCAAATGCACTGTTTTTATGGCTGTTTCTGTAGAATATCACTCAGTCTAAAATTAGTGTAAGAACTGTTTGCTAGTTAAAGATAAATTAGTTTTATTTCTTTTCTGCAGTGAAAGTTTATAATAGATTACAGTTTTATTTCTGTTTATGTTATGCTGCTTTACACATTAAAGAGAGAGGCCGCAAAAAGAGAAGTTTATTGGGAGAAAAATAAGGAAATCAATCCATACCTGTAGACAAAATGCCAATGAAAACAGAATGTCATCCACTGTTATTTTGCCCACCTGCTTTATGTTAAACATAATATATTAAAAAAGAAATGGAAGTTTTAAAGTTTCACATTTTTTTAAACCAGATAACAAGAATCAGTGCTGTGGTGTAGTACCGAAAACATCAATTTATTTTTCCCTAGCCATCTGCCAGCGTCTCTTTCTTACTGGATTTAAACCCAGATCAGCTCACTTTTTTCCATTCCATTATCTCAATATTAATGAGTTATTTTTGTGCTGTCTTTATGTGACTGGTGAAATGGAAATGGACATTAAGACCTTTTAATGATAACACAGAGCAGAATGTTACTGCATGCACATCTGCCCTGTCCCTAGAGGGTCTCTTATAGGTCAGTTTGATTCAATTCCCTTGACCATGCCGCACTTTGTTGTTGCTATATACTAATGCTTCTGTCAACTTATGTTTGGGTAATTAAATGAAAGCTGCTATACTTCCTATAGTGATCTGAATAACCTCTCAATAGCCTTGCTTCCAACTCATACCTTAATCTTTTAGTTTGCTCTGTGATACAGCTTCTTGTGTAGCTGAAGTTGGAAAAGTCAGTTTGGGAGGTCAGAAGAGAAGAAAATGGGGAAAGGGTACAATTTAACTCAGAAGGCAAAACCAGTTTGTGATACACAGCAAGCAGTGGAAAGTTTGATTTAACTCATATATTTGCTGCAGGAAATCTGTTGTTTCAATGCAGAGAAAAATCAAGAGATGCATTTTTAATTTGGGATGGCTAGGGCCACATGGTTTGAAGAAGTTAGTAAGTCACTCCTGAGTGTTCAAGAGTTGTTTAGATTGTTGATTGGTCCTAAAAGCAGATACTAGTATTGAAAATGGAACTTAGATTACATAAAAGAAGCCTCCTGGTGAAGTGAGCAATCCTGAGACTGTACATCTGTAAATCGTAGAGCAGCAGAGCTGGGAGATGCTTTGGATTCCCAAACCAGTCTAACTGTCTTATCATAGCAACACACTTCAGTTGATAGGCTGCTTCTCCAAGGAGAAGCTGCTTTGCTTGGCACAGAGTTGGTATATTTGTTTCAAATTGGAGACGTTGCACATTCAGTGCTAGCTGAAGGGACTATTTCCTAAGGCACTGTCGCACAGTTTAGATATGTCCTCTATGAAATACTGGTGGTGTACTTTTACCCATGTGTTTCTGTCTAGGCAGAGCAGATAACGTTTGTGAGGTTTATACATTTATTCATTACAGACCTCATTGCCGTGTTTAGACTGCGAGAAAAAAATACCTCTAAAAGATCTAATTATTTTCTCTAATCATGAACTGGGGAGGAGGATATTTGGAAGAGAGTGACAAATACAACATTTTTCACTAAAATCTATCAGAAAGTGCACATTTCATTTATCAAACTTAGATATTGATATTTATCAAGCTTAAATATTGACTTCAAAATGAATGTTATTCCATTCATTAATAATTCTCATAGTACCTTCATAATTACATTTTTGTCATTAGTTATTTCCCCTCCCTCTCTTGCTAAAGCGTCACTAAATGATTAACTTGTTAACAAAGTAAGAAATTAATTGGACGAGACAACCTCAGCCTCAGTTCAAAGCTGATTCTCCAGCTACACATAGAAAGCAGTTATATGTCCCAAAGGAAAAGTACAGAAAGTAGAATGAGAGTCCTCCCACATTTAGCCGTGTTCATTGTGGCTGAATTTAAACATCTAATCTGAACTCATGGCTGAAGCTTCTGCTGCAAATGAGTGGATGGCAAGGGTGAGAAAGAAATGCATTTCAAAAAGCAGTTTGTCCTCATCATGAAAATGTCAGCTTTCCTTCGTTGACAACACAGTGGAACCAAGGACAAGGCCAACTCCCTTATACTATATGCATAACTTTTAGAAACTCCAAACCCACGTTTGGCGAGTTCATTATACTTCACTAAATTGTACTGAAAACCTTCCCAAACTAAAGAATACACCATTCCTCATCTGAATTTCTCCCCTCGCATACATACACTTCATCAAAGAACAGATGACAGCTCCAAAAGTGAGTGTTAAGGAAAATTATGAGTTTATCAGGACTGAGGGCACTTCCAAAGGCTGTAATAATGATGGCATTAAAAGTAGGCTGCTGTATAAAAGAGAAATAAAATGGCATACAACTATTGGTGCTGTACACACATTGTACATACGTTTGCCTGTAGAGGATGAAAAGATAGATTTAAATTTGTCCACTCTGAAGAGAGATTAGTTTTAACATGTTTCTGAGATGACCTTGCTGATGTGAAACTGCAGGCAAGTATTGTATTTTGAAAGCCTTTTAATGTGCAGCCTTGTGAGTTACCTTAGCACTTTCCATATGATTTTCTAGTGGGTTAAAGGCCTAGACTGTATCGCCCCTTCTCAGATTCACATTTGTTTGTCAGGAACTTAGAGGGATGAGGAAACTACACTGTCACAATTTGGGCGATCTTTGAATAATGCATGAAACATCACTTCAGTGATTAGATTTAAGAGGGTTTTCTTGTTTGGTTGTGGGTTTTTTTTGTCAGGGAAGCTACCAAAAAGTACTTCTTTTTCGCACTTCATTGCATTTTAAAGAATTTTCCTTTACCCTCTAAAGTGTGTGCACTCTTTAAACATGAACCAACTTTGTCTTGCAGAGTTACGTTGCTGTGTAATCTTCAGTACCTTTTAGTCTTACCTAGTCTCCAATTAGAATGATTATGAACTTGAAATTCACATCTCTGTTCTCCTTTTGAAATATGTAGTATTTAACCTCCACTCCTATTGATTAAGCTTGCAAAATACTTCTTTACTGGTTTGACATGTAAATCACTACCCCCCTCCCCCCAGCATCGTGACTTGAATTCTCTGAGCATGTAATTGCACTGCCTGCTTTTGAAGCACCGTTCCCAGTCACCAGCTGAAACTACTACTCCTGTATAGTTGGTAGTATGCTGCAGGTGACTCCTACAGTGCCCTAGCTGTGGTTTGTTCTGTTTTAAACCTTCTTCATTGTAAACTGTACCCTGGTATTGATTGGCAAATGGAAACATGACAGAATATGACCTCAGGTGTCAGAAACATCATCCTGTCATTGATTTTCGGATAAAACCCAGTGTAATAAGAATTTTGTGAGAAGAGGAAAGGGAGACTGTACCCAAAACTGCATATAAGGAGCAAGCAATTATTTGGAGTGGTTTTAGGTGTGAAGTCAACCCAGGGGAAGATTACACAAGGTGTTATCCTCAAATTTCGTAGAACCCTAGACCTCAGAAGCCTTAATTTGCTTTCCTTTCTGCCCCAAAATAAAATTAATTAAATATAAAATTGAAAAGAATGCTATGTAAAGTTTCAGTAAAACTATATGGAAACATTTCCTTATTATTGTCAAGATTTCTGTAGTTGAAAATATCAGTCACTATGTCTTGTTGAGGGAATTAAACAAGAGTATTAATACATAATATTGCAGTGATTGAAACATCAATGGGTGCTTTTCTCTTCCAAAATTTACTTAGTTCATACGTTACCTCTTCTCCGTTGTTTATAGAAATACTAATGTCTCAATAAGTAAGGCAACCCGATACTCTTACGGAGTTTCTGATGAAAGAACTAATAGATTATTTATTACATAGTTTCATGGAATTTTAGATACTGATATTCCTGTTGCTGAATTGGAAAGCCTTTCTAATTCTTGCACATTGTCAATAAGCAAAGAAGCAGGGATTTTCTGGTGCACAGCTTTTCCTGCTCCTGGTATAACTTCTTCCTTTTATTTTCTGTTTCACTGCCCCTAAACTGTGAGGTGGTCATTGGAGCTAACTAGAGCATTTTGACAAATGAGCCATCACCTGACAGAACCAAAAAAAGAAGTGACCCATTTCTCATGAGTTAAGGGCCCACATTTAAGTGGGAGGTTTGTATTTTGATGTTATATGGAAACAAATATAAACGGGCAGTGCATGTACAACTAGTAGCTTTCAAGCAAATATGGGCAGAAAATATTTCTTGTAATTCTTTTTTTTTATGCAGCTGAACTATATGAAGGTTTTGTTTTCGTTACGGGGCAAAGTTAAATGCATCAGATTGGTAGTGTTTACAGTGTTACATGTTATGTGTGTTAGTGTATTAGTATCTGTTATGATCCCTTAATATTAGTTTTTAATTGTGGAATAACCTGATGCAAATTAATTTGCATTTTAGTGTGTGTTTTCTAGTTTAAGTTTTCCTGACCGAAAGCTAACTGCCTTTTTGTGCAAGTGGATTGTGATGAATTACATTCTAGACTGAAAATTATTGTAAATGGTAAAAATAACAGTTGGTAATTTGGTGCCATTAACATGTCTTTATTACTTCTCAAGGAATAAATCTTCAGAATGGAGGCAGAGTTACATACAGCAATAGTAACATTTTATGTATGCGCTATTATTAAATCCCCTCATAAAATTGACCATTCATTTCTTTTCTTCATTCAGCATGATTTAGAGGGAGCCTTAAGTTCGTTCTGTTTAGGATCTTTTCTTCTTTTGATATTGACTTCTGCAGATATCTTGTTCACACAGCATGAGTCAGGTAAAACAATTTGATTTGAATTGCATATAGTGTTATTTTTTTTTCTGAAGGTCAGACTATGATCAGACATGAGCAGTTTCTCATTATTTTCTATTGCTACTCCGAACAGTCTTTACTGAAGTCTTTCAAACAACGTGTGACCTCTGTTTTAATACTTCTCACAGGTTTCGCAAGCTGTCACTACCACTCAGACATCGCTAACACAGACAACTGTAATGGAAACTGTAACTATGGTGACCACAAGGGAACAAATCCTGGTTAAGCATGCTAAAGAGGAACTCCCACCACCTCCACCCCACAAAAAGAGGCAACTCCTTGTGGATTCAGAAATTAGGAAGAGGTGAGAATCATTAAGAGATGGAGAGAGAATACTGACGGAGTTTGGATGAGAATGCAAAAATAGTCATTTGAATGCAATAGCTTGCTGTATACTTTTTTAAGATTAAAATTACATTTCTGTTCTCTGTTAATGTGCCAATTGATTATTATCATTCTTTACTCAGAATTAGTTCTGGATTTTTTTGTACTTCTAGTCCAACTGTTTTGCAATATAGAGTGTTAATCATTACGTCAATATCATTGTGATAGTAATTGTAGTCAGTAGAAGTCCTTATGTATGGCATTGTGGGGGTCCCACTTGACTGTTGTCTTGAAACTTGAAGAATGAGAAACATTGCATTAGTTCTGAGCTGTTTACATTCTTTAAAAAGAATTTTTCAATAGTTAGAATAGTAGTAATGCAGATATTGCCTGGTTTCTAAAATTAAAGATGTATTCTTTCTGTCTTCTGGGTCATCAGTAGAAATAACAGTTCTGCAGAAGCAGAGTTAATATTTGGTGAAACGTACAGTATCATTATTTTCAGATTCTTTCCTCTGTAACTCCAAGTACAAGTGACAAGGGATTTTAGACTAATACTGAACACCTATTAAAGTCACAAGACAAATTTCTAATGAGTTTAAGTAGAATTGCCTCAAGTACTAAATTTCGGAATAAGATGCTAAGAAGCTAGACTTCAAACACTCATTGTAGTGTTTGTTTTGGAAATGTGTTTTTATATTCAGATAAACATATGCATTCCAAGGTAACAGATTCAAGGCCTGAAAGAAATGTGAAACTTTATTCAGTGTCTCATTTATATAGCAATTTTCTTGTTTAGTTCAATGTGTTTTCAATGATGTTATTTTCTTGTAAAATAACCTTTAACTTATTAAGAGTAATGAGATACCAAGAATAGGAGAAATCTGACTTTTTCAAAAATTGAAGAGGTAACTATTTGAAAAAATAGAGGCACCTTCTTTTTATACGTAGGCATCTGAAGCGGGTTTTATCTTATCCCTCTATACTATATAAACCCTATAAAAATAGGGTCTCTTGTTTATCTTCATTATTTAAGAATGCTGTACCTGTGATGTAAGAAGAGTGATTCACCTCCTTTTTGTTAAATTGGATAACTACTCCGCCTGTAGAGAGTTGTTAGACTAAAGAAGTAACTTCGTTAGCTAAATTCGAATGAGTTTAATCTAATCTTAAAAGTCCTAATTTGGAATCTGTTTGGGGTTTTTTTCACATATCATAGGTTACCACTAAATAATAGTGAGAGTTGTATTTTGCTAATATATTCCCAAGCACTGAAACTAATGCATAGCCATGACTATCAGCAGACTCTCAATTCTTGTATTTGTTCCAGGAATCACAGAATGGTAGGGGTCAGAAGGGACCTCTGGAGATCATCTAGTCCAACCCCCCTGTTAAAGCAGGTGCCCCTACAGCAGGTTGCACAGGAACACGTCCAGGCAGATTTTGAATCTCTCCAGAGAAGAAGGCTCCACAGCCTCCCTGGGCAGCCTGTTTCAGTGTTCTGTCACCCTCACAGCAAAGAAGTTCTTCCTCATGTTCAGGTGGAACTGCCTATGTGCCAGTTTGTGCCCTTTGCCCCTTGTTCTGTCACTGGGCTCCACTGAAAAGAGTCTGGCCACATTCTCTTGACACCCGCCCTTTAGATATTGATAAGCATTGATGAGCTGCCCCCTCGGTCTTCTCTTCTCCAGGCTGAACAGGCCCAGGTCTCTCAGCCTTTCCTCATAAGAGAGATGCTCCAGTCCCCTGATCATCTTTGTTGTCCTCCGCTCAACGCTCTCCAGTAGTTCCCTGTCTCTCTTGAACTGGGGAGCCCAAAACTGGACAACCAGCACTCCCAGGTCCTTTTCCGCAGAGCTGCTCTCCAGCAGGTCAGCCCCTAACCTGTGCTGGTGCATGGGATTATTCCTTCCCAGGTGCAGGACCCTACACTTGCCTTTGTTGAACTTCATCAGGTTCCTCTCCGCCCAGATCTCCAGCCTGTCCAGGTCACACTGAATGGTATCATCAGCAAACTTGCTGAGGGTACGCTCTGTCCCTCCATCCAGGTCATTGATGATTATGATGTTAGATGGCAATGTTTTTACCTAACATGCATTATAAGCATTAGTACTCTTGTTAATGTTTCAATAGTAATGCGCAAAGATCTCAAACAGGATCGAGGCCCTGTTGTCTTATATGCAAGAGTAAGTCTATATTAAGGCATGGTCCCTGCCTTCAAAATATTGGCATTCTGAATTTTGACATTGAAAAAGTAAGACTGAAAGTTCCCCTGAAATTTTAAAATGTTAAAATAATTGCTATTTTAAAAGTTTTCTTTTTTTTTCCAAAATTGAATGTTTTAGGAATTACCTTACTTGCTGTAAGTATATGGAAGTGAAATGCGAGTATACTGTTATAAAGGAGAGCATTATCTTTGTTAAATGAAGTAGAGTGATTGTTAGACCTCTATTTTACAATTCCTCAAGAAAGTTGTTGCCATAAATAGGTATGCATTATTATAAAATTGGAGATCAATTTGCAGCAAAAATTACTTTCTCAACTACTAGAATATGTAGCTGTTATGGTTTAACCCCTGTCAGCAACTAAGGCCCACGCAGCCGCTCACCCCCCGGTGAGATGGGGGAGAAAATTGTAAGGGCAAATTTGAGAAAAATCATGGGTTGAGATAAAGACAGTTTAATAGGTAAAGCAAAAGCCACACATGCAAGCAAAGCAAAACAAGGAATTAATTCACCACTTCCTATGGGCAGGCAGGCATTCCAGGCGTTCAGCCTTCTCCAGGAAAGCAGGGTTCCGTCACACCTAACAGCTGCTTGGGAAGACAAACACCATCACTCAAAACATGCCCCCACTTCCTTCTTCTTGCCCCAGCTTTATATGCTGAGCATGATGCCATATGGTGAGGGATATCCCTGTGGTCAGTTGGGGTCATCTGTCCTGGCTGTGTCCCCTCCCAGCTTCTTGAGCACCCCCAGCCCACTCGCTGGCGGGGCGGTGTGAGGGGCAGAAAAGGCCTTGGCTCTGTGTGAGCCCTGCTCAGCAGTGACCAAAACATCTCCGTGTTATCAACGCTGTTTCCAGCACAAATCCAAAACATAGCCCCATACTAGCTACTGGGAAGAAAATTAACTCTATCCCAGCCAAAACCATCACAGTAATATTAGTCTATGTTTTCCTTCTTGTTTGTATTCTTTTGATTTGCCTTAATACCGGTGTTGTGGTTTGAGCCCAGTTGGCAACAGAGCCACATGGCTGCTCACTCGCTCGCTCCTGCCCCCACAGCAGGATGAGGGGAAAATGTAAGGAAACCTGGTGGGTTGAGACAAGGGCAGAGAGGGTTCACTCACCAATTATTGTCACGGGCAAAACCAGACTCAACTTGGGGAAAAATATTCAATTTAATCAGTTATCAATCAAAGCAGAGTAGGATAAAGAGTCACAAAAAGCCAGATCTTAAAGCATGAATAAATACCCTTTCCCCCACACCCCCGCCCTTCCTGGGCTCGAGTCCCCTCACTCCCGATGTCTCTCCCTCCTCCCCCCTCAGCAGCACAGTGGGACAGGGAATTGGGGGTGCAGTCAGCTCACCAGAGGTTGTCTCTGTTGCTCCTTCCCCCTCAGGCGGGGAGGGCTCCTCACACACTGCCCCTGCTCCAGCACAGGGTCCCTCCCGTGGCAGACAGTCCCTTACGACCCCCCCTATGTGAGTCCTTCCTGCACGGTGCAGTCCCTGAGGAATGCACAACCCTGCACGGGCTGCCCATACAGTCGCGGTCTGCTTCGGGAGCAGGCACTTCCCCTGGCATGGGGTCCTCCACACGCTGCAGGTCCTTCTCTGCTCCACCATGGTCCTCTACAGGCCGCAAGTCCATCTCTGCCTTGCCGTGGTTCTTCACGGGCTGCTCCACTGTGATCCTCCGTGGGCTGCAGGGGCACAGCCTGCCCTCTCCCTGCAGGCTCCAGGGGAATCTCCACTCCAGACGCCTCCTTCCCCTCCTTCCTCTCTGGCTCTGGGTATCTGCACAGGTGTTCCTCTCACCTCCCCCTCCTTCCTCTGCTGCAGGTCTCCATGGCCGCTTCTTTCGCAGAGGCCCATCCGTTGTCTCTAAATGGCCCGGCCTCAGCCTGAGGCGGGGCCACCTTGGAGCTGGGGCAGCTTCGAGCAGCTCCTGACAGGGGCCGCCCGCCCATGTAGCCCCTGCCTCTGGTACCAATGCCCCGCCACACAGACCCAACAATACTGAAAGTAAAATTGGCACGGTACAGCAGACTACAGACTTCTAAGTCATCAGGGAAAACGAGGAAACTACCAGAGGGCAGGAATTAGCTGGACTATAGCATGTTTTTATGTTCAGAAATATCTTGTTTCATGCAAACTGAGAATTATAAATTCTTTTAGTGTTTTAGCTGTTGTCTGTCTAAAGTATTATAGCTAGCAAGGATATATATAAATTTGGTACATACTTGTACAGAAAATAGAATATGTTATCAAATTGGAGACTATGATTGCTCTCAGCGATATTATTGGCAGATCTGGTACCACATTTACAAAGTGTTAATGGTTTTTACCATTGCATATAAGTTTTCAGTGTTTTATTTTATGCTTTATGCTATCTAAAAGATATTCATTCACTGTATAAATTCTGTTTAACTTTTGGATACAGTCAAGATATGAACCTTGGAACAATCTGTAGTTCTCAGTCTTTGTCTAAGGTGACTTTAGATAATTGACTAAGTTTTGCTTTCGTATATGTACTTAAAATTGTAGTCCTTTTCATTGCTGCACAGAGCAGATTTTTATTTTGATCTGGCTGGAAAGAAAGCGGAATTCTAGCAGAAAGGAGGTGCTACTGTGTTTAATACACTTTACTATAGTCTAAGTAGCTGGAATATTGCTTTCTGTGCAGGAGTTGCTAGATTTGTTTTAACAATGCAATCATACTGTCATATGACAACTGGTTCATTATGACTGTTCACTGAATACCTGAGTGGACCTACAATATGGTAATATGCAAAGTAAACAATGTTAGAAATGTCCATAGCTGTGCAGCAGAATAAATGAGGATTATATTATCTGAAGGCAACACTTTTCCATTTAGATATTTTTTTTGGCATTTCTAACTGAGCAGTCAAAAAAAGACTCTGTGCCTTTCCTCTCTAAAAGGTCCAAGCATATGTTCTAGAGTGGGAGGACCAGTCAATAAATAGCTTCAAAGAAACATTTTGGGAGGAAACTTCAGGGAAGGAGTTTCAGCTTGTGTCCTGGTTTGAGCTGGGACAGAACTAAAACTGACCAAATGCAGTATTCCATCCCACACACATCACACTCAGTATGAAGCTGAGGGATCACAAGGGTCACCCCCTCTACTTCTATGGCTGGGGGCCTGAGGGCATTGATGGGCTTTGATGGCCCTGAGCAGCCTCACCTGGTGCTTCCACGCACACCTGTGGGCCAGGAGCCTATTTCAGCCCAGCATGGGGCTGTTGGTAGGAGTCCTCCTGGTGATGTGGCAGGATACTGCTTTCCAGTTCTGCCCAGCTGCTTGCTCAGTGTCTGAGGAGGACTCTGCCTGATTCTTCTGCCTTTGATCCTGATCTGTGCATTCCTGAATCTAGTTCCTGTCTGCTGCTGAATACAGTCTGGGGCTTTTCTGGGGCATGCCCCGCAGCATCTGGGTGATGTATTTATCATTTGGGAGGGGGAGCTCGATACTGGTTTTGTATATATTTCATTTTTTTTTTCCTATTATTGTAATACATTGTTGTTGTAGTTAAACTAAAGCTATTTTAACTTTTCCAACCTGTAAGTCTCTTTCCCTTTTCTCTTTCCCCTTTTTGAGAAGGGAGGGGGTTAACAAAGAGCGTCTGTTGTCTGTTTAATAGCTAGCCCAGCTTTAAACCGTGACAGCTTAGAATAATGATTATTGTGCCTGCTTTTATTAAAACATAAAAATGCAGTCTTGCAAACTAACATAGGTGACAGTATGCTGTTGTCTTTCTCCAGCATAGTAAATTTATACTGATGTAAATGTAACAACGGGAGAAGAAAACTTATCTTAAAATTTGGATGCTCAGCTAAAACGTCTATGTGCATTGTGACCTTTTTCATCAATGCTTTTTTGCTGTGAGGCGAAAGGCACATTGAGGGTTGGGGCTTTTTTGAGGTGGTGAATAATGCTTACAGGTTTTGTCAGCTTCTTTCACCTGTTCTCAAGCTTTAGTCAGCATTGTTGCTGTAAAATAGTATACCTGGAATAAATGTGTCAGGCTCCATTGCCACATGTTTGGAGAGATTTGTGCTCCAGATTTGCTTTCTTGTGGTCTAAATGTTTTAGAAAGACTAGAGGATGTCTTAAAGATGCACTACACCTGCAGTGTGACTTGCTAGGAGCTTAGTTTCAAGGAGGAAGAAAGAGTAGTTTGTCTACTCAGTGAGTATTGCGTTAATGGACTGCATAAGACTATGATCTTGGGCTACTTAGCTGAGGAGAAACACTGGATGGCTAAGATTGAAGTATCAAGCTTTCTAGAATGTTTTTTATTTTTATATTTCCAAGTGCTTTGGAAGGATTAGATGTACGAGAGTCTCAATTTATACTATAGAAACTGAGAGAAGCAATTTGACTTGTAGACTAATAGCATACACAGGAGTGAATGTTGCATTTCCATTGCCTCAATTCACTGTGGCCCAAATGCATGGGAAAGAAGCTGTAAACTTTTCTTGCTTCCTAAAGCAACTTTTTACAATAAGTAGTGGAAAGCAGAGATAACAACCAAATTACTTTTTTTTTTCTTGCCTCTCATTCCCCCCCCCAAAAAATCTAAAACTACCTCAAAAGTAAAGCTTAAAAATGTCAGAATAATTCAGACATGTGCTAAGTTCTGTTACTAGTCCTAGGAAAGCTCATTTTCCCAAAGGAACTAATTTGAAACTGAGAAGGCAAAAATACTTGGAGCTGTGTAAAAAAGGTCTTGAAAATGTGTATTAGACATTAGGACTAAGATAAATGTAACAGAGATGAAGTTTTAGGATGAAAAAAACCTGTAAATAGGAGAAAGAGTTGCAAGGTAACATTTTCATTTGCATGGTCTTCACTTATTCTGGGAAAAACAAGTCATCTGTATAACAGAAAAATCTGAGAACTACTCTGTTCGCAGTAGGTTTTTAAGTAGCAAACAAATTACAGCTGCTTAACATTTAATTTAAACATGTTTGTAATATTAATAGTGTTAAATAATGTCCAAATATACTTTTATTTGCCATTTAGTGGAAAACTTTGTATGTGCTTCCTAGTATTTCCAAGGAAAGTCTATTTGTCATAACGTTATTATGGATATAACGCTAATCTTCAGATCTGAAAGAGACTTTATGACCTTTAAAGAGAAAGCCGTGTTAAAGTAGGGTAGTTGCTCCATCTAGTGTTTTTTGTTCATTTAACAACTGTTATGATTTAAAAAAAAAAAGTCTTTATTTCTTTGAAAAATATGATATTTGAGATTCCAATGCTTCATAACTTAGAAAAACATTTTTGAAAAAAATGTCAAAGGAAAAATTATAATTACTTATTCAAAGTGGGATTTTTGATAGCTGTTGTTTCAAATAGCTCATTGCTGTCCAATGAATTATATTAGTCAGAACTAAATCCTGTTTAGCACTTTTACAGCAACTCCGTTGGGCTGTTTGACCATTATGCTCTTAGTGAAATGCAGCTTTTGCTCTTGTGTTGGTATTTAACTTTACTTAGCTAATCTAAAAAGAGGAAAGCCTCGTCTTAATTTTCCTGGTGGTCCTTGGTTTCATTATTTTCATAGAATCATAGGATGGTTTGGGTTGGAAGGCACCTTAAAAATCTAGTTCCAATGCCCCTGCCATGGGCAGGAACACCTTCCACTAGACCAGGTTAGTCAAAGCCCCATCCAACCTGGCCTTCGACATTTCCAAGGAGGGAGCATCCACAACTTCTCTGGGCAACGTATTCCAGTGTCTCACCACCCTCACAGTAAAGAATTTCTTCCTAATAAATAATCTTAATCTACCCTCTTTCAGTTTAAAACTGTTACCCCTTGTCCCTTGCAAGAAATCCCTCCCCAGCTCTCTTGTAGGCCCCCTTCAGGTACTGGAAGGATGCTGCAGGGTCTTCCCAGAGCCTTCTCCAGGCTGAACAACCCCAACTGTATTAGCTTGTCCTCATAGGAGAGGTGCTCCAGCCCCCAATCATCTTTGTGGCCCTCCTCTGGACTTGCTTCAATAGGTCCATATCCTTCTGATGTTGAGGATCTTAGAGCTGAATGCAGTAATCCAGGTGGGGTCTCATGGGAGCAGAGTACAGGGAGAGAATCACCTCCTTTGACCTTCTGGTCACGCTTCTTTTGATGCAGTCCAGGATATGGTTAGCCTTCTGGGTTGTGAGGGTGTGTTGCTGGCTCACATTGAGCTTCTCATCAACCAACACCCCCAAATCCTTCTCTTCATTGCTTCTCTCAGTCCATTCTCTGCCCAGCCTGCGTTTGTGCTTGGAATGCCCCGACCCGTGTGCAGAACCTTGCATGTGGCCTTATTGAACTTCATACAGTTCTCATGGGCCCACCTCTCAAGCCTGTTAAGGTCCCTTGGGAATGCTTCCCTTCCCTCCAGTATGTCAGCCACACCACATACCTGGATGTCATCTGCAAATTTGCTGAGGGTGCAGTCAATCCCACTGTCCTTGTTGCCAAGAAAGATGTTAAAACAGCACTGGGCCCAGTTCTGACCCCTGAGGAACACCACTCTTCAAGGGTCTCCACTTGGATATCGAGCCATTGACTGCAACTCTTTGAGTGTGACCATCCAGCCAGTTCCTTATCCAGCAAGTGGTCCATCTATCAAGTCCATGTCTCTCCAATTTAGAGACAAAGATGTTGTGCAGGACAGTGTAAAATGTTCTGCACAAGTCCAGGTAGACGATGTAAATTACTCTTCCCTTGTCCACCAATGTTGTAACCTTGTCACGTAGGGCCACCAAATTTGTCAGGCACGATTTGCCCTTAGTGAAGCCGTGTTGGCTGTCACCAATAGCCTCCTTATTTTCCATGTGCCTTAGCATAGTTTCCAGGACGGTCTGCTTCATGATCTTGCTGGCACAGATGTGAGGCCGACTGGCCTGTATTTCCCTGGATCTTCCTCTTTTTACCTTTTAAAAAATGGAGATTATGTTTCCCCCTTTCCGGTCGGTGGGAACTTCACCAAACTGCCGCAACTTCTCAAAAATGGTGGATAGTGGCTTAGAAACTTCATCCACGTGCTCCCTCAGGGCCCACGGATGCATCTCATCAGGTCCCATGGACTTGTACACCTTCAGGTTCCTTAGATGCTCTTGAACCTGATCTTCTCCTACAGTGGGTGGTTATTCCTTCTCCCAGCCTCTGCCTTTGCCTTCTGTGACTTGGGTGGTGTGGCTTGAGCACTTGCTGGTGAAGACTGAGGCAAAAACGTTGCTGAGAACCTCAGCCTTCTCCATATCCTGGGTAACCAAGTCTTTCATTTCCTTCTGGGGAGGGCCCACGTTTTCCTTATTCTTCCTTTTATCACTAAGGTACCTATAGAAGCTTTTCTCGTTGCCTTTGATGTCCCTGGCCAGATTTAATTCTGCCAGTGTATATTCTATTAGTTGTATCTGTGTAGCCAGTGGCAGAGGAAAGGAAAAAGTGACTGAGACACAACAGGACAGTCTTCTGTTGTTTACAGGAGGAATCATTTATAAACATTTTTGTTTAGAGTGTTAGAAGAGGTGTATGAGTATGTTGAGGTCTGTAAACATGGAGACTTTATAACTTCATAGTGCTCATTGGTTTTTAACCCTTTATCCTATTTGTGAGGTGAGAAAAGACATAGTGACAAATACACTAAGGGCATATATTCTTCTTCCTTTTTAATATCTGAAATGACCTCCCATATTGTAGGAGTGGTACCAGTCGGCACTCACTGGAAGCATGATGACTGGGTTTAAAACTTCTTTGCATTTCTAGCCACTGGCTGTTTGCTGAAGGCAGATGTTATTAATGAACATACTCTACAACATACTTTAGATTTTCATTTGCCTTATCTTAAGTGATTTTCTTACATATGAGAAATGCAATGGCTCTATCAGAACTTCTGCAAAGTGTTCCATGTTACAGTTCAGGAATTACTGCTCAGGCTGGGGAAGGTATGGTTTATAAACATACCTTCCTAGTGGTAAGATGGATGGTTGGCTAAAGAAGGGTTACTGTGAGGGTGATNATATTGTAGGAGTGGTACCAGTCGGCACTCACTGGAAGCATGATGACTGGGTTTAAAACTTCTTTGCATTTCTAGCCACTGGCTGTTTGCTGAAGGCAGATGTTATTAATGAACATACTCTACAACATACTTTAGATTTTCATTTGCCTTATCTTAAGTGATTTTCTTACATATGAGAAATGCAATGGCTCTATCAGAACTTCTGCAAAGTGTTCCATGTTACAGTTCAGGAATTACTGCTCAGGCTGGGGAAGGTATGGTTTATAAACATACCTTCCTAGTGGTAAGATGGATGGTTGGCTAAAGAAGGGTTACTGTGAGGGTGATGATACTAGCGAAGTTTCTGAAGGATATTTATATTTGGGATTGATCTAGTATTTTCTTTGATGCCTTGGTGTGCGTTACAGAATCGTGCTGGTCATAATGTTGATGAGGCTAAAGTGAATAGTATCACAAGTGTAGTGGGAGGTCCAGCATATTCAGAAAGGAAATAAAATTATTTGAAGGCTGAAATAAAAAAATATGCCAGGAAAAATATTTATTAGGACAAATAAACTGTTGAATTAGGAGATAAGAACGAGACTATTTATCAACTAGTGACTCATCAGCTACAGATATAGAGGAGGAAGACAGCAAGGAATTAGTTCATCACAGAATAATTCTGTGAATGGGCATTGTATACTGTCCGTTGGCATGTTCTAGACAATGAAGAGCTACAAGCTGAGGAACACTGCTGGTGAGCTGGGCATTTCAGTCCAGCCATGGAAATGCAATAATTCAGTAAGGCAGTTCTTGGATCAGAGTTGTAGCATTCCTTGCCAGCTCAATGTGTAGGCAAATGGTCTTACGTCTGCCTAAGATACACAGTGGTGACATGCCTGGTGTGTTTTTGTTTGAGGAGGGAAGGAAAACACAAATGAGCAAAGGCAACTGAGGCAGGTTCTGTCTGTTGAAAGAATGAAGTCCTGACACCACTGTCTAGTCATGGTAGCTGTAACATAGTAGCAGTTTCAAGACAAAATTTATTCAATTTATGGAAAAGATTATACGTGGTGATGGCCACATGACAATAGAGTACGTCACAACTTGTGTTCTTATGTGAACCTGTACAACGTTGAAGTTTTTTGTATAAATATGTGGAAGGCATGCACATTACTTCACTGTCATCATCTTACTGTGGCAGTGTGTAAGAAAAGGCAAAATTATGAGCTTAAAATATACTATTGTCTTTCACTAGAAAATGTTGACTGTGAGCATCACAATAGGCCTTCATAAGATATGTTGCACAGATGGAAGGCTTATAGTCAGTCAGCCGTTTGATTGTTAATAAAAAATTACATTTGTTTTTGTTGTGAAATATAAATAAATCTATGCTTGCTGTTACGTAGTGGTTTCCAGAAGGTGTTTGATTAGATAGGGTGCACGTAGTAGGACTTGAGTATCATACTCTGCTGGGTATTTGGGTTAGAAACTCCATGCACAGAAAGTGAAAAACAAAATGCAACCAACCTGTGAAATGCCTTAAAGGTGAGCTTTATCATGTATTTAATATAGCAAAGGAAGGGAAAGCTAGAACAAGTAATCATTTTTAAATAAGTGCATGTGGTGATCTCAGCAAGAGAGTCTTGAATGGAATCTGAAGCCAGCATATGGCTTAGTATGATCCAGAAAAATAATTTGTGAGGGACTTGCGTGAAAACTTGAATGGTATGGATTAAAATTATCAAGATTATTTTTCAAACATGCTCTGGAGTAAAAAGAGACTGTATTTTAATTCAGCTGATGTGCGGGCCTGTAGAGAGAGGGCAGCAAGAGCAGTAAAAGGTATTATCTCTTTTGTGGAATAGCAGAAGTAAAGAGTAATTGGAAAACTAAATCATGACTGCTGCATAAAGAAAAAATCCTCTGTTGCAGATTGAATTTTTAGGTGGAGAGCAAGCTAACAGGCACGTTAAAGGTAATTATTTAGAGTAGTTGTCTCAAGTTATTTGATTTTAGTGTCTTCCATGGATTTATTTTAACAAATTGTACATGCACCCAACTTTATTTGGTCAGAAAGGTAACATTGCATTACTTTTTAATGTCAAAAGTATTGTCATACTTAGGAGATTTAAAGAATATATTGATCCTTTGATATAAGTCTAGAGTTAATATAGTTTGTAAATGCAAATACGCTTAGAAAATAAATGTCCAGTTGTCATAGTGGAGTGACTAAATGCTGTATTCTACCTGTATTTCTTGGTTTTACACAAGCTGAACGTGAGAGAGAATATTTTTTTTTCCCAAGCTCATTGAAAATGTTGTTTGGTTAATGATATTTGTGCTGCAAAAAGCTACTTAGAATTAACTTTCATGTCTTTTAATCCTTTTCTGCCCCATCTTTGTAGCCTTTTTTTGGGCAGGAGGCTTTGTTTGTGGAGTTATATTTATCTCCAGAAGAAACTGCAAGTGACGGAGCAATCTGTTATCTGAGATCACCTCAGTGAAGATGCTGCCTGCTGTGGCTAATACTACCATGATCTGATGAATCTCTGGGCCCAGGGATGTGTTCCTGATTATCCTGGTGTATTTTCAAAACTGTCCCAAATTCCCCCATTCCTCTTCTAGAGGGGATGTTGCAAAGGGAAGGGCTTAGTCCTTTTGTTTAAGAAATGATCACTGCTAAATATTTTGCTCTGTGAGTCTCGATCCAGTACCAGGCTGTTCTTCAGAAAATCGGTCTCTGTAGTCTTACTTAACTGCAGCTTGAGAATGGAGCGAACACCAGAAGTAAAACAATTTTGCCTGCAGTCAAGAGAGTTTGGTACTGAAGGACTGGTAAACTTGTCTTTGTTGTTACCAGATGCCTGATGTTGTGTGGTCTACTCCAGTTTACTGCTGCTTTGTGCCAGTGCTGTAAAACATCCTAGTTGCCACAGTAGCTGACAGCAGTGAGAGACCCGGCTTTAGCTATAGATTTAAGGAAGGTGAAAGAAGTGATCATTGCTTTCTTATGTACTTTGCCTATACCATTGCTGACTGTGAGGAGAGTGGGGAGTAGAGTGTGTTGGCTACAGGGCAACACTTTCCCTAACCTGAGCTGCTAATTTTGAGGGGCTGGTTTGTACATTGCTTATTGAAGAACCAAAAGTGGAGAGGGTGGCAGGCCCATATAGTTCAGAACCTGTAGGCTGCCCAAATTGCATCTTGACTGTTAAAACAAGTTCCCATGTTTCTCATTTTGCCTGTGTTGCTGACAAGCCCCAAACCAGATACTTAAGTGAAACAGAGGGCAGTACAGCATTACTACTCTGTCTTTTTTGAAAAAAGTATGCACTGGATTTGGGGGCTTCCTTGTAGCTCAGCAATCCTCAAGTGACATAAAAGTCCTTAGGCAGCTGCTGTAATTTAACTAACCTAATGTATTCTTTACTGAGGACTTCAGGAACTCTGCTTTGTCCTAGAGACCCCTTTTGTAGAACTTCCTATCACTGATCGCTCTTACATTGGGCAGAGGTGTGGCAATCATCACTAGATCTTGAATATAGATAATTTATATACAGAATTCTATTTGGCAGATCTATGAATTTGTTAGTTTTATGTTGTAATCCAGTCCATTAGCTTTAAAATAGAGTGATCTCTGCTCTAGAATGTGTTGAACAATCCTAAGTCGTCATAGTTGCAAGAACATGCTTTCATCATTCTCCTGCTGATACCTAGTGGGATCAGATATGTAGTTTGTGCTTGCAGCTTGTTGAATACACAGTATTGCAGTTTTATGTGGGAATACTGGATTTCATAGATTTGTTGTCTCTTAGTCTTAAGATTTCCTGAGAATATTTATTAGATATGCAGTTATTATATGCAGAACAGAGGATAACATTAAGAATTGCAATTAATGTAATGTCACGTAGGATAAGAAATAAAGTTGAGCTAGGAAGCTCTTAACAGGCAGTGCAGTTTGAGTTCAGGCATGAGAATCTGGTACTAGCTCACAGATTCCCTGAAACATCTGTGAATTTTCTTTTATCTTCCACCTTTGAATTTATAATTCTTTATAAAATGAAGATTTCTGTACCTTTCATTACTTCACAATCGTATTTTTTCTTTAATGAGTGTTCAATTAGTAATATTAAGAATTTCTTTATCAATATTATTCCTAAGAGTTTATAATTTGAATATAGAATATTGGGCTGGGATTAAGACAGTGTATGATTCCTTTTTCTTCTGCTTTCATTACTTATTACCCAGTCTTTCACACCATGTTGTTGAATAGAGTCACAAAGATCACAGTGGATAAGGGAAAAAAAGGAGGCTTAAATACTAGATCAAACATGGAACTCTTACTTGTATTCAGTTTTCATGTATATGTAGACTTCTGTAGCACCTGGTTTTACCTTACATCCTTGTATTTTGGTTCTTATATATATGGAGTATATTGTTATAAAATAATTAATTCCTCCAAAGATATAACTGTCATTCAAGTTCTTTTTTAGTAGATTTTTAATTGTATGTAAATGATACAACCTATATTTACAAAGCTAACTGAAAGATACAGCTGATTCTTTTTTCCTAGGTCTCTCTGCTGTATTGCTTTCATTGTGTTGCTGCAAAAGGAAAATCAGTTATAAACTACATACTGTCTATACGTTCTTGTATTTATAAAGAAATGCAATCAAGAATGTGGTTTAGCACAACTGAGAAAAAATTCTCTCAAGCTTCTTGTTTTAAAAACTACACTAGCTACTGAATCACAGTGATTGTTCTACACGTCAGCAATTTAAATATCTTCATATGGTAACCATTTTGAACTGCTACCTTCTGAATAGATTACAAAAATTAAGATCAGTTTTAAAGGAGTTGATGAGAGAATCCAGATAGTAACAAAAAAGGCTGTACAGTAAAAACTAGTTTAGAAGTGTATGCAGAGTTGGAAATCTTAATTTGCAGTTTCTAAAGTTTTAGGTGTAGGAAAATTATAATCTACTGTTGATTAGTAATTGCATTCTACAACAAATTTGAGCCAATTGGAAGAGACTCTTGTCTAAAAGTCAAATTCCCTGCTTGAATGTCCTTCATAATACCATCAACAGAAGCTGGGACAGAGGTCTTAGAGGTATGAAAGCTGTATTTGGTGAGCCAGATAGGTCTTAGATCCTCAGCTAAGCCAACAGGACCTGTGATAAACTTTCTTCACTGTGAGAGCCACTTGTTGCATGTCTTCCAAAAACATCAGCTTGTGAAATTACAGTCCTTGTTGTGAAAACTGTTGCATCTGTTCAACTGTCAAATCATGGTCTTAAAAATGAAAAAGTATTTCTATGGTTCCAAATTTTAGAGTGAATAGTTTTATGAGCTATCTAATGAAATATGAGGGGTTTAAAACTGTCTTTTGCTGAGAGAAATTGCTGCTTATTCACTTGTTAAACAACCTGTTAAACATGTTTACTGTCAATGCTATTTTCAGAAACTTTGTGCAAATGTAATGTCCTATTTCACTTCTCTGTCTCTTAGGTTCGACTCAGATACAACAGAGCTCCATAGCTGGATGACCCGCTCCGAAGCAGTGCTTCAGAGTCCCGAGTTTACAATATATCGAAAGGAAGGCAATCTCTCAGATCTCAGAGAAAGAGTCAATGTAGGAGAAAGTACTCGTATATATGTCCGTTAGTTTGTTTTAACTTGTCAAAGTGCTTTCAAAGACCAAGTTCAAATGCAGACAGCCAAACATTGATTGTCCATACGTGCAAGAGAAATTTAGAAGTGCTCGCTGTTTCTGTAAATTTCGGATCTTGGCACCAAAATTGCTACACAGGCTGTCTGAATACAGACATTTTTATTTTATTCATGCATACTCATATTAATTAAGGTATTCTAGATTCATGAAAGTCTTTGGTAAAGTTGAATAACAGCCTATATATTACTTTTTAAATATACACTATCATTCTATACTAGCAGCTTAATTTGACGTTATATGTGTATAAAATGAAGGATGTGAAGTGTCGTCTTTTAGTGTATGCTAAAGAAAATCTGTTTCTAATTTTTTTTATGGTGCGGTAAAATATATGTGAAAATAACCAGTCTCCACTTTTTTATTTTTTTTACTCTGTTTTAATACCATGCCAAATGGTATTTAATACCATACCAAAAATGGTTCTTTTCTAGTTTTGGCAAAATGAATGATTCTGCACTGCTTAAGGAGTCACGTGTTTGTGTGTGTTTCACACACTCTAAATTTAGCCCTTGAAAAATAAACTCTTACAAATTTTCTTCCACATTTAATTTTTGTAGATAGATGCAAAAACACCTGTCTCTCCTAAGGGAAAGAGGATTTTTTTTATAATTAGTTGTTATAGTATGATAGTATGGGATGAAACTTCATTAAAATATATGGTGAGACATACCCTTAGAACATGAACAGATGGAACAAAGTTACAGAATTGAAGTTAGTTTTGCTGCTGTTTTTTCTCCTTGTCTGCTTGTCCATCTTAAATCAACTATGGTACAATTGAGGAACACTGAATTTTGTGACTGTAAAACACATTTTAAAATTTCATGTTAAATCATTTTTTTCTTGCAATAATTTTAATTTAATTGTTAATGTCATAATATTACTGATAGTAAGTATCCATTAGAATGTAGTATCCTAAATTTAGTTCATGGCACTACTTCATATTGTGTGAAATGCACATAAATATATACACACACAGATGTATAAACAGTATGCAAAATAGATCAAATATACAGAGAAGATTTGATGCGTTCAAATGCTTCCATTCTAGGGTAGTGAGATTCATCTAATGCATAAATAGACAGACAGTTAACTCCCTGAATGCTTCAATCTTCATTGTAAGTAAAATTAAAAAAACCAAACAGAGGTATAATAAAAAAAAAGCAAATGCTCCTGTCTCCCCTTTGTATATTCCCATTTTGAGGAACAGCAGTTTTAAGGATGGCAAATTAGCTCACCTTGACCTACATGTTGCACTGGATACCTGCGCTGTCAGGTTTCCCTAACCAGTATGATGTTCTATCTCATATTGTCAGTTTCTAAGACCTTATAAAAGCATCAAGGAATCCATGGTTCACCTTCCTCCTCCTTTCTTTTCTTTGCTTCTGAGGAGGTGGTGATCCCTGCAAGTAAGAGGGTGGAGGTGGGTGAACCACAGACCTTCCTCTGGTCCCAGCTGGAGTTCCCAGCAGCTCTTACCTTGCCTTTGTTGGTGCTGAAGAAGAACATTGGGGCTGGGAGGCCACTACCTACCACGTTTGTTCAGATCACATTTGGGTTGGTGAAAACATACATGATACTGGAGGGAGGGAAAAGAGGTGTGAAAGTTGATCAGTGCATGGGCATTGTAAGCTTGAATTCAACACACTGCAGACAGCGGGAGATATTTCAGATGTTTCTTTGACCTTGTTAGAAATTGAATAACTGAATGGTTAACAAACCAATTTCTACCTTCTTTACTGAAAAATAGTGCAGAAAAACTATCTACTTTGTATCAAGAGGGTTCTGAGANTTTGACCTCGTTAGAAATTGAATAACTGAATGGTTAACAAACCAATTTCTACCTTCTTTACTGAAAAATAGTGCAGAAAAACTATCTACTTTGTATCAAGAGGGTTCTGAGACAAACCAGTAACTCTAAATTGACGTTAGAGAAATGAACATGTATCATTCATTAACACTGGAAGTATTTTTAAAGACCAAGACTGGTTTTCTTTCATAGCATATCACTGCTTTTAAAATGAACATTTTATTGAGAATATCAGGTTACTTGTAGAAGTTTCTAGATGTTGTAAGGGAGGAAACATTCTCATTACATGTATTAATTTGATAGAGCTCTGAAAGATGGCACTTGACAAGTACTACGTTTGTGTTGAACGTTTTTCAGTTAATGGAAGCCTTTGTACACACTTTTCAAAAAAGCAAAAAATCACAGGTTTTTAAAATGCCAGGTTTTAAAGCTTGTCCTGAGCTAACTTTTCCTGATCTGGTTTCTGTCTCCATCCATAAAACTAGTAGCCAAAGCAGGAGGTACTGTCCAGTTCATTGATTTGAACGGTTTCATTGTTGCTTGTTAAAACTTTTTGGTTCTAATTACCTCAAAATGAGCCTCAAATCAATGGAAAATAAGATAGAGTGGGGTTAAATATATTATAATATCTAGTAAAGTTGTATAAAATGTATAAAAAAGATGAAATGCCAAAAAGGAAAGTATATGTTAGCGATAATCAAAAAAGATTGTGTTGTACTGACATACGTAGTCCTACCTCAGTATTGTACTTGTGTACATGTGACCACATACACATGCATGCAGACGTCCCATCTTGCCTTTACTGGCTATCATTTTGTTTTCTCCCTATATGACAATATGTATGTTGGTGTAACGTAGAACACCTGTGCTTGGCTGGTGTCAGACCTACCGTTTATTGCCCACCATGGTAGGTGCTGAGTCCTAAGGCCTCTTGCTGATGACTTTCTTTTCTGTTATTCTTTTGAGTCCACGTTTCTGTTATTCTTTTGAGCCCACTTCTATATGATATAGTGGAAGTGTATCTGCTGTATGATGGAGGGGCACAGAATTCAGAAACAATGGCCACAAAGAAAGCTCTTTTGCCATTCTTGATGATTCATCAAGTTCAAAAGCCTGCTCCCACCCCAGCTCAGAGGAGGCCTGGGGGAGATGGAGCCAAGAGTAGGCTGTATGAAATGCACTGACTATGTTTGCTTCAGATACTGGCAGGAAATTAGCCTTTGGCAGATGTATTATGTAGACTGAATGTATTAGACATGCACAAAAAGTCCATTCCTATGTCTGGGAAGAAGCAAAAATATTTATAACTCTTCCCTGCTACAAAAGAAAGATAGTTGCCTTACCTGACCAGAGAGACTGGATGCCATAAATATAGAATTTCATTGTGGAACAACCATAATACTCCTGCTTAATGAACACATCCATACTTTACTGCTGTAAACATCATTATTCCTCATCATACTGTTAACATTTTCCAGTTAGTATTTATCTTTTTCTAAAAACAGTACTAAACGTGACTCAGGCCTTTTTTTTTTTTCTTAAGCCATAATGAGCTTTCACTATTGCAAGTTCAAATATATGAAGGTTCAGGTGCAAAATATTAAAACTTACTAGATAGAAAATCTTCCTTAATAATAAGTCAAATTTGAGACTGTATGTCAATAAACTGGGAATAAAAATCTTTGAAAGGAGTTTTAGTTAGCCAGTCAGCAGCACCTGGAAATTCAGAGGTAAACATAAGGAGCAGGTGTAAGGGAAAAATGTCAGATATCCTGCATAATTAAATTTGTTCTCTTGGAATTCTCCAAAGCCCCATTCTCTTTTGTTTTGTTTCAGTGACCTTTTTCAGACATGCTTTGTTGGGCCTGAATATTTGAAAGGTGAATCACTGCCAAAGCCAGTGATGATCATGGTGCCATCTCCTGCCCTCGGGGGTAGTTGGTCAGAGTCACAGGAGGTCAGGGAGTACTGATGCCATGCGTCCTTTCACAGAGGTCTCGAAGTAGGATGTTGATTTGGTATGAATAACATCAGAGTTCCTCAGACCATCCGTGTTTTCTAGGTTATGAAGTCATTAACTGCCAACTAAAATCTTGGAGTCAAAGAAAACATAGTGAAAATAGTCTCTTTGCCTTCAGCTGACGTTTACCTAAAGATTAATTTTTAGTGTTATCCAGTCAGTTAAAACTAGGCTATTATACATTTCCATTGACAGTTACAAAATAATCCAAAAGAGAATTAATCCCCAATTAGATGAAAGCCTGTAAAGATAACTTTTTTTTCTCATATTGGTTTACATTTTCTGAAAAATCTTTTACAGAAAACAAAAAGGGTAGAAAAGAGGAAAGTTACATCTTTGGAAATATTTTGAAGTGACTTTGCAGCTGCCACAACTTTTCTTCAAAAAAAAAAAGATGTTGATTACAGTGTACAGAGTCTAAGAGTTTCAAAACTTTACAAACTGTTTCAAACTTATGCCAGCCTGTTTGTGTCACAAATGAACCTGAATCTAGACTCTTATCCCTTTTAGTAAAGGAAAAAAATGAACAAAACAGAGCCAAAGAAATAAGTAATAAGTGTTACAGGAATCCTACTCCCTCTGTTTCTAGACACTTTACGTGTGCTGATGGAGATCCTTCTTCTGAGGGGCTTAAACATCCAAGACACAGTTTGCAGGTTCGGCAAACAACGGCAGTGTGTACAGAGTAATGGCAGGACTTGATGAGTTATGGTTAGTACTATGGAGCAACTAGGGTGTATTGCCTCCTTTCTCCCTAGATCAGACAATTTGTCCTTGTATGAGGACCAAGAGGACAGTCTTTTGTTCTTTGGCTAGCATTGTGCTTTCTGTGTGTAAGCATATGTCTTCCTGTAACCAGCGGTAGACTTTCATTTTTATAATATATGCTAATTACACAGAAATGAATGGAGAAACGTTACAAAGTTTGATATGTACCAAATTTTCCTGTTTATTTTTAGGGACTTCACATATGGTGCTTGTATTTTCTATCAGGATCTGAAAACTTCAATCTTTCAGGAGAGAGATGGACATTTATCCAGACTTTTCTGGACACAATGTATTACTGGACGCTGAAGGGTTCACTGTCACAGGCTTCAGTGTCACACCATTTTTATATTTTAAAAAGTTACTTTTTGGTATATTTTAGAAATTTTTTATGATTCATTTGTGCTCACTACAGTTGCACTCATGATAATTACACAGCTGGCATTACAGATGGAGTAAAATTATTTTCAGTATATTTTAGTGGGTTTATGATTCCTTTGAGTTCTCCGTAGTTAAATTCATGCTAATTTTACCTAGCATTATAGACAGAGTAGTATCAATTAAGATTCTATAAGAAATTTTGAAACTCTGCAGAGAATTAACAGACTTTTTTTAAAGAAAAAATGGAAAATATTTGAATTGTGCAGTGGTAGATGATTTTATTGACCTACAAAAACTATAAATGCTGTCATTTTTAACTCATTGGGATTAAACTTCATAATCTTTCAGTGGTAATTGAGATATAGATTAAAGAGATGTTTATAAAATCCAAAATATTTCCATCCTTAATTCTTCTCTACATATCCTTTCTTTATTTATTTTATTTCTAGAAAATTGTGTTATTGGAAGTGTTTGATAGAAGCTTTGGCATATTGTTAGAAAGCCTGCTGTTTAATCATTTCTACATACACAAATGAATGGCAGTTATAAGTAGGCTGTGGAAATGTGTGAATTTGACTGAAAGTCTCTCTTTAAAGGTCTGAGTGTCTCCTCACCTGGGAAAGTCTTCCAGGGAGCTGCTGCTTATTAAACTGAAAATGTTTTAAGATCACACTTTAAAAATTATTTTAAGAGAGTTTATTCAAAATTGTTTGTATTACTTCCTCCTAAGCATAGCAATCTATTTGAAAAATAATATTTTCAAATGTGTGTAAGATTATTCTACTAACTGCATTTTTGGACACCTAAGAAACCTACTTGAGGTTTCTTTCTAGTTGTAAGGAACCTTTTCACCAGAAGAGTCAAGTCACACAGAATACACCTTTGCTGGTGGAAATAAAGGTGATCGGGAGCCTAGTGGGGTCAGCCAGGCTGAGAAGCCAGGGTTCTGTCTTATCTTCTCGTACATCTCATGTAGCGTTTGCAGTGGCATATCCTTTTGTACACGTGTATCTGCTGTGATAAAGTGAGTGACTCTTGATTTATGGGAGACTGTGTTGGTCAGGATCTCTGGGAGGTGTATAGTCTGTTTTATTTTTGCTATCAAACTTGGCTGTGGCCCTGTGCTGCTTCTTTGGGCTTCTGAGTTAGAGCTTCTAAATTACACCTAGATTATATAAATAAATTAGTTTAAAATCAATTTAGTGTCTTCATTATGTTAATTATGAGACATCATTGAAGGGCTGTCAGACCTAAAATTATTTTACTTTCCATCTGTATTGCTACCAACCCAAAATGAAATGAGAAACTTAGATTCCTACTATATACTGAAACTTTAGCAGCTAGCCTTTACCAGCCATTACCAGCTAGCCTGAGTGCTAGCCTGGACGTGGGTGAGAAATTTTTGAGTACAGAAAGATGAATTGAGAGTATTGGATACGATACATAACTAGAAGCCTGTGTTAATTCTGCAGTTAATTCTTATCCTTACTTAGTAGCTCATATATATCAATATCTGTTGTATATGTTCGTATATATGATAGATATCTACTTTAATATGCATTTTACAGGCAGGGTTTTCTGCCATTGAAAGGGTAAAGTAAGCAATCAAATGGTATCTGGGTTCAATACTGTAGTGTTATGAAATCTTGTGATTTGGTTAGCGTGCTCAATTCTTGCTCTTATCAGTAGGAGCCACATGAGAAATGAGCTAATCTATTTCTCCACAAGGAATTTCTGTTGAACATATACTTCTATTCTGAAATATTGGGCTTTGAATAGCTCTTAATTTGTACATCTATTATTTGTCTGTAAAATACTGACGTGCATCATTTGTCAATTCTGTTGTGTTCTGATTCTCAGTGTGTGTATTTGACTTTATGGCTGACTCCCTTCCTGATGTTATCTGGTACTTGCTGCTTTCACTGCAAATCAGGAGGCTGGCAGGGCAATATGACAGGTTAAATGGTCTTTAGAAATCAGAAGACATGCCTGAGATTAATTATTTTCTTCTTCAAAATCCCTCTGTTGAAATACTCACCTTTCCTGTCATGCTGCAGGCCATCCAGCGAGAAAAGCCTGAGAAGTACAGAAAACTGCAAGATGCCAGCAGATCAGCTGAGGCCCTGGTGGAACAGATGGTGAATGGTAATTACATGGGAGTTGATTTAGATAATCTTCTTAGGGATTTGATAAATGCACAGGTTCATATTTATCACAGGAATTATATTAGCAAATACTGTCTAAATGGAAAAGTAATATTACCTTATATTTCTTTTATTATTTCTGAATGTTAAATCTGTTAATCAGAAAAAAATCTTACCACTTTAGTACCATGAAAAGAAATGTGTATAAAACATACTCACAGTAATTAACTGTATATTAACAATCTGTTCTGCACAGAGACTTAAGTTGTAATCTTATTTTCTGAGTATGCTAAGCTTCTGAAGGTACATTAACTGATATGAGTTAGAAAGCTCTGAAGGCATTACTCTGAACAGTTTGGAAAAAATTGCTTTCTGACTTATAAAATGTAAGTTTTGTAATATAAATATTGCTGTAATGTTCTGTATCATACAAAATACAAGATTTTATGGGGTTTTGGAAGAGTTTTTTGGCATTCAGCTCTTCAAAGATAATAAATGTCAAAGCTTATACAACCCTTAAAAAATATTAGTTGTAAGTTTTTTATTTTTATTATTGATTATTCAAAAAAATATTCTGTTATTTCATTCTTTTGAACTTTTAGATTTTTTTTAAGGGAAAAAGAAAAAACAAAGAAAGGTAAATTGAAGTAAAATTTTAGTTCATGCCATTGTCCTTGATATTAAAGAATGTCTAACTTTGCAATAAAGTATTAAACACAGGCTAACATCTGTCATACTGATATGATTACCTGAAATATAAATATTGAATGCACTCGGCTTCAGAACATATATTTTATATTAAATTGTTATCATGAAGAGCCAAGAATTAAATTGCTAAAAATGAAATGCTTAGAGTTAGAGGTACTGACTGGCCAAGCTAAACAAATGTGATAGAATCCTAAGCCTATCTTGCTTAAGTATGAAGGTGTAATATATTAAAAGTGACCATATTTAATGTGTGGGGCATATTTCATTATCATTACTGTAACAACTGTTGAAAGGGTTCCTTTCCAGGCTCAGTGAATAGGCTGAAAGGAGTCTGGTAATGTTTGCACCCTCTTTAAAAGTCGTTTGCGCAGTTTTCCATGGCTGGTCATATAAAAAATCCTGTCAGGTTTTTTTGACATACTTTCTGCCTGGGAGAACTGGTTGTACAGGACTTTTAAAGCAATATTTGAAATTCGTGTGCTGCCATATTGAGGTTCTTATTTTTGGCAGAATCTGTCTAGGACACATTTAGCAGTGCCCCACTTTTCCTTAGGCCAAATGCAGGCTTGCACCTCAAGAATTCCAGCTTCAATGTCTTTAGATTATATAGTATTTTCTGTTAATTAATCTTGGGTTTAGTTGCAAAACTCACTAACACATTATATATTACTTTTCTGGTACTGTACTACTTATTATGTCTAGTATCAAGTAGATTAACATTCTGTCTTAAATATTGGCATGTGGTTTTAACTCAGGGTTCTCTTTTTTTTCCTCCTTCAACGCATGGGTCCATGCTTATTCATGATTCCTAGATTTTGTGATCTCAGCTGTGGCTGGATGTGCCAGAATGGAAATATAAGTATTTCCAATATCTCCCAAATCACACCTTATTTTAGGAAGCACGTCTTCCAGTTGGGGTGCAAGCAGAGTAGACTAGCTAAGCTGTCATGACTTTATCTGTTTCCTGTTAACTGGTCTGAGCTCTGTATCACGCCATATATTGTGGTAGCCTTGGTAGCAATGTTCTAGCAAGGATGACATGTTAGTTGCCTGTGAGAATGAAGATCCTTTTTTGTCATGCTTTTAGAGAAGAAGCAATTCCTTTTAAAGGAGAAACAGTTCCTCTGAACTTGAAGCCTAAAAAGTTTATGGGACTTTCAGCTACTTCACTGCTTCAAAGGCAATTTGAATGATATGAGTATGTATGAAATGGTTAAACAATTCAGTAATCACCACAAGGTGAAGGTGGTAGAGAGTAGAATTAAATAAATAACATTAGTTGAGGAGAACTGTAAAACGATTTTAACAAAAAATTTGCAAATGGAGCACCTTACTAGGTGTTCAGAATTACACTTTGAATGTAGAGGAAATTAACTGCCATGTTAAGCCTTTGTACTTTTAAGTACAACAAATTTTCTATTTGTCTTTTCTTCCAAATCATGATACTCTAATGCAATTGCAATTAATGGGATTATCTCTAAATTAATATTGAACTAAAAGTTATGTAAAAAAAAAGTAACTCAACTTTAAATCTGCATCTCAAACTGTAATAAATTTATGCAGCTTTATGTTTTCCACAGTAATTCAACTAAGTTTCTTTAGTCTTTGTGTGGCTTGTGGAAACTGATTTGGGACATATGTTTTTCATCTCTGGTTTTGGGGCACATTTTTGTTGTTGATTTCTGGATTGACTAAAATCAAGAGGAAAATACATAGCATAGGAAAGTTTTGCTGAATCTCCAAAATAAGGTTCAACAGAGCAGACTGGCTATGCCTACATATTTTCCTCTTATAATGCTGGGACTCTTTACCATAGCATGGGAAGGAACTGGAATTAGTTTGCCTTTATGGATTTGTGGGAGACATGTAGTTTGACATGTAGTGGAGGGAAGATGTGTTATGTTATCTTGAATGAAAAACCTTTTTAGCTATCATGATTTACAAATCACAAATGACGATGCTCCCATCGTTATTCTTTGTGGTACTTTTTTTAGGACACCAGTCATTGATACAGTGGATGACTGTCGTGCATTTGCAGCATAATCTGTAATTAAAAGACTACGTAAGGCAAACAGTTTTAAGACATAGATCAGCTGTGAACTCAAGTGATGACAATTTTGACTACATTGTTATTTTGTAATTAGTGTGTATCAATTAGATCTGGACTAATAATGATTAGACTCTTAGAATTCCAATTATGCTATCGCAAAGTTGTTCGCTTTACTTATATGTAAAATCTGCTTCCTCTTTGCTTGTAAACAAGATTCTGAATGTAACAGATGAAGAGCGTAAAAAGTTGAAGACCTCTGGTGGATACAAGGGAGAGTTTGGAATGGTGGTGAATGTCATTGTTGTATCATTTATATTTTTCTTGCTTTTATTTTTACTGTGATAGGAGAGAGAATAAGTAAAAAATTAAAATTCAAATTCTGGAGATGATTGGATTGGTTTAGTTAGGGTTTCATTTATTTGTTCCTTAGCACAGAGGAAAATATGAGGAAGTGTATTTATACAGGATGCTATTCTTGCCATACATAAATGCCTTCAGCCATTGTCAGCAAAAGTATTTTGCACTACAAAGAGCTGCCATTGCTCACAGTGCAGCTGTTCTTGTTTCTGTGAGCAGTGTGTCTGGCTATTACCATTTGAAGGCCTTTTCCCATCACAGAGGAAATAATTTATACTTTCAGGGGATGATTCTTTACCCAACCACCCATCTTCTACATGGGCCTTGCTCTGCCTTTCCTTCCCCATGCTTTTCAAGAAGCCTGATGATTACAGTCAATGAAAACTTACATCTTCTGCTTAGCAGCATTTTTAGGAAAAAATCTATTCTGTTCTTCTTTTCTAAATTCTATTCTAAAACAGGCTAACAAATCTGCTGATGCATGAGTGAAGCAGTTTAGCAGTTTGAGTGGACATTTGGCTATTATAGTAGTTTAGAATAAAATAAGTAGAACATCAAAATGAATACTCAGAGAATTTTGACAGGCAGCTTTAAAATGAATTCACATGAATTTGTGTTGAGGAAACACATAATTGTCGAGTTCCACTGTTCTGGGTAAGAAATATATTATCTTGTGAGTTACCATTTCATGTACGCTTAAGAGTCAAAAGCTATAAAAACACAGATAATATTACATTATTCTATCATAGAAACATAGCAAATGATAAATGCACTTAATAGGATATAATTCATATTAAGTGGCAATTCCAGAGTACTTGCATGTAAGGTGCTGCACAATTAAAAGTATTCAGACACAATTTGTTATGTGCAGTACACAAGATAATAAAACTAATGGATGCACTTCAGATAATGATCTGTTTCCTTTGAGTACAGTATATTTATTCACTGATTACATCAGAAGCTTTTAGAATATGAAACATGAAAAGATTATGAACCATTATTCCTAAAATAATATTGTTTTACGAGAGAATGGGTTTTGTGCTATTCCTTCACCTACTTGACAACTTTTGGTATGTCTTGCTGCCATGAGTGAAGCAGAGTAAGGGGATTGATATTAACATCGTGAATGAAAACTGGTGGTTGCTAAAGTTGCTAAAGGTAGTGAAGACATCAGTACTTACCATGGAAGTAAGTTTCAAATTCTTGATTTTCACCAATTTAATGATCAAGTAAAAACGTTAAAATTATGCCCTCATTGCATCAACTAGTCAAATAGGTATTAATTCGTCATTTTCAATGAGATGGAGGACTAGCTTTCTTCAAAATAAGACAAAATTTTGACAAATTTGGCCAAATGATTTCAAGTGCAAGTAATGGCCATTTTCTTGTGGCCTCCGGAAATTATATACTGACATGTAATAGACAAATTTGAGTTACATGAGAAGTCTGTGAATTAAGAGAGTTTTAAAAATGCATCCTATGGAGATTTTCAGATGAGTCTTCTTTCAGTAGGATATTGCGTTGCCTAATGGAAGTTCACCTCTTTTACCAAACATGGCTCTGCACACTCCAGTCTTGTACTGTCCACTTCAGTTACATGAAGAGCAAAAGCATTTCTTTGTTCATCTGTGCACTTGTGGAATCAAATTTAGACTCAAAGTTTAGATAATAAAGGAAAAAAAAGAAAATTCAGTAATATTGAGTATATTCACATATCCAAATGTTACGTTAAGAGGGACATATGAGTGAAAAGAAAAGAGGATCTGATGAATCTAGATTTTCATCTGAAATACTGTCCTCTCTGAATCATTGAAGACAATATTACAGTGAAAATTAGTATTATGCATGGAGAATCCATGACCGCATTTCCCCTGTTAATAATAATCTTGCCTGAGGGTACTTTGGAGACTGTGGCAGCTGAAAAGAGAGGAACTGAGGAATAAATAAGAATGATCTTTTTATATCTACTCTGTCAAACTCATAGGCAGTATCTTCCACGTTCAGAAGTTCAGAGAACACAGTGGCAAAGATACCTACTATCTGTTATGAGTACACAGCATTTTTATGACTAAAGTCACAATAGGGCAGAAGTAATTCTTGAAATATAGCATAATTAAAGGCTTGTCTTCTATATATGTGTTTGTTCTTGCTATTGGTAAGATTCACTATCAATGTGCTTGGTCATCTTTATTGTTATTCAGACATGCTATGCCATTCAGGTTTATGCTGCTTCTTCACGTATTACTGTATGTTCATTAGATGTTACACTTTAAGAAAATGTAGTTATGCATACCACATCTCCAGATGCAACCACACGCGTACAAAAGACAATACAACTGTTGGATTTTATTAAGATCTGTCAAAATACTGTTTGCCTCTTAATACTTTAAAGTTCATTTTATACCCTTGCTCAGCCTTTAAACTGTGCCATCCAGTTTCCAGATTATAATGTCTACATTATACAACTGCTCCAAATAGCACAGTTGCCATTATCTCCCAGTAGTACTGGACTTCCTATCTTTCTACGTTTTTACTTGTACTTTTTGAAATCATGTACAATCTGCTTGAGTAGGGCAACATCCTAGAAACAGAGCATGTCCAGGGAACCGCTATCAGGTCCTGCACAGTCTGTTTCCAAGTATGCTGTTTCCAAGCAACTCTGAACGGAACAACCTTGAGCTGAATCCAGAACAGGATTTACCAGAGAACTATGGTGATCCACAACAGACATTTTAATAAATTTCCAGTACTTTTTTATTTAAGGCATTTAGCTGTAGTTAGGACTCCATTGCCTATGTCCTACCTTCAAAAATTGCATGTGAGCTTTACTGGTTTTTATCCCTAATAAAAAAATTTTCCTGCAGATTGAGAGTACAGTTTGCAAACAAGATAACCCATATTGACAGTGTATCAGAAATCATGGAAGTATAGCACTGAAGGCTTTTGTCTCATTTGCTTTTAAATTTGTTTTTAAGAAATAGAGAAACACTCTAAACTTCATTATTTTGATAAAAACATAGCTTCTGTTTTAGTAGTTAACTAGTGTATGACTAAGTGATAATGTTATTAAAAATGTTCCTAAGCATATAGCATTACTCAATGGATTGAGAAGTTTATTAAATTGGAAATCAATATCAGTCCTATTGCTATGTGTATCATTACATGTCGTGCCAGTAAAAAAGATTAGGGACTACATTTAAACTTCCTCTGAAAAATAAATGAGATGCTTAAGTTAATATTATTCTGAACTCAACTTGAGTTTCAAGTATTGGAAAAAATATAAATTATGTTATTGTAACACCCCTTTGCTTATCTTTGATATGTGTTGCCTTACTTTCTACACAGGGTATTTAGAGCTCTTTTACCTTTAAGTAGTTCTAAATAATTGCCTTGTCTCTAATAACTAAACTCAGTTTTCTTTTATGAACTTCTATTTAAGCATGATTATTGAATAATAGACAGAAATAGGCAAACTATATCAGAGAAACCAAACCCTGTTTGAAAATAATCACGGAGAAGTGTCACCTATGGTTTGTTGGCTCTCAGTCTTTGCTTAATGTCTACTGATGGACACTGTTGGACACACAGGACTGGCCTTGTTGGAGGTTTGATGTGATCATATGTTTATTCATCAGTGCTTATGATATTTCTAAAATAACATGTAATGCAAAACTTAAGAGTTAGATTGTCAGAAACATCAAAATAACTGCAGAATACAGTTCCATTCATTGAAATTGGTCTTTGTATAAAAAACCCCAAGAGTCTTGTACATTAAAATCTAATTACAGTCCAGACATAGTTTTCAAAATCCAGTTGTCAGGCATTTTCTTATTTCTTATTTCTTACAACAGTTTTAATTAGCTTTATGTATTGTACCTCTACTTTCTTCTTTATTCCAATTCTTGTACTTTAATGCACTTTATAATTCATTCCCATAGCAACAAAAGTACTCTGGCAGCAACTTAAAATATTTTTGAAATGCCTTCTCCACTAATGTGTAACATCTGTATTTTCAGGACTGTTATTTGATGATAAATCATTAACTGCATTTATGAGCTCTCAAATACAGAAATTGAATTGTTAATTATTTTACTTTTTTTTCTCTTTTCTTTGTGACTTATTTATCTCTAAGTGTTAAACTTCTCTTGTTTTCTTTTTAGAGGGTCTGAATGCTGACAACATTAGACAAGCCTCAGAGCAGCTGAAGAGCCGCTGGATTGAGTTCTGTCAGTTGCTGAGTGAAAGGCTGGCATGGCTGGAGTACCAAAATAACATCATTGACTTCTACTCCCAGCTGCAGCAACTGGAGCAGACAGCAATTACCACGGAAAACTGGCTGAAAGCACAACCCACACCAGCAACAGATCCTGCTACAGTAAAAACTCAGTTGGAAAAATGCAAGGTTAGAGATTCTTCTCCAAGTTTTTTGTGATATTGTACTTCATAGTGTTCCAGCAGTGGGCCAGATTATGACCTATGCTATTTCAGTATAAAAGTGGAAAATGGACTCCCTATCTTTCCAAGGTAAATATTGAAAATATTGATTAAAGGAAAGACTGGTAAAGAAATAAAGAGGCAATAGAACCTAGCATATGAGTATTTAAAACTCTGCCCCAAATATTTAGTTATTAAGATACTTAGATACCTCAAGCTAGGCAATTATGCCCATAAACTATTTTTGCTTTTTTACTCCTGTAAGAAACTGTATCTTTGGTTGTTCATTAATAAACTGTTGCCGATCACCTCTGTCATAAGGATCTGGGCCAGAAAATTGTCTTTGTGGTCAAGTCCAAAATTCTGCCATTGCAGCCCACTTTACTTATTATATACCCTGCATTTTCGTGCAGGGTAGATGGTGTTGAATGGAGCAATATTCTTCTGTCATCATATGACAAGATTACAATAGTTGCACAAAAACAGTCACAGCAACTCACTTATTATTCTCCCTAAATGTTTTCATTTGTGTACTGCACCATCATAGAAATTTGCTTATCTCTTTTCCTGTAGACGACTCTGTGGGTGGAGATTACTTACAAGCTAATATTGTTTGACAGGGACCTGGTGAGATGTAGTAATGAATTACATATTGCACGACATACTTGTGAAAGTTTTTCTGTAGTAAAAGTTTACTTTAGGAAATCTCTGGCTCCAGAAGCTCTCAAACTGAAAAGAGTGTTTGAACCCCAAATTTAGATCTGTGCTATTAATTCTATTTTCAGGCATTTCCAGACTGATGTTGTGCTTAAAGGAGTTCTCTGTTTTCTAGCAGAAAACTTCTCTTACAGTAGTTCTACTATGAACTGTGTATTTGTCTTACTTTCCTCATTTCATTTTTACTTAACAGTTGCAAGTGTCACAGTGTGTACAAGGTCTCCTGAAGGTATAACAGCACAACCCCAACCTGTAATGTGTTACCGTGGGGCTGCTAGAAATCACTGTGCATCTTCACCTCTCCTTTTCTACTTTATTCTATTTAGCCTGTATATAATCTAACAGAGATGAGTTCAGGTTTATGAGACATGTGGAGTTTTTATTTTCCCAACTCCACATGAAAAGGATGCTCCTTGTGCATGGAATTTTAATATACAATCTATCTCATTTTCTTTGAGCATTACACTACCAACAGGATAATGTCGTGCAAAAGCGACTTTAACCAATGGTAAGAGCATCATATTGGGACAGAGGGGTTGATTTGTGAGAAATTATTAAAAATGTTGGTTTTGTTCTTACTGTAACTGATGTAGTTGGAAGCAAAACAGTTGTGTAATGTGAATTGAAACAGCAGTGATTTCATAGCACTAGTGATTTCATTTGTTGGACATCTTTATCTTGATATTTTTTGTTCAAAAATGCAGGACGAAATCATTCGAATGTCAACCCTTCAGCCTCAGATTGAACGGCTACAGGTTCAAAGTCAGTCACTCAAAGAGAAACAACAAGGGCCAATGTTTCTGGAAGCTGACCTTGCTGCTTTTACCAGCCATTTCAAACAAATACTTGCTGACATGCAGGCCAGAGAAAAGCAGCTACAGACCAGTAAGTGTTCATGACAAGAAGTCGATTTGTCTGACTAGCATGCAAAGAATAGGTGTATGTATTTTACTTTCCTACTTTTGTATTTGCTTTTGTCACACTAAACCAGTAGTACAACGTAGGTGGTCTTTTTTGCAATTGAATTAGTCTTTCAGAAATTATCAGCCCATTATATATTTTACATTAATAGGAAAACAAGGGAAGGTACACTATTCAGAAGCAAAGGTTATACTCAACGTAGGTCTACCATCAGATCTCATCTTGTTAGCATGTTTATGGACAGATCGAGTGATACTTTTTTGGCAACTTAAAACTGTCTTTGTTTAGTCAAGTTATGAGACGGGGCTGCCTACCTGTGTCAGTAGAGAGGAGAGTTTAATTGGAGAAGTGAATCTGCTCTAAATCTTCATAAAGTAGTAATTTAACTCTATAAAGCTCATGAAAGGGACCCACCTTAAGGTATCTAGTTTTTCATCATCTGGTGAACTATTCCTTTTTTGCCACAGAGAATATATGACTGTTGGTTACAACATTATTTAAAATATTTGTAATAAAATCGATTTTTCAAAGGGGGGGGGAATGCTGTACGAAAATAGACAGTTGACTTTAGTTCTTACTAAGGATATGTAACATGTCAGTGACTACTGTACACTATCTGTATTTGATTATGAAATTAAAAATAAAGTATTGTATAAAAATATAAATTTAATTTTTCTCAAAGGAAAATATATTATTTGCCCCTTAAACCAATGATATCTGTAAATGACTACTGTTTTGAAATTAGACATAGTGCTAGCTCCTTCTAGTGGGTCTTTATAGTATTCATCCTAAATTCTTTTATGGAGAGTTTTGGCATGATTCTATTTCTAAAGAAGGATTTTTTTCAAAACACTGCGTTATTGTGCTGCTGTGGTTGCCTCACGCATGCACACACACACAAACTGAAGAGGTGATGGTGCATAGGAGAACTGAAGAAATAAAATACAAGTGTTCCATTGCATGTGATGAAAGAGTGAGCTGTAGAGATTTAGTATCACAAAGTGTAAAGTTTATTCATGACTCTAAAGTCGGGTCATGCAATGGATAAGATTTTAAAACTTTTCATGCCACACTGGTTTGTATGCTGAAATCAGTTATCATCCCACCAGCAGGAAGATATGATACATGCTAGCTTCTTTATAATGTCTTCTATGTCCAGTTTTGTGTAATTACTGGTTTTGCCTCACCTGATTTTACTATAACAAGACCTTGTGAACTAACCAGTTGGTTAGCCCTGTAAGATGAGTAGTGTTCATTGCCTGAACTGTAATGCCACCAAACTGGGACTTTGGTAAAGTTCTTTCTGGCTGTAGCTGTTCCTTCCCAGTCCTGCGCTGCAGCATGCTCCTCCAGTGTCCTGGCCAGCTGCAGGAGCAGCTGTCCTCAGGTGGCAGCGCTGAACAGGCTGGGGAGAGTCTCCTAAACTGCTAGGGAATAGAAGTCCCTGAATCAATATTTTATGGAGCTCTGGTCTGTAATTATTTTATGTGGCTGCTCTGCATCACAGGTGCTTCATCTCAAACACTTCAGCTGTCAAGATGAGACTGTTTTATCCTGTTCAGTACATACCTGTAGTGATATTTTAGATGAGGTTAATAATATTTTATCTCAATAATATTTTATCTCCAGAAAATTTATACACAGTTTTATCCAAGGTGCTACCTTCCTTTCATAACTCTGCTATAGATATGAATGATCATGCTTGGAGTACTGCATTAGGTCTAATCCTGTTTCAGGAAATTCTTATGAATAAAAAAATGTGGAAATAAAACCCTGAAGCCGAAGCTCAGAGAATTTGGCTCTTTGACTCTGAATGTCTTCTGCTTTCTTCAGTAACTATTTTTCTTCTGTTGAACAGTTGGAGAAAAGGCCATATCCCATGTTTTTATTTTAGCCTTAGTTTAATAGAAAACGTTGAAATTTTTCTAGAGCATTTTAGATATTTCCATGTTTTATTTGCATACATTATTTGCAACTATTTTCTAGAGATAGAAGAATTTCTTAAAGACAGAGTGATGTTTTGCAGATTGGTGGTAGTATTTGCATCTTTTTCCTTCCCTGTACATATAACCTACATGTGCTAGAAAGACATTTTTATTATTATTTTTATGTGAAAAGGATTTTTGGTTCATCATTAGGGGTTCAGCCTTTTTGTGGTTTGGTTGGGGGTTTTTTTTAGCATTCCATTACTGCATCATCTTTTCTGATGGGTAAGGGTATTTAGCCATTCTGTTCTGTTTGCCAAAGGATTTTTCCCCCCCTAAAGAAGTTTTCTCTAGTTCTAAGAGATTGTAGCCCTCAAAAATTTTTTGTTAGGTTGGGTATTGTTAGGATTTTTTGAGGGCGCTGATCGTTTTGATTCGGGCTTTTTTTTAGGTTCAAGAGTGCTTAGTAGTTTCTCTATGCTGCACGGTAGATTTCTTAATAAAATATTATTATAGATTAACTCAGATTTTCTCAAATGTTTTTCTCCATGATTTGATTAGCATTTCTAGTTATAAAACCTAATTTAAAGCAAAATCTAAAACTGATTTGGTAGTTTATTCACTATTTTGCAATGTTGTTTGTGAAGGAAATACAACCTTATAAAATATGAGGAAATATAACCTCATTTGTATTACTTTATATAATATATCCATATGTAATTGATCCTTTTGAAGATGGCGTGTCCATCATTCCATCTCTCCCACCTCCCCAAACACGTTTAGAGTCATTTATAGAACACTGGTATATAGAAAATATGGAGGGCAGACAGTGCTTCAAACTATTCAGTAGTGTACACAAGAGAGTGAAAGGGACAATCATGGGACAATAATTTGAACGTGAATAATGTAGTTTCCCAAGGAAATTATTAGTTTTATAACTGCCCTGGTGAAGAATGAGGGGTTGAACTTTATATTTACTTGTCTTGAAATTAACTGCTGCCATGTCAGAGAGATTTCTAGGGAGCAGCCTGGGTAGCCTCCCATTTCCTCTTTGCACAGGGAGAGCTGCCAGTCAGTGTCAGGTGAGTACTCCCAGGCTCATGCTACTTCCTAGGTGGCAGCTGATTCATTCCAGCGCTCCACTTGTGCTGTGACTGGACCAAACTCCGTTAAGGTGCTTCTGTTTTTCAGTCTTGCTGTGGTGAACTCTTAGCCAGCTGTGGTCTTCAGTGAGAAGCATTCTGATACATGCTCTCAGTTTTGACAAGACTGTTCTTCCAAGGGGGTTTGAGGAGTGTCACTAGATTTTTAGAAGGTATAAAAAAACCCGCTTTTCTGGCAGGTGAAATGAAGAATATCAAGATGGATATGGTAAAGGAAAAGTCATACTTATTTCCATTTTTTCTGCTTCATCAATTCATGCGCTGTGCTTTCCTTTCATATTCTGATTCTACCTTTGTGGTATCAGTAGTTCCCAAAGGTGAAGTTATCATCGTCGTTGTTATTATTATTGATGAAGAATCATTCATCTGCATTTAAATTATGTTTCTCCTATTTATTTCAAGAAGGACTTTAGAAAGTTGTGTTGTATCTTTAAAAGATATTTACTGTTACATTAGATCTTGTAGAACTGAAGAAGGACTTCCCCTCTATTTCTTTTAAGAGGTTCATAAATAAGAGAATTGGAAATGTTGAAGTACTTGCAGATCATTGATTATTTATGATTCCACTTTGAGAGTTTCTGGTGAAAGAAGTGGGAGAAGGGAATCACAGCTTTTATGAAGTCGTCAACATAAAGACTTTGATTAATAGCTTCAAGTACTTGTATTACAAAATAAGCAAAACAAAGTTGTGAGACAATCAACATGGTTTTAAACAGTGCAGTTACTACTGAGGAGATTTTTACGGGAAATGCGTGCAGTTCAGCTAGTCCATTCGTTTCAGGTAATAAGTCTTGACTGAAATGATCCCATAGATTATGTTTATTGCCTTCCTCCTTCTTTCACAATGATGTGATGGACAGTGGGATTTGTCCTGACTGTAGGGAGATGTACATTGCAGCATATCCAGTATGATTTGATAGTTGTTGAGATCATTGTAATCTCCCTTCATTTCTGATTTCGGAAAAGATTTTTGACTGGAAAATCTGGTCACAAAAAAGGAAGCTGGGAGAAAGAATAAAAAAAAAAAGTATTTTACTTATTTGGAAAGCTATTTTCACATGTTTAAATATTTCTATGTGTTAAAAGTATATCCTAACCAATTATCTGTCAGCAAATTGTATTTCCAAATTTAAAGACTTTCTCTAAAATAAATATGCAAGTGTAAATGCATTGCCTGTTGGTTCTCAAGGGTTACGATGTTAGTCACACCAAAATGCATTCCCTACAAACGGAATAGATTAATACAACAACACTCTCCTATTATGGGATGGGAACTGTATTCTGATGTTTCACAGTAATGTATTTGCATCTTCCCTCTGTAATATTTTGTTACAATTCTGTCATGGCCCTAGCTCAGCTATAGCTTGAGTTGCAGACGTGCTATATCTTTCTGACTACCAATTCAGTTTTTCTTACAATACAGCAGAATCTGCATAAATTCACTGTTCTTATCATGTGGACTTTAATCCACAAACATCAGTATCGCAAAGCAAATTTTAGGCTAAAAATGAACAGGGCTGGATGTGTGTTTATGTTATGAGCATGGGGAACTTTGAGATTCATACTGCCCACAGAGAGACTGTGAATGTGTTAGATTATTTAGACAGATAAAATTAGGTAATGTGAATCCCACTGTAGGAGTTCGGCTGAATTCTCACCATTGGCGCCATGAGTTGCAAAAACAGTATAGGTTCTTCTTAAGTACCATCCAAAAGGATGTTAATATGCTTCCTTGTCTATCTAAAAAAAAAAAAAGGGCAGCCAAACAAAGAGCCCCCTTCCCCTCAAAAAAACCCCCAACAAAGCCCCAAAAACTCTAGCTAGGCAAAAGGCATTGAAAAGTAGTACTTCATTACTAGTAACCTGAAAAAGCAAAATAAAAAAGCAATTGTTTCACAGAACTTAAAAGTGCTTTTAAAATGGAATATTTAATAACCAAATTGGCAAGCCACTAGCTTGATTAAATCAATATCTGTAATGTCACCTGAACAATCCTTCAAATCCTTCAAATGCCACCTTAATCCTTCGAACAGTAGAACATACTTCTTTAAAATTGGACATAATGCTTGCAGTGTTTGGATGGTTTTAAATTTTAAATTAATTATTGGCAAACTTTAAGGATAATAGTTTCGTGCAGTCCGGTGGAGTTTGCTGTAACAGCTAATCTTGTGTTTTTACCTGTTCTGAGGTGGTATTCATTACTGCCAAAAATAGATATTATTTTATATAGCTGCTTGAAATTATACATTAGTCCTAAGATTTGTTTTTCATTTAAAGGAGAAAATTATTTATAGAAGTCAAAGATTACATCACAATACTGAACTCCATTTCATATTTCTAAATAAAACTGCAGATGAAGAGTTGTATACTCCTTTAACATATCAGAGCTGTTGAAATTATGTATCCATTCATTCGGAGCAATGTGTTTAAATGCATGTTCTATTCTAAAGTAGAAATTGTCTGGATTAAATGAGTCAAAGACAATACAAATGTCACTAAGGAAATAAACAGACGTAAAATGCTTTTTGATAATATGGAAAATATTTGTTTTCTGTGTTTCCAAGAATGTATTACTATTGCTTTCTGTGTAAAGAAAATACATGACTAGGGAAGAAATTCTTGTCTTTTCTGGTACAAAGTCCTATCTTTTGTAGATCCACAGATGTGTGTTATAAATCAGATCAGCCAAGATTTTTGTGAGGAAAGTATACCATACATGCTCCACAAGAGAGAGCTTAAATTGCCCTGATTTTACTATGGTGTTATGAAGCCTAACTGAAAATATAAGTTTGTTTCAAGTAGCATTCTGTTGATCAACTAAAAAATTGGGTAAAAGTCTGCAGTATTTTCTGCCAAACGTTGCTGTATGAGAACATAAGCAAGCTCGCACTTACGAACTTTAATGGTGTTGCTTGTCAAAAACGCCTTTTGGACAGCTGTATTATTTCTCAGTACAGTTCTTTCTGAAACACCAGAGACTTACAGGAGATTCAAAATGGTGTAACATTTGTTTTTTAGCTTTTATATACTTCACTGTTACGTGGTACAGGTTGGAAATGTTTCAGTTCCAACCAGCCATGCTATTTTTCTGTACTTTTCTCAATGAGTGTAGAAGCAACTGTTGCGGAGTGCAGAGGGAGTATCTCTGCTAATGAGTTGCTCATGTGTGTGCCAGATGTTGTCTATTTACAGCAGCTGTAATGTTGGTGCAANCACTGTTACATGGTACAAGTTGGAAATGTTTCAGTTCCAACCAGCCATGCTATTTTTCTGTACTTTTCTCAATGAGTGTAGAAGCAACTGTTGCGGAGTGCAGAGGGAGTATCTCTGCTAATGAGTTGCTCATGTGTGTGCCAGATGTTGTCTATTTACAGCAGCTGTAATGTTGGTGCAATAAGCATATTTCAATAAAATTCAGCTTTAATGCAGAAGAAAGATTAATTTTCTAAGCTTTTAACAGATGTCTTAAACAGAACATTTTACTTGAACAGAAACATTAAACACACAAACATGGGCCGTAAAGGGAATGCTATTTCTTCCTGTGTTCCTGAAATTAGATTTTTGGTTAAGTACAATGGTTTATTTGTAGATCTCTAAACACACATATTTAAACTAGTTATCTTGGCCATATATGTTGTCGTGTGACCTATATCAAGAGAGTTCAATGACACACAACTGATAAAATGACAGAGATATCATAAACATTCAAATGAATGTATTTGTTCTTCAAAAGTTTTCTGATTCCACAATTCTTGGGAAAATCTGATACTTACTGAGCCTGGTGTAGTCTGTTGCAAAATAACCATTGACTTCAATAAAGCTTGGTCTTTTATCAGACATCTTCTGTCAGCAAACCGAATAATGAATAATTTTATTTCTTTCCTTTTTCTTCCACATTGAATGTAGCTTTTGACAGTTTACCTCCTGCACACTACAAAGAGACAATGAGCACTATACTTGTGTGCATCCAGCAGTCGGAAGCTAAACTCTCCATGCCTCAGGTTGCGGTTGCTGAATATGAAATCATGGAGCAGAGACTCAGGGAGCTCAAGGTGAGTGGTCAGGCTGTGGTAACGGATGTCCCAAATGAAAAGTTTAGAGGAACAGAACCCTGAGTTGTCATGAGTCTGATGAAGCTTATGAATCTTGAGTGAATCACACCCATTTGGGTTTTAGGCCAGGGCTTAAGGAGACAGTGGATACTTACCTACACTGATTCCTGAAGTTAAGGGATTTAAAGTGTTCTTCACCACTGAAACCACTTTTATAAGATACTGAATGTGTTAAGGAAAGGTCTTTGTTTGTCCTCATGATACAGAAAATATTCCTTTGTTGATAGCTCTGGTAGTTAAGTATAGATTTAGCTCATTTCATTATCCAGTGCTGACATGGAAATGATTGCGATTTGCAAAATGCAGCACAGGCTTTGTCAGATTTCCTGTCGGATTTACAAGCAGACACAAATGTGGAACAAGTTTTGCCAGTGGGTACAAACCTTCCCTGCATTTCAATGTTTGGTATTGTTCTACTATTGAATGGCTAATGAGCATGTTGTTTGATGCAACTAGTAATGCATATTCAGAAATAAAAAGTAGAATATAGAAAAAAGTTGGAAGCAGCAAATTTAGGCTAAGAATTGCAAAAGTTTTGAGACGTTATCAAAAACTGTAAATCACTGAAGCAGTTCTAAGTTTATTCTTTTTCTCTACGTATAGTCTGAGTGTCTTCAAAGTGTAGTCATTAGGGCCATAGTAAATTCCTATCTCAAATTAATGAAGTGTATATGCATCACCTCTATTAACAAGTATAAACAGCTCTGGTTATATTTTCAGTTCAACTAAAAAATCTACTTTCTAGTTTGTGTGAAAAAAGCAATTTCAAATTGCTCAGTAGAATATGTCATTGGATTTTTTAGCAAAGGTGACCTACATTTTTGGTTTTTAGTCCTTTCTTCAGCAGTCTCACCTATGTTTGTGAAATAAAGGGACTTGCCCGACACATAAATCAGGATACTCTTTGCTTCTTATTTGTAGGCTTTACAAAATTCTCTGCAAGAGCAGCAAAAAGGCCTGAACTATCTCAGCACAACTGTAGAAGACATCTCCAGGAAAGCTCCTGCAGAAGTCAGCCAAAGATATCGATCGGAGATTGAGGTGATCCTTGGCCGCTGGAGGAAATTGTCAGAGCAGCTGGTGGAACATTGCCGGAAACTTGAGGAACTTATGACCAAACTCCATCGATTCCAGGTTAACCAAACTTTTTCGGCCTCAACTACTATGCAGTGGCTTCTGGCTGTGGGACTAGCACATAAGACCAAAGTGAAATATCAAAACAGTACATAAAATGTATTAAAATGTTCACTTGATTTTGGTGGTCCAAGATTTTACTTTGAATTCTGATTTTATGACTGTTTCTGCCTATGTTGTTTCAATAGCAAAACTTCACTTTGATTTCAGAGACATTGCTGCTAATCTTCCTCTACTTACTTTTTCATTGTAGCTAAAGTACTTTTTCATGCAGCTGAAGTAGCTGTAACCATATTGACTTTAATGGATTCACTTACATAATTAAAGTTATTTGTAATATGGTAGTATCTTGGCAACAGTTGCCAGAAAGCAGAAGTGTGTGTGACTTACACAATTATGTGAATTTCAGGTATTTAGAATGACAGCATTGGAACGTTACACTGTTTATGTCATTGTGATGATCTCCTCTTTATACTTATTTGTAAATCACATGTATCAGTATTACAGGGTATGGCTATGACTTAGGTGTTATAAGATTTAAAATTTTTAACATAATCCTGTTCTATTTCTATATTGTTTCAAAGGACGCATTTGAGAGAAACTTAGATCAAGCAGTCATAAAAATGGAGAAAGTATTTTTTATTTTTTTAAGATGTTTTTCTCTCCTCGCCACTATGCAACTGAAAACTTGCATACTCATGGGGAGTATCACAAAGAAAATTCTGAAGGTTGAGGTCCTGCAGCCATACTCAAGGCTGTGTTCACACACTGTGTTTCTTCTCAGTGCTGTCTCTTTATTTCTTCTGTTTACAACATTGGATATTTCTGTCCTTGGGTTTGGTTTGCTGGTAGTAGAACATGATACAGGATTACCTCCATGTTGTGAATTATAATACAATAGCATGTGATCTGTAATTGTTGTTTTCAGCTTAATTCAATAGAGTTGTCTAGTCAAATTTTCTGTCAAAGTATTCTCACACTTCTGCTTTTGTAGAGCGGGGAAAAAAACATTTTAGAGAAGAAAAAAAGTACTCATTATTTTGTTACAGCTTTTAGATAAGCAAAATGGACCAAAAAAGGAGGAAACATTTTTTCAGTACCATTTACAATTTAGCTACTGACATGCCACATTGCTGTAAATTGTAACTTTGGCTCTATATGTCCATCTCTGACATTTGAAGCTGGCCATGAAATGAAGTTTAGTGGTATGGTGGGATAACCTTGGCCAGCAGCCAGGTGCCCCAGCTGGCCTCTGACTCCCTGTCCTCAACAGGACAGGGATAAAAATAGGATGGAAGACCTCTTGGATTGAGATAAGGACAGGGAAATCAGTTACCATCATGGGCAAAACAGATGCAATTTGGGGAATACTGAAATAGATTTGGGTAGTGAGAAACAAAGATAAAAATTAAAACAACACATCTCCCCTTCTGTCTTTTTCCTAGTCTGCACCCCATTGCTTTACTGTTGTCTCTTCTTTTGCCAAGGGGCACAGGGGGATGGGGAATGGCAGCTTCGGTCAGTCCGTAACAGCTCCTCTCTGCAGCTCCTTCCTCCTCACTCTTTTCCCGTGCTCCAGTATTGGTCCTCCCATGGGCTGTAGTCCTTCAGGAAAGATGTACTCCTGTGTGGGTCTCTGCATGGTCTGCAGCTTCCTTTAGGGCACATCCAGCTGCTACAGTGCAGAGTGGGTATATGCTCGCTTCATCACGGACCTCCATGGGCTGCAGGGAGACAAACTGCATCAGCATGATCTTCACCACGGGCTTCAGGGGAATCTCTGCTCCAGCAGCTGGAGCATGTCCTCCCCCTCCTTTTTCACTCACCTCAGTGTCTGTGGGGCTGTTTCTCACTTTTTTTCTCTCCTGCTCTGCCTGTCTGGCTTTTTTCCACTTTCTTAACTAAATTATCATAGAGGCATCACTAGCTGACCGTGGGGTCAACTGTGTCCTGTGGTGGGTCTGTTGGAGGCAACTGGAACTGGCTGTGTCCAGCAAGGGCAGCGCCTGGCGTCTCCTCACAGAGGCCTCCCCTGCTACCACCTTGCCACATAAACTCAATATAAATAGGAAAACTGGAAAGTAGTTTTATCAGTGGTAAAATGAATTATTTGCAATTCCACAAAAAAGAGCAATGCACTTTGCTTGATAAATTCAAACTTCTGTCTTTCCCTCCTTGAATTTTCTGGATAGAGGCTTAGAGGTTCTCCCACTGCTCTTAAAAGGAGAAAGTCCTGAACATCATGACCATGCTCTGTGGAGCATGTATTTTTAAAGCTGTGTGAACTATCGTCACATACAAATCTTAGCCTTTATATTTATTGCTGAAGTTGCTGTAGTACACATTTAATATAAAAGTCATTGTCTTTTCAACTCCTTGAATGACTTAGCTTCCAGATGATTGTTTTAGCTGTTGCAATTTATGGGATGCATCAGCATGGGATACGATGAAATCAGTGTCGATAAATAAAATGCATTTACAGTCTGATTCAAAATTCAGGTCATACATTTGATCTTTATTGGTAACTGGAGACTGATCTCTTTTTAAGTAAATCCCATCAGATCTATATTTTTCAGCGTTAATGAACTATGCTTAAAATATTCTTGTAAAGGTATTAAAGTTTCATAATGAAATATGATTCTGAACTATTTTTACTGCACAGTAGGCACTTCAACAGTGTTTGGATAATTGCCATTTTGAAGTATACGGATAATTTCCATATGATTATTTTTATTAATTCAGTTCATTTTCCATGGTAGCCAGTTGCTATTAAGTATATTAAGCATATTAGGAAAATGTTCCCTTTGGTTATCTATCTAGTAGTAGTTGCTAAGGCATTTTTGTACACATTTTAGGGCTCAGTCTATATTCTAATGAAATGTCTTTTTTTGTGCTTCAATTCCAATTTGCATTCAGCATATAATATCAATATGTACTTCACTAATGATGAAAACAGTTTGATGAACAAATGCTTTATAATTTGTCTTTCAAATTTTTGCCATTTATAGTTTTTATTTTAACACAGGCATCTAATTGTTTACCTAGAGTGGCATTTTAAGGTAATTTTAAGTGACATCTTAAAAATCTCATTCTGCCTTTCAAGGTATTAGATTATCTATGTAATGCTGATGTTCAGCTTTTTTTATTAATTGCAAGGGTTAATTAAAGCCTATGGAAAGCAAATTACTGATTACAAATATTCTAGTGCTAAAAGAATAACTGAGAGTCAGTCTCTGAAATAACTCATTGCGTCATTATATGATTTTAGTTTTGGAAGTGAATCGGTTTCAATTACTGTTTCAGTTAGAATTTTTTATTTCATTCTGGGTAGTAAGGGAGTTTTTCTGTGTTGTGTTCTGGTAGAGAAATAGGCTATAGAACATGCAACTTCCAAAAGGAGCCTGAAATTTAAATGGGAGCACTGCAGAATTTGGTAGGTGAGCCTGAATTAATTACCAAGTACAAGTAGTCTGAAGCCATACAAGGAACCAACAAACACGCATGCAGCATCTAAACACAAACAATATCTGGAAGGTATAAACTTGAGAGCCAGAGAGTTGCTCACTCGTAGACCTACTGAACTTGGTCAGAAATGGTCAGTGTGCAGGCTAAAGAGTCGATGAGGGTCCTAGATAAAACTGGTTTTGCTCGNTGGAAGGTGTAAACTTGAGAGCCAGAGAGTTGCTCACTCGTAGACCTACTGAACTTGGTCAGAAATGGTCAGTGTGCAGGCTAAAGAGTCGATGAGGGTCCTAGATAAAACTGGTTTTGCTCGTTTACTGCATTTTTATTTTGCAGACAGTTCAATAATGTTGAAATTACGTTGCGATGAGTTTTAGTCATAGTGCCAGGATAAATTACACTATTGCCAGTCAGGTTCTGCGCAATGCAATAAAATCTCTTTTTAATAAACAGAATGACACTAGAACACTGAAGAAGTGGATGGCTGAAGTGGATGTTTTTCTGAAGGAAGAGTGGCCTGCCCTTGGTGATTCAGAAGCACTGGAAAAGCAACTTGAGCAATGTACAGTGAGTATCATCTGCCTGTTTGGCAATTATTCGATTCTTCTCTGTGAGCCTAGCTTATACAGAAGCTACATGAATGATTACTGCTCCTAAAAAATGAGGGGATTGTCTTCTGCAGTGTATTTGAACCTCCTGTGTTTCAAGGAAAATCTTGTTTAAAAATTGGAAAACTTAATGCAAAGAGGAGGCATACAGTGACTGTATCATTATGTATTTATAACAGGAGCAAAACATCAAAGAGGGTGCTTGCAGCAAATAATGTTAGTAACCACTTAATATAATGATTTATTTATTTTGTTGAGTTTACAAACATTGTATGTTTATTTGTTGTAAACTGTATAATCTGTGCCAGAAGATCTTTTTCTGTATCTATTATTCACACGTGATTTACAAGCTTTTCTGGCTGTACCAAAAGAATTTGCTGGTATTGTGAGTTATATCCCTTTTTTCTTTCCCCACTAAACTTACAAGTTCCAGGATTTTGTCCCAGCAGAGTTTTAAAGCATCATGAAGTATTGATACTTCCATCACAGGGTTTACAAATTCTTCTGACTGTCCCAACAGAGTGTGTAAGTGCAGTGAATCTTGTAATCCATGATAGTCCCCATCTATATATTCTGTGGAATTTGCAAGTTCTGCAAATGCTCTGGCAGGTTGTGTAAATATTTTGAAATATAGATATTGATCTTACAGAACTACGATCTCTTCAGACTTTCTCTCTTACCCCTTATTTAAATAAAATGATTATGAATTATATAGCACAAGTCTTATCTGTACATAGTAGTAAGTTACATGTAACTCCTTTAGAACCTGTCACCTACATTTATTAAGAGCTTGCACAAATATTAGCCATTGCTATCAAATAAATAATAAAACTACCAAAATCTTCATCGTCTTTTATGTTTTTACACTTCCAGCCTTTTCCACTGTGTAGGAAGTCCAGGTAATATCTGCAGCACTGAAGAAGGCCTTGGGAAATAAAATTGGAAGTGGCAATTTAGAACTATGTCAGGGCTTAAATAATATCTAACCACAAATAAAATTATGATAACTAGACATAACCAGAGAATATCACTATTCAGATAATTTTAATGAAGTTATCAGGTGAATTGGCAACCCAAGGTAACGCTGGCATAGTTAATAGGATGGCTTCACAAATAATTTTGCATCATTAAGATGGGATGCTCTTTCACAAATATGAATAAAAGATCTAAGCTTTGTAATAGACATAAGTGATATAACATTATATATATTCTATATATATAGCATATACATAACATTTTAAATTTACGTAATATATTTTTGCAAATGTACTGTATCTGACAGAGCATAGCTTACCACATTGCAGCTGCTCGTTCTTTTTTAATTTATTTTCATATTTAAGTTTGTTAATTGTGCTCATTTGACTGGAGATCTGGACCAAAGACATGCCAGGATCTCATGTAGAGGTGTTTTGATAGGGATAAAACATCTGAAAATTTGTGTGAATGCTGCGTGCCTAATCTTCTGCTATTCCTTTAGGCCTTAGTAAATGATATCCAGACAATCCAGCCCAGTTTGAACAGTGTTAATGAGACTGGGAAGAAAATGAAGAGTGAAGCAGAGCCAGAATTTGCTTCCAGAATAGAGAAAGAACTAAAGGATCTCAATGTTCAATGGGAACACATTTGCCAACAGGTATCAAGTCTCCAGCTGTGACTGGTTCATTTTAAATAAAATATCAGGTTTCTCATTGGCAGAATTTGTCCTTCTATGCATATCCAATAGGTATGAAACTACACCTAGACATATTTGGTTCACGTTAATTAAACTTCTATTTTAGGAATTCTATTTAGCATGTGGCAATAAATGTAAAGTATATTTCTTTACATTATAATACAGTATCTTACTATTTTTATGAGAAAGTTATATACTAATAACTTAGATCTTAACATCAGTGTAATTGATGGCTCCTGCAAAACTAGGTTTCTGAAAGTGGTACATAGGCATTTACCAAAAAATTAAATTCTGTATTTAATGTTACATTTTCTTTTGCATCATTGTACTCTCTGTAGATGAAATTGTACTCTTCACTAATGCAGTGAAGAGTTTAGAATTCAGTAACTTGGAATTAAGAGTATGCATGTAAATTACAGTCTCCAATGGTCACATGAATTTGAGAGAATGGGACGTAACAGGAAAGGACAGTTCTTTTGGTTTGATTAAACACATTCTTAATAAATAATTTTACAGTTTAAAGAAGCTAAAAATTACTATTATTTCATTGGTGGCATTTGGATTCTCGTTCTTTATGACAATTCAAAGGAAACATCTTTCATGTTGTTTTACTGTTTTGTCTATTTGCTTATTCTGTTGTCTACCTTTTTAATAATATTTGCATAACAATAAAACTATTACCTTTCAAGGTAGGCTAATGTTTTCTAAAACTATTTTTCTTCACGGTGTATTTTTCTGATACACATAGTTATCAAAAAAGCTGATCTTTGAAATCTGTAAGACATTTTATTGATCCAGTTCTATGATCTTTCCCCTTTGACGAATGTGGAGTCTTTCATTGCTTATTTTTGTAATATTATTAACTTGGATATCTTTGAACTTCTCACAGAAACTTCAAGTAATGCCTTATGAGTTTAGGAGTCTGTTAAAGTTTTCTTTTGACTTCCCTGAAAATCTGCCTGTAATAGTTCAATACACAGCACAAATTATTGCCTCTCAACGGGCATTTCTAACACAAATTCTTCATTAGTAGCTATTAAAACACACGAGTAGTAAATATAAAAATCAGTTTTGTCAGTGGGGGTGTCTTGAAAGGATTTGGAAAAGTCAGCTTGAGTTGATATACATACAGTTAATATGACTGAGAGTTAATAATTGGCATTCAGATACCCTTTCTGGGTGATGGGAGATTACTCTCTCTTCTGGTGCTGTGACTGAGGAAGAGGCAATTTTGCAGGGCCACATACGGTTCTGCTTTTATACTTGTTGAACATCACCTTTTAATTGTTACCCTGTTTTGTTCTGTAAAAGAACATTTATGTAGAACAAAATTTATGCTGAACAGCCAGTCCTTAAGGATGAGTAATGAAACCAGTAGCAGTCAGAAACTAAGACCAGATACTAAGACACAATTCCTCCTGATGTTACTGAAAATAACATTTACTGAAGTAGCATCACAGTGAAGGATATTGGAGTGATCAGCTCTGTGGGCCCAACTCTGAAAAATGACACCAGTGCAATTAACTTTTTTTGTTACAAACTTTTTTATAACATTGAAAGATGGCTCAGCCAATGGCTCAACCAGTTATGGACAATTTTGATAGGTTGATGCACAATTCATAGAATCATAGAATGGTTTGGGATGGAAGGGACCTTAAGTATCATCTAGTTTAGTTCAATACATGAGCTATATAACGTAAGTTGTATGACCCCTTTATAGTGATCGGCAAAGGATTTAAAAACAGTATTTTTCCCTTTAAGATGAGTAGTTTCTTCCAGTAGGAGATTCCTTTTTTGCTTACTTATTTTTAGGATATAAACCTTTCTGAGAGATTCAGTAAGGACTTCGTCAGTAGATGAAAGATATCTATATTGCTTTATTCTCTAGCAAGTTGCATTAAAACTGGTTAGACGGTCATCTGATTATAGCTCAAGGTTTCATCCTTGGATGCACTTTCGAGGTCTTTTGTGATTTTTCTTTTTACATCTTTTAGAAGATTGTCCCTGGGTGATGTGTTTTTCAGATTTATTTTCTGATGACCTCAGCATAGAGTCTTGTTCTAGGATCATTGAAAACTCACTCAACATGACAATGACTTGCTAAAAAAACGATGTATACACATGTGTAATACTTCCTTGATTACCTGTTATTACTATTTATCTAATTACTTGTTAATATCTGCCTAATTACATCAATGTTATTAGTAGGACTTAATTTGTTTCTTTTCAGGCTAAAATATTCTAAAGTTTGTACAGTAGCCTTACTTCAGGTACCATGTAATCTTTTCTTTCTTAAAGGCCTGTGCTAAGAAGGCAGCATTAAAAGGGGGTTTGGATAAGACTGTGAGTCTCAGAAAGGATTTATCAGAGATGCATGAATGGATAACACAAGCTGAGGAAGAATATCTGGAAAGAGATTTTGAGTATAAAACACCTGACGAATTACAGAAAGCAGTTGAGGAACTGAAGGTAAAAGATGAACTAATCCCTTGAGCTGTGTTTAAATTGTTTTTGAAGCTTTTGTTGTAAAGGAAGTCTACTCTTCCTTTTAGGAAGGTGCTTTTTGAGATCTATTTGTTAGCCTGAAATTTAAAGTAGTAGGCGTATTGAAGTAATTTATATTTGGAATATGTTGGAAGATATTTAATCTTTCACAACACCACATTGCTTTTTTTTTGTCTTTGCTTTAGTGGATACTTGATTTTGATGCAACTTCAACATTCTTTTACTTAAGCAATAATTCCTAAGAATCAGGTGTTAGCAGCAATTAACTGATAGATTGAAATCAGTTTTATGTCTTCTCTTTATATTAGAGAGAACAAAAAAGATTTAGGAATTCAGGATGCATGTTGGTATGTACTAAGTAAGCAAGATTTATTATTTCTTGAATATAGCAATATAGGAACAACATTTTTATTTCAGGAGGGATAAATATGGCCTTTGGGCAAAAACACTAATTTGTGATACATGCTTAAATATACTCTTGCTGAGACATTGGATATGGGCTTGATTTTTATTTTATAGGTGAATTGTTTGGCCTGTGCTGTTCGGGAAGTCAGATTATTTGGCCTTAACAATCCATCCAACACTTTGTTCGCAAACTCTTTATTATCCATAGGGTTTTGCCAGTGTTTGAGAGTATCTGACCGTGCAACTGATGATCTCTTTATTTACTGACAGAAATGACTTGATGCCAGTCAGAACATATATAGATATATGGAATAAGTTTGAGTCATTGTAAATGAAACAAATGTATCAAAAGTAATCATCTCCTCTAGAGATACAGTTCCTTTTTAGTAATTAAATAACAAAACTCAAATTTATGCATTGTACTGTGGTACAAAACAGGTAAAATGTATAATTTTATACACAACCCCCATTATGGATTTCCTAGTGAATATTCTGCACTTCCAGCTGAAGTCAGGTATGTTCAAACTGTGACACCTTGACCTATGCAGATAACCAGATTGTTTCTCATGTATCCCTTCACCTGCTCCTGATTGTCCTTCCCCCAAAGGCTTGCAGCCACCTCTTCTCTCATACAACAGGCAAAACCTGCGCCAGAATTCTTTGTTCATCCTGCAACCCATTTCTTCCCACAACTAGGGAAGAGGAAAGCCAAAAGCAACCTAGTAAACTTTTACTGGCAATGGCAGCCTGATGCCAGTTATTCTGGATAATGAACTTCCTCAGACCCAGAGAGAAAGAAGATTGCCGGGAATGAGGTTTTGTTTTAATGTTTTCGGGCCAGTGAGTTCTCATCTGTGAAGACCAGTACACACTCACGACACTGTGTATATACCATCACTCTGTTTCCAGCAGTGATGTGACTCCAGTCATAGACACCATCCCATTGTAAGCACTGAGAGGAAACAATGCTAGGTAACAATCCTATATGTTATTAATGAGATGACATAACATAGGGGAGAGTAGCAAAAGGTGAAGGAAGAAAGTTGGGAATTGGATTGGTCAGTTGTTGTGTTTACATAGGCTAGAACAGGGAAAAGGTGGTAAGTTGCAGTTCCAGATCAGTTACATAGGGTTTGCTAATTATTGGTTTTAATGCATCATCCATTTGTGGTTGTCGGTGTCCCTTGGATATTTATATTTCCTTTGTTAAACTTCTCTGCCTAGGGTCTAACACAGAACCTGCTGTTTAGGAAGATGCTCCCTTTTCATTTTGTCCTCTGTTCATATTAGGTTAATGTCCATTGGTGGTGAATACTGACGCTGATTTTTCTGTCTGTAAAGTGAGAGACTGAAATCAACATGAATGCTCTGATAAAAGTGTAAAATATACACTGGAGAAAAATTATTTTCTCAGTTTCTCTTTACATGCAGGTTAATGACAGTGGCAAGTAGAGAACAATCAGAAGTATTTTCCTTTTTTTCTGTCTTGCTGCTTGTGATTGTACCTTTAAACCTGGGTACATGAATTTGTAACACAACACTTTTTTTTGACATTCATTGTTCATAAGGTATTATGGTAAAGGTATTTGGAGCATTTCTTGGGGAAAAAATTAATACTGAAATATTTTACTATTCTGAGAACTCCAGAAAACTAAATAGTTGTGAGATGTTAAGTTGTATTGAGTATCATGTTTTGGCAACAAAATGAAAGAAAAGGGGTTTGGATGCATTTGAGATTATGTCAAAAAGTCTAGGAATTAAATGCTTCTTGAGGTTTTTTTTTTTTGTCATAAGGTTATTCGGGGTTTTTTCACTCTGACAGAATTCTGTCAGAGAGAACGCAAACAGAGTTATTAGAACTACGTTCTCTTCTCAAACCGGTGCTATAACCTTTTTTTTTTTTTTCCAGAGAGCAAAGGAGGAAGCCATGCAAAAAGAAGTAAAAGTGAAGCTTATTACTGATTCTGTGAATAATTTTATAGCAAAGGCTCCACCTGCAGCTCATGAGGCTTTGAAAAAGGAGCTTGATGTTCTAATTACCAGCTACCAGCGACTCTGCAGCAGACTGAATGGAAAGTGCAAAACTTTGGAGGTTGGATATCTTGTCAGTCATTGTATTTATAGCCCTTCTAACTGCAAAAGTAAGGTAGAGAGCAAAGATGTATTATCATATGGGATCATGAGTAGCCCAAGACTGTCCTCACTATGAGCTGTATACCAAATACCACGTGGTAAGACCTATATACCTAAATCTTTTTGAGAATCATATATGCCAGAGAGTCACATTAAAACAGAAGCTTCAGACATGCAGAGACAGCAGTGGCTCCTCAGGGTTCTTATACCTCCTCAGATTAAGCCAAGAATCTGGCTTTTGTAGTAACCGTATATGTGATGTTGTCTTCACTGACTCCTCTAGGCTTCTTTCTTCCATGGCTAAGGATTTTGGTTAAATGGCCCTGAAGCTGGACAGGGTGTGTTACCTCAGCATAGGAACAGCATTTGATCTGCTAGCAAGCTGAATATGTCTCATGCATTTTGAGTTGACCCTGCCATTTTGGCCAACTCCATTACATATTCTTGCCATGGGACTGTTTGGAGATTATACAGTGGTCACAGTGAATTAGGTATGACTTTTTGTTGTGAGCTAATTTTCAAAAGCTAACTTCATACAAGACAATTATATACCTGGGTAAAATTTTATCTCCTCTAAATTTTCATGTGGAAACTGAGGTGTGTAGTCTAAGCTGGCAATATATATTTCCCCTGATCACTGATGATGTTGTATGCTAACATCCCTCTATAACCTCTTCCTAGACCAGACACTTACATTTGATAAAACTGAAGTTAGGTCAGATGAATTGCACTCTGGGAAACTTGATCTACAAACAGCCTAATGCATCTCAATAAAATTATTTTAACTTCTACTAAGAAAAAAAGAACAATCAATAATGATATATGAAGAGTTTAAATGTTTTGCTTGTGTATAAAGTGCCATTTTCGTCTGCTTACTTAAGTATGTTCAGACAATGTAAAAATAAAATATTAGAAAATAATTTAATTCCAGGAGAATAAGAACATAATTTCATTTTACAACATTGTGCTTAGTACTCTAGCACTTAAATGGTCTATAAATTGCACTAAATGTGGTTTAGAATTAATTTCTTAGAGATTTCAGTCAGAATTCTTGAAAGCTGTGTTTTTAGACATTTTATGAACGTGTGCTTTACGTAATTAATATACAGGATATATAAGCAATCTAACTATGTCTTGTAATAAAGACATAAACTTCTAAAATTAGTCTTTAAAAATTCTGGTAATTTATATATTACAGGAAAGTTTTACAGAAAAGCATATAGAGTGGGTAATACGTGAGACAGAAGATTCAAGCTGTGTTTTGCGGAAGTGTTCACTTTTTCATGTTACCTTCTGTGGTTTTACTCTGTTTGATCAAAATGTTTTGGTTGTGTGTTATATTTGTTTGGAACATACAAATACTGGGACAAAAATCAAACCTATGGCCCTGTAACCACCATATATCAACCATGTTGTTTTGGGATGAAGTGTGCAGTATTTTCAGTGTTTTAATAAGTGAAAATTAGCTGTGAGATTTTCAATCTCAATAAACTTTTTTTTTTTTGCTCCATCAGGAGGTATGGGCATGTTGGCGTGAGTTATTGTCATATTTGGATGCAGAAAATAAGTGGTTGAATGAGATTGAACTGAAACTCAAGGCAACTGAAAATATCCAGGGAGGTGCAGAAGAGATTTCTGAGTCTCTAGATGTAAGTGCTGACTTAAATAATATCAGATCACATGTATTGATAAATTGTAAATCACATTAAAAAAATGCAAAAAAGCAAGCTGTGAACCAACATTACACATGAGCAAGATGAAGAATATTTGGAATGTTTGACGTTTTTAGTAGATATAACAAATGAGGGTTTGTATTCAAATCCACCTAAGTGAAACAGTAATTAAACTTGTTATGCCTGATGTCACAGACAATTTTTGGTGACAATAAAATACGTGTTCTTAAAAATATGACCTCACTTAAGCCAGTAAAAAAAAGTTGAAGACTTCAGAAAGAGCAAGGTTTCATCCTAGCACTGCAACTCTTGTTTATTAATACTTTATTATTATTCATGGAACCATTCAAATTTGTAGAATTTAAGTTAATACTGTTAGTAGTTCAAAATACAAAATGTTGCACTGATAATGCTTTTTTGCTGTTGAACTTCATCCATTCAGATACTCTAACAATTTTTTTCTTTTGAAGTACGCTAATAGTCCCACTGGTCTCACTGGGTATAGTACATATTTTTAAAATCAAACGTCCAATTTATTGCTTTGCAAAACAGTCTTTCTTTGTTCTTGGTAACCAGTAGTTTAGAACATTTGTCAGACATGGGACATAGATATTTCTATCTTTTCTCTCTACTTCTATTGCATATGAAATGTGAAGCTTCTTACTTAGATTTTTAAGGTGAATTGTGATTGCTCTGTAGAATCTTATTTGCAGAAAGGAAAACAAACTACTTTTTTGACATTGTTTCAGTCTTTGGAACGTTTAATGAGACATCCGGAAGACAATCGCAATCAGATTCGGGAACTGGCACAGACTTTAACTGATGGTGGAATCTTGGATGAATTGATCAGTGAGAAACTTCAGAAGTTCAATACTCGATGGGAAGACCTTCAGCAGGAGGTATATCTAATACTTGGTCTGTCCTCCCATTAAACACCTGACAGCCTAGCACCATTAGAAAAAAAAGTGATTTTGTTGGTATAGTTCCTAAACAGTACACAAAGACTTATTTTAGAAGTGGATGGTTTGCATAGGTGTAGTGGGTTAACTCTGGTAGGTTGCAATGCACCACATAGCTGTCTACTTGTTCCTCACATCTTCTGGTGCAATGGGAGAGAGAACTGGAAAGGCAGATGCAAGAAAACTTATAGATTGAATCACAGAATGGCAGGGATTGGAAGGGACTGCTGGAGATCATCCACTCCAACTCCCTGCTAAAGCAGGTGTGCCTAGATCACGTTGGACAGGAACGCGTCCAGCAGGTTTTGAATATCTCCAGAGAAGGAGAATCCACAGCCTCCCTGGGCAGTCTGTGCCAGTGCTCTGTCACTCTCACAGTAAAGTTCTTCCTCATGTTCGGGTGGAATTGCCTGTGCTCCAGTTTGTGCCTGTTGCCCCTTGTCCTGTCACTGGACACCACTGAGAAGAGTCTGACCCCATCCTCTTGACACCTGCCCTTTAGGTAGTGATAAGCATTGATGAGATCCCCTCTCAGTCTTCTCTTCTCCAGGCTGAACAGGCCCATGTCTCTCAGCTTTTCCTCATACGAGAGATGCTCCACTCCCCTAATCAACTTCATGGCCCTCTGCTGGACTCTCTCCAGTAGTTCCCTGTCTCTCTTGAACTGGGGAGCCCAGAACTGGACACAGTACTCCAGATGCGGCCTCACCAGGGCAGAGTACAGGGGGAGGATCACCTCCCTTGACCTGCTGGCCACACTCTTCTTAATGCACCCCAGGACACAATTGGCCTTCTTGGCCGCAAGGGCACATTGCTGGCTCATGGTGAGCCTGTTGTCCACCAGCACTCCCAGGTCCTTCTCTGCAGAGCTGCTCTCCA
>VZSC01008079.1:497719-517670 GCA_013398225.1 Steatornis caripensis
GGTCCTCCTTCTTGCCCTTTTTGAAGATTGGAGTGACACTGGCTTTCCTCCAATACTCAGGCACTTCTACTGTTCTCCACAACTTTTCAGAGATGACGGAGAGTCGCTTAGCAGTAACATCTGCCAGCTCCCTCAGCACTCGTGGGTGCATCCCGTGAGGACCCATGGATTTGTGGGTGTTCAGTTTGCCTAAGTGGTCTCTAACCCAGTCCTCCTTGACCAAGGGAAAGTCTTTGTTTCTCCAGATTTTCTCTCTTACCTCCAGGGTCTGGGAATCCTGAGGGCCAGCCTTAGCAGTGAACACTGAAGTGGAGAAGGCATTCAGTATTTCCGCCTTCTCTGTATCTTCCATCACCAGGGCACCCGCCTCATTCAGCAGTGGACTCATGTTTTCCCTAGTTTTCCTTTAGTTACCGATGTACCTGAAGAAGCCCTTCCTGTGGCGCCTGACCTCTCTTGCCAGATTTAATTCCAAGTGGGCCTTAGCCTTCCTCGTTGCATCCCTGCATACTCTGACAATGGTCCTACATTCCTCCCAAGTGGCCAGTGCGTTTTTCCACATCATTGAGATAAAGACAATTTAATAAATTAAAAAAAAGGGGGAAAAAGCAGGTAACGCAAAATCAATTACTTGCCACCAGGAGACCAACACCCAGGCAGTCCCCGAACAATGGCAATTTTGGAAAAACTTTCCGCTAACTCCTTTTTATTGCTGAGCATTACTCTGTGTGGTACAGAACACCTCTTTGGTCAGTTCAGGTCAGCTGTCCTGACTGTGTCCCTTCCCAGCTTCTTGCCTACCCCCAGCCTACTGGCTGGGAGGGGCACAGTGAGAAAGAGAAGGCCATGATACTGTTGCAAACACTGCTCAGCAATAGCTAAAACAGGGATGTGTTCTCAACACTGTTTTAGCCTCCGGTCTAAAACACAGCATGATATGGCCTGCTGTGAAGAAAACTAACTCCATCCTAGCCAAAACCAGTCCAATAGGTAACCGAAGAATTCCAAAAATGAAGTGACCTTTTAGTGGATTTAATCTTCAATTGCATTTTGAGAGATGATTTCTCTGACAAAACTCTTATTGAGAAGCAAACTATTTTCAAAATTAAATATGAGAAACAGTCTCTTACAGATATGTACTTTACTAAAGAATAAGTAAGAGTGTTTGCATCAATGAAAGATTTTATAAAGACACTCTACTTCAGTACTTAGTAAAGATCAGAAATGAATTATTAGGGAAAGACCTAGTGAAGGACACAAAGACCCTCTTTATGATTGGAACCAGAACATGTTTAAAGATGAGCTACAAAAGACAGTCAAAAGTTACTCAATTTCAATAATATAAATGATACACAAGTTATTTTTGGAAAGCTGCTGTATTAGAATGATAACAATCTACAATGATAACGGTAATATTTTTGCTTCTTTCATGGTGCTTGAAATGTACTTGTCAAAAACAGTGGAAGTACAAACTCTACAATAAAATTTAAGGAAGGATTCTCAGCTGTTCTGAGCTTAAACTTGAACAATCGAAAGGGAAGGAGCCTGGTTCCCTCTACTGACTACTTGGTGGTAGTTCTGTTGCACTGCAGGCATTCATATAGTCCCATATTGCTGGGCAGTGTCATAATGGAAAGCTAAACATAACTTTCTGCATGCCTGCTTCTTTTGCTTCTTTCTTTCCTGTTTTTTGGGTTTTGGTTGGGTTTGGGTTTTTTTTTTTTTTACATCTAACTTCTATCTGAAAGCAGATACATTCCCTGGAATTCTGCTTCTTGGTATCTATTGGTTTTTTGCTGAAAACTGAGAATATATAGAGGGCTTCCAGTGTGTGAAAACAGGAGTTTTGGATACTCTTGCTGAGTCTTCACAATAATAAGCAATAAAACAAAATTCATGCCAGCTTCAGGGGTTAAATGTGGAAGGTACAACATGATGAGGTTGTGTGAAATTCTGCAGACAATTTGAATGAGTATATAAGCAAAATATATTGGAAATTTTTTCACTACTTTTCAATTTTATTTAAATATAGACAAAAAGCAGGAGGGGGAAGCCCCTCCCTTTCTTCGAAAGCTTAATCTGATATTTAGTAGTCAAATCCTAATAGTGAGATCTGTGTATGAATATAAGAGCTGTAAAGAAACTATTTCAATCAAACTTTATGTTTTCTACAACAAAATGTTTTATTAATTTTTCCATTGAAGTCTCTCACACTTTTTTCATAGATTCTTGACACTGAATTCCTGTGCTGTTTGTGTAGCCCTGTTGAAATCCAAACAGCACACACTCTCCCTGCATAAAAATATGCTGCAGGCACCTACCACTGTTCAGCTTGTGTTCAAGGTTACTTCTTCTTCTTCAAACAGACTAATAGGCTATCCTAATGTGGTTAGGTTATTTATTTTCATTTGAATAATTGTGCAGGTAATTACTGTGACAATACGCTCACATGGGCAGAAACTGATACGCGAAATATTTATTCACGACCAATAGAGCAACGAAACCAAACCACTGAGATATGAATGATGCTGAAAGACAATACAGCATTGCTGCTCAGATAGAGATTCATTTTTGAAGGCAGATAATGGCTTTATGTTGTATGCCTTATCTTCTTTAGCTAACAAAGACTGAGTGTGTTTAGTTTGCTTTTGAACATCTGGGGCTGATCGATAAGTGACATATACTCTGTCTTTACTTTTCAAGGTCTGATTCATTCGCAACTCTTTATATTTGATCTAAAAAACCACTGTTTCCTGAATTTAACTTTACCTTGTGGTAACATTTCTCATTAATTAGAGAGTATAACTGAGCCAAAAAAAAAGAGCTAACGTATTTTGCCTTTCTTCACAGACCCCTTTCCATGAGCTGTAACTTATAAGCTAATTAATGAATTTGCTTCTACATTATACATAAATATACTCTGTAGTAAAACTACTGTAATTTTGGAAAGGTTTTGCTCTATTTTTCTCCCATAGCACAATTACCGACTACTGCCTCAACAACAAAACTCTAGACTTGGTTTTAACCATAAAACTCTACCTAACATCCTAGTAACTTCTTGTGTGACTAATGTCATTAAATACATGAAATGTATTTTTAAGGAGAAAGTGGCAATATCTATAAATATAACTTTATAACATTCAGCATCAAAGAATGAGATATAGTCATAAGGAACTGTTTGGGCGCCTCCAACTTTCCTGATATTTGATTGCATCTCTGTGCAGCCTTTCCCTTAATATGGCATTTTATATAGATAATATGCAATGTTACCATAATCCCACATTTAACATTTATCTTTGTTCAATTATAAGCAGATTTATGCAATACCCCATGTCATAAAAACTAAATAGTGTGCTTAATCATAAAAAATAACTGGAAACCTATAAAAAACTGTAGAGACCTTAATAAGAAATTCAATCCATAAATATTTTTTTCTTTCCTCCTTCATTCTGTGTAACAGCAGACTTTTGTGTTTGTTTTTATTTTCCTTGAGAGCTGTCAACATTTCACAGGCTCAGAAATAACTAAACAGTCAGTTATTTTCCTGAGATTTCCTATTTAGCAATTAACTGTCAGACACTTCTCTTTAGAGACCAAAGCCTTCAGCTTTATTGACTATCATCTGGTAGCACAGCTAGAGCTTCCCGTTATGTCCTCGGACACACTTGTACACTGCAATGTTAAACTATCTATTTCTTCCACAGAGGAATGGAAAAACTATGATCTTTCACAGAAATAAAACCCCCACATGGTCTAATGTGCCTTTCAATCTACTGTACAGTGATGCAAATGAAAAGGTGGAGAGTGACTGTATCTTAGCCAAGCTTACAAATTATTAGTAAGGAGTGCCAAGGTCAATGAAAACTGTGGATTTTAGCCCCACTGCTTTGAACAGGCTGAAGAACATTGTAATATAAAATCTTAAATCAGATGAAGGTAAAAGTCATTCAAGTAGCAAGCCTTAGTACTGTACTGTGAAGTTATACTGTTTTAATGGTTCATTTTGCAGAGTAATAGTACCTTAGTGTCTTAGATGCTTCCATTAGCAACAACAGCGTGGATCCAATATATAAAGCTGCTCAGTTCCACAGAAGGTTCCTGGATCTGGCAGTGATACAAGATTATCTGATCAGCTGTGTTGAAATAGCACAAAGCAGCTTACAAACACAAATATAGTAAATATTGGTTGGATCCCTATCCTTTAAGTAAGTCAAGCAGCTAGCAAAAATGCTCGCAAGAAATAATCTTTTTTTCATTTGGTGAATCTGATGCTCTATAAGAATCCGAGCTCTGTGAAGAAGGTACAGATACATCAAATATTCTCACTGAGTTGCTGAGAGATATTTTTGTTCAAGGCATGAGTTTTGTAATAGGCATGAAATAAAATTAAAGTATAGCTGGCTTACCAAAGAGAAAAAGTGTGATCTGACTTGAAAAATGGTGTGACACCTAGCAATGTTATTTAAAGAGCGCTTGCTTTCTCCCTTTGAATCATGTCAAGGAAAGTTAAGCACTTCATTCTGTGGTCAGCAGTACGGCTGGGCTTGTACAGAGTAAAACTGTATTGCATTTGAGATTGTTGGTAGTTATTATGTGCTTTGTATAAAGCAGGAACTTTGCTAGGCCGAAGTTGTAGTCGAAGTAAAATATGAGGCTGCAGGTGGACACAGTGACAGATGGAAGAAAGTACCAGGTTATTTAATACCTGGTAAAAACCATATTAAACTGTTACTAATAATAGTTAAAGCTAACCCGTTTATGTTAAGCGTTGAAATATATGTGTGCTTTAAGGACAACTTGGAAGGAGAAATTATTGTTCTGATATGGTAAACCATGAAATGAGCTCCTTTGGCAGGAAAGCATCCTTCTCAAAAAAGGATTGTGTGAAAGAAGATGGTATGCAATCCACTGTGGCACTGGTGGTGAAGTAGAAGCAAGAGTCAACTTCCTGGACTAAAAAAGGAGTATGGTTAGAGTGATAATAGATTGGACAAGTCCACAGAGAAGACAAGTCAAGGATCCATCTCTTATTTTTTTCCAGAGTAGGCATTGCCTTTCCTCCAGACAGCTATTTATACGTCATATAAGAGAGCTCCTTCTCAAGAGAGTCTTTATCCCTCTCACTTACTGAAGTGGATTGTCCCGGATGGGATTGTGATGACAGTAACCGTATTCTCAGTAAACAAAATCTCTTGAACTATATAATAAGATCAGGAGGACTGCTACGCCTCAGAATGAAAGACTGCACTATCAGGATGGTTTTATTATGCAGCTTTGCCAACTTTCACTCTATATAGAAATCCTCAATGCATGCATTGGTTTTTCAGGGTCCTATATTTTTTAGAACTTGTCTATGCAATCTGGGGTTTTGTTTGTTTGTTTCTTACTAAAAAGAACTGAATGAGTGGCAGAACGATACGCAGTTTATCATACAAAAAGGTGGATTAGCACAAGTCAGGAGTATCATTTCTTATTCTTAGCCTATATTTTAAAAAAAAAATGTGGGGAAAAATATATTCTATGCATTATTACTGTGAATATTGATAACATTGTTGTTGTTTTTAGGCTGTGAGAAGACAAAAGAGTCTTGAACAGAGTATTCAATCTGCCCAGGAGACTGACAAAACCCTCCGCTTAATCCAAGAGTCTCTTGCCGTTATTGACAAACAGCTAACAGCCTACATTGCAGACAGAGTTGATGCAGCACAGGTCCCTCAGGAATCACAAGTAAGTTATATACAGGTTGAACTGATGTGTTTACTGGTTTTCTCAATCAACCAAATAGTTTGCGATTGTCTCTCAGCCTCATATTAATAATGGGAATTTCAGCATGATCAATATGAAAGTGCAAGTAGATTTGACATAGGATTACTTTGAGAAATTCAAGCTAGTTTTTTCATAAAGTCATATTTTCCTTCTGGTTTATATTATATGCCTGTCCAGAAGATGTAAAGAACTGTAAATGTCATACAACACTATGCAGTAACTTTAAAATGAGAAGATAAACAATGTGACTTTAAAATCCAGTTCCCATCCTAGAACAAAGAAACTCATCATCTTCACTACTCTTAGATGGCTCTTTTACAAAGTTGATTACGTGGCCTAGGGTTTCTTACTAAATTATAGAAAAATAGATAACACTGTTAATTATTTCATGGTGTGCACATAAGTGTACTTATATTTCAATTTTTACAGCTCATGTAAGTTTAACAGTAACAGCTTTTCCCAGTCCTTAGAAATAGTTTATTGAGCCTTTGAAATCAAATTGTACATCTAATTCTCCTTTTGAATTTCATTCTTTCTGCTATAACATCTGCTTTACTGCAGCATTAAAATGGCAAGAATACAAATTAAATAAAAACAAACATCTCTGGTATAAAATTAACAGTTTACAGTATTATGTACAGCAAGTTTTCTGTAAATTCCACCTAGATTTGGGAAGTCAGGTTGCAAAAACAGACAAACAAAAAAGGCTACAGAGAAATATAAAATGAAGGCTTTATATTGATTTTAGAAGAGGCACACAATTGTAGTTTTTCTGACATGCCTGTAGAGTTTTAAATCATTGTGAAAAAAGAATGTCTTGTATGGGCTAGCTTAGGTGACCTTAAATATGTTCAGTGCTGAATATATGTAGCCCTGAAAATAATGTTTTCTCTCCTTTAGAAAGAAAAGTTTCCATGTCATTGGAATTAAAATATAGATAGATGTACCTTCCAGTTGCTTTTCATGTGTGTGTGTGTTTGTAGGTACATGCAACTAGTTTCACGTGTGTGTGTATGAGTGAAAAAAGTTATATTTAGAAGACAGGATCGAATTTGCGTTCAGTCTTGTTTTGAATCTGATTCAAATTTATTTGCCTCTAATTTACATCAGTATAAGAACAGGATCAGATTTAGACAAATCATTGTTTCAGTTTGAATCCTTAGCTATCAGCTGACTCTCTTGAATTATTTTTCTCCTTCCGTGAAATATTAATAATGTAAACAATTTTTTATGAAATCAGCATTTGTTAAAGATGTATCAGTTTAATTTCTCATCTTGTAATTATATTACACTAATGCATTAAAAAAAGAGATATGAAAGTGTGCTTTTTTCTGTTGTACTTAGACCCTTACATCGTAGCAATTTTTGGTGGTGCTTCATATATCCCATGGATGCTTCTGGTTTATGTGCATCCTCGGGTACAATATTGACAATGATCACAGACTGCATAGAAGGAAGTCATTCAGAACTTCAGCAACTGAAGCAGCATAAAACTCAACTTTAATTAGCACACTTTCATGGGAAAATATCAGCTCAATGCTTTTGCAGAACTTGTTTTTGTTCTTGAGGTTTTGTTGTCTGATGTCAAGTTCACCTGATTGTATTATACCCACTGTGGGAAAACAAGCATAGAGGCTGCTAAGTTTTTCCCTTTCATGTTTTTATTTTAAGATGCAAGTGGGACCTAATGAAAAAAACTTAATTAACAACTGAATGGATTTAATGCAAATATTGAAGTTCTCTGGAGTTCAGTCGTGAAGTTCTTTAACATCCTTATAGGGAAAGGGAATAAACAATTTTATGTGTGTAAATATACTGAATCATTTCTTCAGTGAATGGCCATGCCATCCAGTGGCAGAATAGGCACATACTGAACGGCCACATCTCCTGTGGAGCCTCTGCTGCCGTTGCTCCTTTGTAGAGCTGAGAACAGTTCATTCATGTAAGATACCCTACAGTAGTGTCTGCACAGCTGGAATGGGTACCTTTCAGTCAGTGATGTTGGTTTCTGGGCAGAGGTTAGATTATGCATGCTGCAGGATTTAGCAAACTGTTCTGCAATATGTGTTGTTTTTCTAAAAGAACATATGGGAGAATTTATAATCAGAATGCTATTGAGGGTTTGGGAGCTCTGCATGTTTGCTACAAAAATTCAAATCCATTTAGAGATTTGTAGTGAGAAATAACCTTTGATCCAGCTGACTGGAAATCAATCTGAGAAAATAAAATTATATTTGGCTCCTCTTTTTTTGAAAAAAATCATCAATTTAGTTTATTCAGAAAGTTGACAGAAAGAAAGGCGAGTTAAGTATGGGCTGTTCATTTTCTCCTTTGGATCATTTTTGGAATGAAATTCTGTGTGTTTCTTACTCCACCATGTGGCACTGAGAATTTAATGCTAGACTAGAGAGCCACTGCCACCCAACAGTTTCTGCTTACTGGCTCATTTTAAGTACAACCAAAGATGCTGTATTCAGACATATAACAATCTGTCAGCAACTGTGCAGATAAATCGCTTCAGACTCCACAAGGTGTAATGATGAAAAAAGCTGGAATGAGGTAAAGCCTAAAACAATATTGCAGAAGGAAAGATTATTTGTTGGTATGCTTGATCTCTTGATCCCAACTAAAGCCTCTTTCATGTCTCTAAGTTTACCAAGAAAATACAGGGAATTAAGTAATCGTCACAGGTATTTGCCAGTTGCTGACTTTTTTTCAAGTACTTGTTAACTAACAAGAAGAAAATAAATCTCTACTGAAAAAATTACATTCTTACACCAAAATATTTTTCAGATAGTTATTGGTAGCCTTGTTATTAAATAACTTCTGGTGAGACTACTCCACTTAGTACTTCTGTTTAATTTGAGTGATTACATGGGGGGTTATATTACAGGACAGAAAACGCACTTATTTCACTTCTCACCTGCATGTGACAAATCACTTGTCTGTTTTTCCCCCTGTAGACTTATGTAAAATGCAATGTGGAGAATAAATGAACAACATTGTGTTTCTGAGACAAGCAAAAGTAATATACTCTGCCTTTTCAATAAACTCCTTGAATAATTTCAGTTCTGTAGCGTTAAGCGCTACTTGCCTATTTATTTTCTAAGTGAAGATGGTTATTAATCTGTTTTTAAAATATCATTGTGCTATGTTCAAAACCAAAGTTGATATGATGATATAATGACAGAGTAGCTCAGTTGTGCAGTGTGTTAATTGACAACAATAATACCATGCTTCATTGCCTTGAGACTAATATTTTAGGAGAAAGAATTCACAATTGTCTACATAGTAAAATGTCTAATGTTAAACACATTTACGCTTACTTTTCCTTTACTGTAAATTGTGAAAATTATTTTGTTCAACCACGTTTAGATCAGTGGTCAAAGAGGGAATAGCTGATAAGAGCTATTCAGAAGTGTAAGCTTGCATTTTATTATGTTTTAAGTTTGAGTATCTATGCAGATTTCTGTACTGTACAGGTTCTCACACTGTACACACCTCACAGTATCTGAACACTGCATTAACTCTGTTTTAACTGCACAAGTTGGATTTGTCATGTCCAGCTTAATCAGTCTTGCCTTGTCAATCATGTTTCTATCCTCTAATTATTTGTTTTTCTCATTTGGACTCTTCAGTTAATCTTCCTTGAAGAGTAGTTTCCAAAACTGAGTATACTGTTCTTGTTGAGACTTAGCTGTATGTCATTCTGGCTATATATTCGTCTTTTTATGTATTATATGCTTTTCTTGGTTTTTTTTGGCAAAGATGTGGCATCATTGGCACATATTCTTTTTGTGCTTTCAAAGATGAGTACTTCAACTTATTTTTTCCAATCTTCCGGTACTCTGTTTATCCTTTCAGAGTTTTCAGTGGTAACCAGTAACAGTTCTGAAATTGTTTCAGATATGTTTTTTATGTCTGCTAGAATCATGATCTTTCCATCTATAAAGAATAACTTACCAGAATGCTCTATGAATACTTTTTTTCCATAAATTAGGCTGAGATCTGGCTCCTTCGGCACAGATAGCAATCGCGAAAATAAGCAGAAATGAGGTTAAACTGAGCACCATTCTTCAGAGCTGTTAGGCTAGCTAAGCAGCATTTAGAGAAATACAAATCATAAGACCTAATACACCAAGAAGGACAGGCAAGCTGTTCTCTGCAATTCCAGAGATCCACATCTGCAAATTGTTACCCAGGCAATTTTGGTTTAAGAGTTATGATAGGAACTCATTAATTAAAAGGAAAACTAGTATAATTTGAGTTCATAATGAGTAAATTTACAAAAAAATCAAAGAACAATTAGTTGTTCACTGTTTTTGCCTGAATCGTGTCATATTGTTATCTTCTTGTGCCACTGCAGAACTCATGGGGTTGCTGTCTAGTCCAGACCTTTTTATGCAGTAGATCTTAATGAAATCCATAGTAGAAAAGTGGTGATGTAGGCTAAATTTAGACCTTGTTTTCCTAGAACAAACAGTAGAAGAAACAATGTAATGTAATTGCCCTTCTCACTGCTGAAAGAATTACTACTCTGGCTGTGTAATTTTCAGTTATTGAGAATTAAACAGTATTCGACTGCCCAATACTAGTATTGCCTGATGTATTTTGCTGGAGCATGTGGAATATGGACAGATGAATGTGAGTGTAGTTTATTTTGTATAGCGTGTTTTGCATAGCATATTCTGCTTAAAAGCATGTATAAGAAGGGAGCAGCATATTTGTTTTCCCCCTCTGAACTAGAGGGGAATACTTCTTTCTGTGAGAAAACAAAAACGCTGAGCTGGGAGCTGCTTCTGGGAGCCCAGTGGGACAGGAAAGGACGTTACCCCTGGGCTGGGGTGGGGTATGTGGCCTCCCATTGCAGGAGCGCCCACAAGAGCGAGGGACAGCCCACCCTCAGGGGTTACCTACATCTGCCTACCATAGATTCTGCCTCTATCTCAGGATGATGCTCAAAGTTGCTAGGCAGGAAAGAAATCTTGTTAGGAAAGGACCAACCCTGCAAGGTCAGAGAGCGCTATAAAAAGATCTTTCTGTTTACTATGTATAATCCAAAAGATCCAAGTGTCTTCTGCTTAAGGAACTACCTGTCTCTAATGTATCACCAAGTGGTTCCAAAAGTCTTTGCTTTAGAATGGAAAGTCTTTCGATGTGTTTCATTAAGCTTCCCATGGAGAAAATAAGGAATGTTTCTCCTTGAGGCTTTGGATAGTTTTTTGTGACAGAATGAAAATAACCGTTTTGTACAAGAACAGGTTTTATAAATCAGATGTTTCATTAGTAAATGGGAATTTAGTGAATTGATTTCCTGCAATAGACTTTAAAGAGAGAAAAATCAGAAGACAGAAAAGGAAAAAGTATGGTTAATTCTAGTAACTATATTTTAGCCTAATCCCTTTGCTGTAGCAGTGTTAAAGGAACTATAATTCATTATGTTTAGTGTATTTTTTGTGGAAGTTTTTAAATCAAATTGAGACTAGTAAATTGCCCACTCTCATTACAGTGCATGCCCATAGTAAATATTTCACCTATTCATTGCTTATTCTAAGCTCAAGTGACATCAAGGTTCCTTATCCCATCCTGAAACGTGTTAATATATGTATCACTTATATCTTTCTTCTTCTGGATTTGTCTAGCTTTTGAGAACTTAACAATTTGCTGATCTTGGTGGTATAATCAATATTGACTGCAAAGTAATTCCTCCCTGTGTTATGAATTTCTGGCAGCTAATATATAGTACAATACAATGAGGTTCGGCAACATGAAATTAAGATGTCTTGGAGGATAATGTGCAGTATAATACACATAATGTATGACCTTGCCCCATTCCTGAAGTAACAGAACCAACAGAGTCTTCTTCTTTCTTAAGGAGCAGAGAAAAGAGATGAGAGTTTCCCGCAATTCTAGGGTACAAAATGGTATCCGTGACCTGCCATGAGAAAGTAGTTTCACTGGTGTGTTTTCTAGAATGTCTTTTAAACTTTTTTCAACTTGCTGATAGTACATCAACTGAAACTGTCAACTGTTTCTGTAGTGTAGTCTGTTCAACGTTACTCATACTGTAATATGTGTTTGGATATTAGATGTACACCACATCTAATCTTGTCTTTTCAGCCATTATTCCACAATATTAGTTCTACGTATATTATGGGTTCGTATTTTTATCCTTTGATTGTAAATAAATCATTTCCTTTTAATTAAATACAGAAGCTTGAGGGTTTGGTTTGTTAGGGTTTTTTCCAAATTACTTCCCACTGTTAAGATTTTGCTGATTATTGCTGACTGGCATTTCTTTGGGTTTTTTTGTAAAAACAATGACTGATTTTCTAATTATGGTAGCAGATATCGATGAGAAGTGACATATATTCAAGTCTTCTAGTTAAATTTTTGTTGCAGATAATGTTACAGAGTTTGTTTCTATGCCCTGTTCCCTTTTTTTCTAAATGTTGTTCTCAAAGCATGAGATTGCACCTAGGTCTGTGACAATTTTCAGGTGAGACGAATAGCCATGTTGGTACTTTTGACTTTTATTTCTCTGATTCAAGATAGGAGGGGTTTTTCCAAGAGCTAGCTACACTGCCAGTTCTCTGTGTTTTGCTGTACATATAGCAAGACTCTCTGCATTTCACCGTTCATCTTTTTTAAGTTAAGACTAGTAATTGAGAGAAATAACATATTGCTTGCCCTTGGGACTACAATCCTTTTGCTCTAAAAGTGATCCTCATGAGAACAGGCATAATCATTGCCTTTGGACTTGTAAATGTAATTAATTTTTAGAGATATGTATATATATACACGCACACACACTTATATCTTAGATTACATATATATATTACAAATTAATAAAAATCATTTTAAAAATGCCAGTGATGGAGACCTGTAGGACAGAATAATTTAAGCACAATGATATTTATTAGTTACATACACTACATTACATTGTGATATTGTAGAAATTAAATGAAGGCAGTTTTTGCCACAACGCTTTTACTCTTTGTTAAAAGGCAAAAAAGACAAGAACCACTGAGAAAAGCAGAGGTGGGAATAACAGAAATGGCAAAAAGAAAACTAGCATTTTCTTGTGGATGTTTAGAAGTTCATGTAATAAATTCATGAGTCAAAACGGACAAAAATGTCAAACGGTCCTGTCAAAATTGAATGAAATGGGGCATCATAGGCAGGTATTATAAATTATCTTATATCTGTTCAGAACTGATTTAATCTTTTTGCCTCTGAGCATCTGTGGCAAATACAAAAAATCTTTTCTTGCTATAATCCTTAATAACTTCTCTTTTAAGCTTTCCACTAATGTGTTTGCTCTCTCTAATTCTGTATTTTCATGTCAGAGTAAGTGATGTTTCATCTCTCTCCTGCAGATCTCTCACCTACTTTAAAACAAAGTAAGGTAGAATAATCTCCATGCTATGTCCCATAATACCTAATTGCTTACACACTACTCTTATCTGTACTATGCTGTTCTGACCTAATCGGATTAGAACTGTTGAATAATATGTTTTCCAGAGTGACTCTGAAGTTGAACAAAGTAAACTGGAAAATAGAGCCAAAAATTTGTTAATTGATGAGGTGCAGTAGCAAACAATTGAAATACTGGGTGTGATATAGTATATTTTTCTGAAATTCAGACTTGCTTCTTCCTTCTATACACAATTCAGACTTCCAAGACGTCATTTTGACTTCAGGAGTTAACTGATGCTGAGTCTCTATAGTTAGTCTTTAATGTATCTGAGAAATGCTTGTATACCATAGGAAAAAAAAAAAAATAAATTTAAAATCACTTTTTCATGCAGTAATAATGGCCTCAAATACCTTTTCCGGTGCGGACATACCTTGTCTTTATTTCATAGGGTAATTGTTCTCAGTAGTACTTGTCTAGCAGTTCTGCTAATAACAGTTTCTCATTTCCTAAAAGTTTTAAAATAAAAAGATAGGAATTGGTCTAAATTATGGTGTAGTGATGTACATGATGGGAATTCTTTTCCATTACATTGCCAACACTACTTAATTGTTTTGTGTAAGGTTGATTTATGGTGAACCAACAAGGCTGATATTTTTCTTGTGATTATTTGATTGAACAGGTTTTGCAGAAAGAGGTAACCAGAAATGTGTATTACAAAATGGATTAAGTTAGTGCATGAATGAACTACATGTCATTATGCACTTACTATATCTACAGATGCCTAACATAGATTCTGGTCAGTAACACACCACAAATGGTGTACTGTTTCAAATGTAATACAACTCTGTGAGATGAAGATATACATGAAGGATAATTTGATCAATTTTCTCTCAACTCGCCTAATGATACTGTGAAAATAATAAGAAATAAGATTAATGAAGCAAATAACTTTTCTATTTGTATTTTTCTTTTCTATGATTCATTTTTAATTTTATTCCCAATAAAAATAGTTGCTTTCCTTCAGAAGAAAGAAATCTATAAATTTTTTGCTTACAACTTAATCACGATTTCCTTAGCAAGATTATGTCATTATTGTCACAATGTCAGAGTTATGTGTGTTTGAGCAAGAGAAGAAAGTTTTATTATGATCAAGAGAAACTAAAGTGAATAATTTACAGGGTGGTGAACAAGTAGTTCTTTGAATAATTTCCTCTAGTGATCCAGCATATAGTATAGTAATTCTGTTTAATATCTTTCAAAATCAACCGTTCCAAATAATATTAACATAAAACAATTTCTTCAAAATCCTGCTGATTGCCATTTTTGTTTTTCAATAGAAAATACAATCTGAATTAACAAGCCATGAGATTAGTTTGGAAGAAATGAAGAAACGAAACCGGGGTAAAGATGCTGCCAAAAGAGTGCTTTCCCAAATCGATGTGGCACAGGTATGCAAATTTTGTTACCTCCATCTTTCCTTCACTCATATAAACAAACAGCGTGAGTACTATTACTGTAGCATGAAATATTCTTAACATACCTCTTCTGTTTTAGCTGCTCGTGCCTAGCCAGGAAAGTAGAGTGGATATCCATATCTTATTACTAGTTTTTCCATTGCAACCTTCCTAGCTAGTTCGCAACAGTTCTAGGGTACGCAGAGCTGATGTCACCAGTTAGTATGGTGTATTATGTAAGGGACATTTTAAATGTGCTGCTGTTGCAAGAAATAAAACTACAGTGAGGCTTTTTGGTGTACATTTTGATGTATTTGGAAATATTTAGAGTTGAAAATATTTTAAAATATTTGGTAGACCCTAATTCGAAAGACAAGTCTATGCTGAGCAGTGCATTGCAGTCATCAGTTTAAAATATTAACAAATGCATTATTTCCTCTAGCTTAATATACATAGAGAGATTGCTTGAAACTGAAGAAGGCTTAGTTAACACTTAGGAAAACTACGTATTTTTGCCCATTAATCTGTGATGGGTTCTTGACTTTTTTGCTGGTTTTGTTTTCAGCATTATTGCAAAAGGTGCCCAGGCTGCAAAGCAAATTGTCATAATTCATTAGGAAAGACAAAGAATGTTGTTATGGTATTAACAGTAAACAAGGCCATCTTTTTCTTCATCTTTGTCAAATATTTCTAGCTATCTTAGCTTCAGCTTTATATTTTATTACGGATAAAATTAATGGCTTTTTAACAATTAATTTGAAATTAACAAGTTGAGATTTTTTATTTTAAGAAGTTTCCTCTTATCTACAGGACTAGCTTTTCTTTGTTGAGAATATTTGTTTCCTGATTTTTCTGTCTTCCTTCACATTAACTCACCTTCTGATGGCCTTCGTGGCAGCTATGATGTTGCCCATATTTCATCAGTGAAATGCAGACATCAGATGACTTTGATAAAAATGTTTATAAATCAACAGCATGCAAGGGAGCTTTACCTTTTTTTTTTAAAAATACATATTTCTGCAGATAGATATTTTTTTCTTCAAAAGGCTTCTCTAGATGAGCGTATGCATCAGTTTGATTTTGACAAATTGGTGGGGTCATTTTGACAATGTTTTGCTTACCTTAGATAAAATATAAACAAAAATTAGCACATTTACATGCATAATGTAAATATCAACTACCAAAAAGTGTAAAAGCTGAACCCTTGGTTCCAAAGTTTTATGACAATATTTGATTTTAGACCAGTGAAATCTCTGGTATTCTTTTCCATCATTGTGCAATACCTTTGATGATAAACCACATTTCGCAATGTCTTTACTTACTTTTTCCCTGAAGAACATTCTCACATAAATAAATACTGCATGCATTTATTTTTTAAGCACTAAGTAATATTTCTAATTTGACATATATTTTTTCTAACATTAGTTCAATTACCTAGACAGATGTAAGACACTATGGAAGTAAGTAATTGCAGTGAGATTGTGAAACAACTGTTATCCTGGCTTTTTAGATTACTGTAGGTTGAGAGTTAAGTTCTGATTTGTAAATTTAAGGGAAAAAGGACAATTAGCAAAATAAAAATCTACTTCTGCCATAGTGAACTAAGACCTAGTCAGTACTACGAGGCTAAGAATTGTTTCTTGAAAGTGAAAACTTGTACGAGGAGGGGCTGTTCTTGGAAATTCAATAGTAAATTCTTTGCAGGAAGAAATTATACAGCACACAAATGACATTCTTGTTTCTTGTTACTTTAATCTGCCTTTTAAGGTAAACACGCTTTTCACAGTAAAAAGATATTCAGTTGACCCCCTTCCCTTACCACATTACTAATTCTGAGTGATATTTTAACATTATTTAAAGTAATAAAATATAAAAGAATGTCACATCTCTAAAAATATTTAATTACCGGTAGTTTTGTTTTTGAGTAAGTATGGATCCTTTGCTTCTAAAGAAGACCGTTTTCCTTAGATCAAAAATGGATGATACTGACTTAGTTGTGAGCTTTCCCTTTCTCCCATCAGTTGTTGCTGTGCTCTTTATCTAGGCCAGCCAGGTTTGCCTGCTGACCATGATGTTTGAGTATTGCCATCAATTGAACTGTTGATGTGAAGTAAATGCAGCTGACTACACAATTTACGTATTTTAGAATTCTCATGTTACTTCTCACCAAAGATCCAGTTAGCCCAAAGACATATATTCAGTAGTAACCAGAAGACAGTGATGAGTTACAGTAAGGTGAATATTATGTGATGCTTCCCCAGTGATTTACACCTGAGCAACTTCTGGGTCAGAGGTATTTAAAAGCTCATGTCTAAATGCTTTCTGAAGTCTTGTAAATTGCTAGAATCCTCAACATTGTTTAACAGCTAGTTACATCATCTAATTGAATGCTATGTGAAGTAGTCCTTCCCTTTGCTCTTTTTGATTCCCCTATGTAAGAATTTAACTTGCTTTCACCTTAGCCATGAATATTGAGAAACAGTTGACAATTATTTGCTAGTCAACTTGTTACATACCACTGATTTTACTCCCTTTCAGTTGCCTCTTTTTCAGACTGACTAGTAAGTTTAATCATACTGAGACCTTTAGATGTATAGCTTGAGCGTCCTGTCATTCTTCTCTACGCAGTTCCTATTTGTATGGTATTTGAGATGAGGTGATGAAAATGGCATACATTATTCAGGCACAGTATAGCTTTATACAATGACTTTTATACTCTGGCAAGTATTTTCTTCTTTTGTTCTTTATGTTCCTAATCAGTCCAAATACCCACTTTACTTGTTTAGCTGCTGTGAAGTATTGGGCTGGTATTTTCTTGAAAGTGTGGGAGATAAATATAAGTATATACTATACCTGTTATCTTTTATAACTCAAGTGAGAGTACTAATAGATAATTCAGATGCCATTTGTTGTATATGAAGTTTAGTGTTTCTTTTGTGATGTGCGTTACTTAATTTTTAGATGAATTAAACATAATTTGCTTGGGTTTTTTTCCTACAGATCCTCAGTACTGTGCAATCCTTCAGTAACTCTTCACAGATGGCTTTAATTACCATTAATACCATCATTCTCTGTCTTTTCTAGATCCTTTTTAATGTATTGACCAACACAAATTGTAACAGATACTAATGTGGCATTGCAAGCTTCCCACAGGACTTGATCTTCATCAAGTTGAAGGGTCACAAGAAGATGAAAAATTAATAAATGTATGAATTTAGTGTATGCAAACACACTGAAGAAAAACGAGACCACTGATTCTTATCCTTTGTTTCCTATTTTTATTCAATTGTTCACTTATCTAGAAAAAGACTTCCTGTCTTACCCCAGTGGATCTCAATGTCATTAAGAGTATTTAATGAGGAAAGTTGTTGGAAGGAACTGCTGGAAACGTACACAGTTCTCTGTGTTACCCGGAATTGTCTTCTGCTTATTATTCCTGCCTTCTTCACAGAAATCTGATAGTTGTGGGAAGCATTTTTGCTCATGCCTGCGTATAGACTAATTCTATTCATTATTCTGTTTTTTCTCGAGTTTGTACTTGAGTACAAACAGCACTGTATTGGTAAAAATTGTCCGGGATTTGAAGATTAAAAAAATTGAAAGTGTGTTTGCAGATGCTGAGTTCCTATTTAGTTGCTTATCCATTTCTTAGTGACATTCTTTTTTTTTAAAAAAAAAAAAAACCCAAAACAGTAAAAACCATCATTCTACAAGTACTTTGCTCTGTACTTCTAAAGAGAAATTAGTTCTTATTCAAGTAGATAATTAAAATGCCCTTTATTTGCTTTATTTTTAATTATTTCCCATCCCCCTGAGGTAGTGATCACGTGAGCAAGGAATACAATTAATGGAAAAAGATAACAAATTGTGAAAANCGCTGAGCTCCTATTTAGTTGCTTATCGATTTCTTAGTGACATTCTTTTTTTTTTTTAAAAAAAACCCCAAAACAGTAAAAACCATCATTCTACAAGTACTTTGCTCTGTACTTCTAAAGAGAAATTAGTTCTTATTCAAGTAGATAATTAAAATGCCCTTTATTTGCTTTATTTTTAATTATTTCTCATCCCCCTGAGGTAGTGATCACGTGAGCAAGGAATACAATTAATGGAAAAAGATAACAAATTGTGAAAATATTGGAATTAGAAACCATGCTTGTCATAGATTGTTCTGCCTTCAAATTACTTGCTTTTTACTCTAGGTTATGCTTTTTAAAATTGAGGTAAAAATCAATTTTGTACTTTAAATCTCAGGTTTTATGCTAAACCTACTTACTGCCCAGCCACTTTATCTGGGTTTCTTTGAGGGACTAAAAAGCATTACACCCCTATTCACTCCCACCCCCAACATTTGCATATTGGAAAATACAAAAACTCTCCCTTTCTTCAGTAGAGTATATGAGCTCACTGGCTCTGCTGCATCCATTGCCCTGGATGATACAAGAAGTTTTTTCCTCCTGTGAACACCAAGATTCTCTGCTGCTGGTATTTTCCCCAAAAGTTTTAAATTCTTTAAAAAAGAAACTTCTAATTATTAATGGATTCTAAGTATTCTGAAATGGGTCTAAGATGTGACTTCAGTGCTGATTTTATTTCACATTTACTACTCACCCATGCTTACTTTTCAGAAAAAGCTGCAGGATGTCTCCATGAAGTTTCGCTTGTTTCAGAAGCCAGCCAACTTTGAACAGCGCCTACAAGAATGTAAAAGAATTTTAGATGAAGTGAAATTGCAAGTGCCCAAATTGGAGATGAAGAGTGTTGAACAGGAAGTAGTACAGTCACAGTTGGATCATTGCATGGTGAATATTTAAAGACGCTGTCTTTCTATTTGTTTCTTGCCTGTTCCGACTTTCAAATTTAAAGTATTTTCAACATTAAAGTCAATAGTTCTTTGGGAGATATTAGAAAATATTCTGAGAAAGATTTAAGAGCAAAGTTGCACAATTAAAATTATAGGAACCTTTTTACTTAAAGTTTGATTTGTTTCAAGGAGAGAAGGAGTTGATCCTCCTTGTCCTACTTCTCTTGTTTCCAAATGAGATTAGAAGGACATTGTACACTTAAAATTGTATTCAATATCAAAGTTTCCAAGTGAAATGGTAACACAGTGAAATAGTTCTAACAGTTTTACAGTCACTTTTTCCTTTCTATATGTTGTTCTCTTATTCTGTCATGGCAAAGACCTCTCAGAAGCATGGGATGCTAATTAAATGGGTGAAAATTTTTGAAAATATGGGTTTATGTAAAGAAAACTAAGAATTACCGAATGTTGTCCTGAATTTGGATGAAAAATGAAGTTATTCACAAAATT
>VZSC01008079.1:520783-554297 GCA_013398225.1 Steatornis caripensis
AGCACGCAGGTTTCCCTGGAGGGGCGCACAAGGATCCACTGTCGTCATACTCATCCTTGAGGTGGTTGACCGCCTGCTTCTCATTTTGGGAGGCAGGCGAGAAACCTTTGTAGCTGCCCTGATTATCCTTGCTTATTCCCCAGTCGATTGCAACGGCATGAGTATTGCCATTGTGGACCCCACCCCTCAAGTCATTCAGTTTAAAGCCCGCCTCACCAGGTTGGCCAGCCTGTTGCCAAAGATCCCCTTGCCCTTTCTAGACAGATGGAACCCATCCCTCCCTAACAGATTAAAGTCACTGAAGTACATGCACTGTGCAATGTGCATTGTCATGCAATGGTCATGCACTTTCACTATATGAGAAGGCCTGTCAGGATCACTTTCTCATTTCCCCTTCCTATCTTGCATATGAGTTTATCTCCCTGAATTGGCTCTGTTTTGCACAATATGCTACTGTCATGGAACTCCATGATGTAACCAAAAGAGGTGTTGCAATGCACAATCTATTCTAGCCAGAAGACACAAAACATAATGGAAAACCATGGATTACAGCTTCCATGAGATGGCATGCTGTTACTTTCTTACAGCTCAAGAGCAAAGGATGAGCTGAATATGTCCTAAGGAGTATGAGGAAATTCTGTATGTATCCCTTTAATATCCCTGTAGTCCTGTACCCCTTTACTGTTGAAGGAAAGTAAAGACAAAGATGAATACCATGTGTTTCATGATATGATAATAAAATGGAGATTTTAACAACAAAAGTCAGGACAATCAGATGCTTGTCTTCAACTGTTTTTTTTCCTGGAGCCTGAAGATGTGTTTTTTTTTCCCCTCAATCTCTTTCAGATCTAAATGTAAGAATTTAAATTAGAAAGCAATTGTGCAACAAATCGATGTTATTTCTTTACATCTTGTTTTTTTCTGAAGTGTAGTTACCCTTAAATCCATATTCTTATCAGAATGATATGGTAATTAGAAGCTCTGTACTGAATAAAGGTATCTTCATGAGGCAGATAGGTTTTGCAGCCCTGTCATATTCTATGGAAGACTTACAGTGTTTTCAGAGATGTCTTTATCTACAAAAAATCTAATAATGTTTCTATTTTAAAAACCTAGTCATAGTATCCCATCCGATGTTAGCCAGTGTGCATCGTACAACAGCTCCTAATTTGTTGACAGGTTTTCAGTGATGGAGAATGTGTTTATCATATTAAGCACATAGAAAGCAGTTGGACTATATACATATTACCTTTAAGTAAATAAAATAATAACCATGTTAAGAATTGTCTTGTCAATTAACTTTAGATTATACAGAAAATGGTCTTGGATTTTTTTTGTTGTTAGATCTGCTGGAAAAAAAGTCTTGTGTTTACTATCCAGATGTACTAGACATAGATTTTTGCATTGCGGGAGACACCAAAAAGAGTTAAAAGAAAAGCTAAAAAAAATACAGATTAAAAAAGTATAGTGTAATTTATTTTGCAGTCTGCAATTTTTTTGGTAATAAAAAATGAATACTTATTTTTTTATTTAAAAATTTAATTTAAAATAAAAATTTTAATTGTTTTATAATAAAAATATTTATTTGTTCTGCCTAAGTATACAGGACAGTAAGTTTATTTTGCAACACACGGTGGCAAAATGCTGGAACACAGAATTAAGCTAGACATCTCAACAATAAAGCTTCTCAACAGCTTCACGTTTGCATTCTTCACGTACCGTGTGGTAATGGACACTGGGTATCTCTGTGGAGTCTTTTTCCACTCACTGAACATGGAAGTTCAGTGAATTTCCGTGCCATGGCAGAATTTATTCTTAGATTAAAAAGACAAATTAAGTTCAACTTCCACTCTGCATACGTGAATATTAATTGGACATTTATGTGGTTGTTAAATGGCTTGAGTTACCAAGTCATGCATTTAGGTGATGATACCGACTTTCTGCATATGGAAAGAAAGAATGCTTTTATTTTCGTTAGTATTAATCATTTTAAATATTAGTGAAATGTATTGTGTTTACATACTGTTTGCATGCCATCACTTACTGAACAGCTGCTTATCCCTTATTTTTTGTTTAGTCATGGAAATAGTGCAGGAAACTGCAGTGAATTATATAATATATTTTGGCCTAACTTCATTATGTTACTTTTTCATGTATTTTTTTAATTATTTATTTTTTAAAATAGCTTTGCACTTAGTAAATGCAGGGGAAATCCTCTAATCTACCAGTATCTTGATTTAGTAGTATGAAAAGCTGTCAGACTTTTAAATTAGTTTAGTGGCCATTTGTAGTGTAAATACATCCAACAAGCTGTATGAGTTGATGGAAGACATCTGTTGTTGTTTTAAGTACTGCATTACATAAATCAATTTGAAAATAACCTTTGTCATATCTTAAAGTGATTATTGATGGCATGCTCTTTTTTATCTGTAACATTTCTACCACTTGTTTTAGTGACAATATTAGTAAAGATAGGCTGTTCTGAATCTGTGAATTTGAATTCTGATTTAGAAACTGATTAATTTTTCCCATAAACTTATTTTTAACACACGCACACGTTCAGGGTGAGTTTTCTCTATCCTTAGGTCACGTGGTACCGCCCAACTCATTTAGCATTCAAATGAGAGTGGAAGGTTCTCAGAGTCATGCGTGAGGGTGTTTTTATACAGCAAACAATGCAAAGACTTCTAGTGCATCTTTATAATACCTTCACTAGCCTTTCCTGTTTTACTTATTTTAATGGTGTTATTTCTGTCTCGTATTTCTGTTTGATTAGAAATTATATAAAAGCCTGAGTGAGGTGAAGTCTGAAGTGGAAACAGTGATAAAAACTGGGAGGCAGATTGTTCAAAAGCAGCAGACCGAGAACCCAAAAGAACTGGATGAAAGGCTTACAGCTTTGAAGTTGCAATATAATGAATTGGGTGCGAAGGTAAGCTCTGTGTTTTTAATACAAAACTATGCCCTCTTTTTAACTGGAAAAGTGAAGAATAATCTTGGTGTGATAAATAAATTAGGTTTTTATTGGTTCCTTTCAAGGCCCTCACATTTTCTAAACAGTGAGACACAAAGAATGGAGGCAGAGGCAGTCATCAGTATGGCTATTCAATTTCTCTGAGAAAAAATAACTTTATAAATATATAATATATAATATATAAATATAAAATTCCTTTATCACAATTTAAAATTGTACTTTCTTAATTTTTTAATTTCTATTTTTCTGCTACTTCATTGTGTTTTAGGGGTCAGAGTGTGATGTTGCTTCATTTTAATGCCTCAGTCACTTGTTTCAAAACACTTCAGGTCAAAAAAATACTTAGATTTTGTTTGTGATTTTTTCACATTTTATTTAAAAAGCTATTCAGAAGAGAGAATTCTACCTTTTAATTTACTTCTGCCTCTGACTGTACAGATCTTAAATTATATAATTTTCGTTTCTTGCTGTTCACAAATCTGTTGACCAAAAATTCTTGCTACTGCTGCTTTCCTCAGGAGGCATTTGTATACCACTCTGCTTTGCTTCTTCTGCACTCTTGAGTTTAACTACAAATGTGTTGTTGTCATAACCATTCCCTGGTTTAACTGTCATGTACAACCCTGACTTACCTTTTCACTGTATCTTAATATATAAGCCACATAGAATATTGTTTAGTTATGAGCATGTGGAATAATTTGCCATTGTTATACATCTCAGATACCAGCAAGTTCTTCTTCAGAATTTAGTCATTTGTCAACCTCCATTCCATAGGGATTATCAAAGTTCTTCATGTTGGGCAAAAGTGAACATCCTCCTTTGAGCTCTGTAATGAGGGATGTATTGCCTTGGAATGCGAGTTTTGGTTAGGGGTTGGTTTTTTTTCTTAAATCTGATATTTATACAGTGCTGTTTGACCACTTAGTGAATGTCAGCATATAGTTAGGGAGGACTACATGAATACTTTCCCAATATTCTTTCATATTATCTCAGCTTCACCTACAGAAAAAAAACCAAATCGTTCTCAAGATGCGGCAGACTTTTACCTTATGATGCCAATGGTAAATTATTTGTGTAGAATTGTAGAATCAATTATTATTATAAATTAATTATTATTATAAATCAAATTATTTGTGTAGAATTGCTTGTAGAATCAATCCTTATTTATTTCTGGAGCACTGTCATTCCTCGTGTAAAATTTCCATGTATACATCATCTATTTCTGTATTCATTCATATACAGTTAAATGCTGTTATACTTCCCAGCAGGAAAATGTTTTTGTTTACTCAGTTTTTCCTAAAAGTCAACTAAACAGACAGTAGGAAAGACAGGCTACTAACCAATACTAACAAGACTAATTGAAAAAAAGATCGTGTGTCAATCCCTAAAGGCTTTTTATCCTGGGTCTGCATTATCTATGGAGTGCGTTCCCAGCTCCTGAAGTACAATCCTCTAGAAGGACCTTTTTGCTCTGAAGAGGACTTGTGGCATTGTCCTAAACAAGGCTTCATGCAAATAATTCCATTAACAACTATCCTTCATTACTCTGTTTTAATCTTCTTGCCCTCATTAAAACTATCCTTTTATTACTATTAAAACAGAACTTTTAAAAACTGTAGGATTAGAGTAAATTTGTGCTGTAACTGGCTGAATGAAGATTGTGAATGACAGATATAGTTGTCTGTTTATTTCTAAAATTTATATATTTCAAATATATCAAATACAGCAGAATACAAATTCTTCATTTTGTCAGATTATAAATTATTAGAACCATAAATTATTACTAGCTAGGAAAACGAGCCCATGATAATACTGAGAGTCAGTATGTGGTTTAAACACATAATGATAATCGAGCCCCACTGACTGCAGTACGATAAAACAGCAAGAGAAATGTTACTTTTGACAGAGATAATACTCATTTGGGAACGTTAATTTAAACAGTTCACTCTCTTGCTAGAAAATAAAGGTATTAAGAGACATCAATCTTTTGAGTGTCAAGAAAACTGAAGAGTTTGCTTCATTAAGGTGTGGACAGCTATAATTTGCGATTAGATAATATATTTGGTTTCTCCATAATTTTAGAAAGGACTGTAGCATTTATTCCTACATTATGTTCAAGGTGCCAACGACAGGTGCCCATTGTTACAGGAAACCTCTCTTGACTAATGAAGGGATAAAAATGTGCCATTAGAAAGCCATTAGTGATCTGAAGTGAGCCGTATAGCAAATTAAGGGTTCTCAAAAATCTGCAGTGCTGTGTTTAGCTTTGTTGTCCTAGATGCAATTTCTCACATTTACTTTTATGTAGCATGGTAGTTAACAGTTTTAGAGAGTGTCACAAAAGCACAGAAGTATAGAACTAAAAGAGTCAGTTAGCCATTATCGGCCCTGATTGCATTGAGTCAAAGTCTGACTTTTTGAGAAAAAAGTCATAATAGTTATAAATAATAGTAAGTCTCAGAACTGTAATATCTAGTCTGAATGAAAAACACATCTTTAAGAGTAGACTCGCTGTGTGATTTCATATGTAGTGCCTCAGGAGGACCCCTGTATTTAAAACGATCCTTAAGCACATTTTGAAGCATGTAGAATGGTTTAATTTAAACGTGCTGAAGTGTGCTCTCAGACAGGAAAATTATGATATTTCTAATAATTTTGTACAATGCCTACTGTAGTTTTTCTGTGTATTTCAGGTATCATAGCTTGAGATCCTGTGAACCTAGGAATTCTTCCCTTTGAGAAGAATGGGGAGGTGTGGGGTTTTTAGCTTATACACATATGGATATAAATACCTGTGAATAGTCCTAATTGCTTAGGTAGTATCAGACCTTAAACCTCTCTTTGGGCTAGGAAGGAGTTTTGTCCGTTCAGAACACCAAGTTTTGCCCCCTTTTTTCCACAAATATGCTTTAAAAGCATGCTTAGTAGTTTTGAAACTTTAGTAGTGTCCTCAGTGTAAATTGGTTTGAGATTAATTTGCAAGAAAGGAAAATGTCATTTGAATATCATGGTGTAGTTGTTGCATTTATGATAAACATTCCATGCCTGTGCTTAACTTATCCATTCACTTGACCTTATCCTGTCTCTCTGTGACACAAGAGCATATACATATATACATGCAAGCAACTATATTATAGCTTAGGCAGTTTGTTGGTTATGAGTGGCTATGCAGTAGGGTCTGTAGGATACTTGTGTCAAATCACTCTATGGTGATTCATCGAACTGGGAGCTGGACTCTCTAAGAGCAAGTGGCAGTAATAATGTTCTTGCTGCTCTCCTAAGGGCATTGCATGCAGTAGGAGCTATTACTTACAAGGTCAGGTCTTTCCTCACAAGCCCACTGCTGCGCGGGAATTTTTGGCTGGAAGTCTGAAAGACTGTAACATACCTTTCTTTTGCTTTAAATACCTCATTTTCTCATTTTACTTCTATTTATTACATGCAATAATTCTTACGAGTAAACTATTTAACATAGCTAAAATAGCTTTAAAATGTACAGAAAATCTATGGAGAATAGTACATTTGATATCACTTTATGATATAGAAGGCCTTTAGAGGGCACTGTTTGCTATTTTTCTTTAGAAATGCATCTTTACATTTGAAGTACAAACAGAAACTGAGTAATCGGTAACCTCTGGATGTGTACACTGTATATGGAAACAGTGTAGTGTTATTGAGATTATATACAGAATTTAGGGCTGTATATAGCAACAGAAATATTCTTTCTGTGTTTGAGCATGTGTCAGTAACTTCATTTTATAGTGTACTAGGTATTCGGAATTCTTACACAGGCAATCATGCTTAGGGTAGTGCACTTTGCATAGTATTGCTGATGAGTACCTGCAAACAGCTGTTCACAATGACTATTAATACTCATCAGAAAAAGAGGTGAAAAACACGTATGAATTCCTGGCTGCATATGTGAATGGAGCTCTAAAAAGCTGAGTTGTATGGTCCTTCTCAGGGGTTTACCTCTTGGCCTGACTGTACTAAGTTCTGAGGTCTCATTTAATAAATTTGGCATACAAGAAAGCACATAAAGCATATTCAGTGAAGAAGAAATGTTCTGAGGTTTTATTAGTAAGCCTCTAATGAGTGATAATATATGATCAGGGACATTTTATTGCTTATTCCCTGGGCAAATCTGATCTGCTTACTGAGGGACAGGAAAAGCCATGTACGTAACCTTGTAACATCCTATTACATTTTAAACCCTCAAACTCTCCTTGGCAATAAAGCTAGGAAATCAGTTTGACCATTGTGCCACTACTTGTACTCAAACAGTGTCAAAGTCCAAAATAGTTTTAGTAGATACTTATATCAGTTTTGGATACCTGACACTACTACAGACATCTTTTTTCTATTTCAAAATACTTAAAAAACAGTGGCTACAATCTCACTTTATTAATAATAGACGTGCAAGGTAATTATAATTTATTTTATCTATTAATGACCTACTGAACACTTTTAATCCATCTTTTTTGATGAGGCTTTTTAACACAACATAATTTTCAGCACAACATAGTTTATGAATTTGTATTTTCTAGCTACTAGTTGTCTAATGTCTATTGTGGTGTAGATTCCCATCTGAGATCTCTTCATTTACTGTTCTGCTTTCTCTACTAAGTATGTGGAACCTTCTCTCTCCCTGAATATGCTCAGGGGCTTGCAGGAAAGATTGTATTTCCCCTATTCGTCCAGGTTACACCAAAGTGTACTTTGGTGCATAAGACAGTCAAGACAGCATAAATACTCAGCCTTCCTTCCAGCTACCATTTAATAAGAACTTAAAAAATAAAACAGATTGTCGATAGTACTTCATGTCTGAAACATTCAGCATATGAAAAGGCTAACTGAAAAGCCATTGAGGGTGAAGAGGTAAATAAGAGGAGCTAGAAAATTGGAAGCTCATAGTGGAGTGTAAGACTTAGGATGCTCTGAAAGGCCAGAAAGTGTGAAGAAAGCAGAAAGGTGCCACAGATAAGTCTGTGATGAAGACTCCTTTCTAAGAGACTGGGTATCAGTTCTGTCGGATGTGGTCTGGGAGTTGATTTGGGTGAGAGGTTTCAGGGAAAAGTGAACAAAGGTTAGTGCTCTAACGAAACTAGAAGTGAGAAAACAGCCTGTGGATATGAAGGAAGAGTTTGAAAGGGGACTATGATGGAAGATGAAGGACTGGAAAAGAAGCTTGGGATTACAGTCTACAAACTACGTTGCCTTCAAAAAGTCTGTAATGTAGCCTACTGATAGTAAACACTTGTGAAACTCTAGACAGTGTGTGTTTCAACTTTCTTTTGCTGATTACTTTGGAACACAAACACCTAAGCTTTAGTCAGCGCCAAGCAGAATGGCACGAGGACGCTTGAGGACACCTTGGTTTTCCCCCACTATATGAAAGAAAGTAAAATCATATTATAACCAAAATACATGTGTTCCTATTGCAGCATGGCTGTGAGTCTGACTGCATGCTGGGAACAATGTCTGTCACGCTGAAGTGGCAGATACAGTTCTCAATAAGGGGCGGTGGGGGGTGGGGGTGCAAAAGAGCTTAGTAAAGAATGCATCAAAGAGTGTGATGTAAATGTACAAGTTGTTCTGCAGTGACCCAAATAAATGTTATTAAACCATGGAGAGGATTTACTAATGATACACGTTCTGCTGATTTTTAATTTACTTTTCAGTTTTCTTTGGAAAAAGAAAAAAATTACAAATTCCTATGCAAAAAGCCTCTCTTTAAAGAGTATTAAACAGACAAGAAAATAATACACTGAGAAATTAAAAACTTAAAGTTTACTGTGCTGCTTTCATTTGGCATAGTTCAGTGACTTCTGTGTTTCAAGATTTTGGGGGTTCTTTGGCAGATAATTTTTTTTTTCTTCTATATAGTATAGCTACACAGAAAAATCCTTGCGGATTCTGTATCACCACATGGCCATCTTTATGAAAATATACTCTTTGAAGGGTTTTGACATCTATTTTGTGTCTCAATGAAAGCTTGTTAATGCAATTGTTCCAAATTCATTTTCTATGCATGACTTCAAAACAGAGGAGGAGGTTTGCAGAGGTCTGCTGCTAGTTCAAACTCAATGTGTCTTTATGCACATATTTTTCTTGTAGATGTTTGCATTCTAGCACCAAAATTACAGGTAGTGAGAGAACTAAGGCAAGACATAACTATATTAAAAGTGCAACTTGGCTTGTGAAATTGCAAGTTAAGCTTTTATAGAAAAGTGGCGTATAGAAAATGGTATATAAAAATGGTTAAACCTGTTTGACTCTAGAGTTAAGAAACACGTTTTCTTTCTGCAGGTAACAGAAAAAAAGCAAGAGTTGGAGAAATGCTTGAAATTGTCTCGGAAGCTACGAAAAGAAATTAATGCTCTGACAGAATGGCTTGCAACGACAGATGCAGAATTGACAAAGAGATCAGCTGTGCAGGGGATACCTAGCAATTTGGATGCTGAAATTGCCTGGGGCAAGGTAACAATGTAACACACACTGTACTTTTATGTATTTCAGTTTATGCATATTACAGAAGGATAGTTTTCTTTCTTGATAAAGAGAATAAAAATTCTGGTGTTTTAATTAGTGTAACTTTGTAACTGTTATGGTATTATCTTATCCTAACATTAATGCTCAGAAAAACTATGTTGTCTCCACATATATCTGTAGCACAATTCACCTTCACACTGCAATAATCTTCACTGAGATTAATTTAAAGTTAGAATTTCATTTTTCAGAGTACTATAAATTAGCCATCACGTAGCTACGTAAATAGAGATCCTTTTCTCTCTCATCCTATTCTGCTCATGATTAGGAAGTATTAAACAGTAAAACAGCTTCAGTGTATGAAAGATTAAGGATGTCAGAACTATATATTCCACATGCTTATATTGCAGCCAGGAGGTGAGATACTTGTTTTCTTACCTTTTTTGGTTCGTATCTCATTTGGTTTCATTCTTACTCCCAGGAGACTTCACCTCAAACTCTTCCTTTAGGTTAAAACTCAAAGACGAAAATGAAACTTTCCTCAAAATTACTACATATGCCACAGTTTTGGTAAATGTCTTACAGAATTACTGAGGCATGCAACTCATTCAGCACCAGCTAATCTAGTTTATATTCTGCGTATGTAAAAATCTGATCTAACTCTGAACATAAGCAAACCAAGTCATCATTGTACACACGTATCAAAATCTATGCTTTAGAGGAAACTATGCTCAACATCATCCAAAGCTTCAAAATTTTAAAAAATTATGTGCAGCCAACAGCATTTTGGATAAGTGTTCCTATATCATTTCAAAAAACCAAAACAGCAAAAAAACACCTTAAACTGTATTGTTTATTTGTAAAAATTTACCACCTCTGCTTTGTTTAATAGGAAGAATCCTTTAAACATTTTACCACTTTCATCATGCCTTGTAGAAATAGTCGTGAATAATAACAGGCAACCTGACTAATTTTTTTAAAGACTGTGCAGATTAAAGGCACTGGAGGTTTGGGGTGGTGGTGGTGTTTTGTTTGTTTGGTTTTTTTTTTAAGTGCCCTTTTCAAGCTTCTGAGCTTAATAAAATGTCTTTAGCCTTGAAATACATTGATGATTTACAAATTAATGACAATAAAAAGAAAGTCCACAAGTCTTTAGTGAGATTTGAAATTGGGTTTTTTGTTTTCATTATCAGTCTCTAAGAATAACAATATTTTAAAAGTAGTATCCAAAAATATTTAAAGATCAACTTTTGGTGTTATTGTCTTACAGTTACTGCTTTGCCTATTGCTGCTTTGACTTTCTAATCAAAGCCTCGATCCATAAAAACCCATTGCTGCTATGTTCTCTAGTTTTCACTTGCCGCTTTTCCTACAGTAATGTCTGTACAGTTCCTCTCATTACTTTTGATTGATATTGTGGTCTTAACACCCATAATAATGGACAAGTGTCAGATTTTAAAGAGATGTGTTAGACAATCATATGGTTTTCACACCCCCAAACTAACCTGCCAGATACTCAGTCCATTTGCCCAGTCATGAAAATAAGAATCATCTTTGGTCATGTTAAACTATACAGTACAGTTCTGCTGAAACAGAAGCGTACAATGTATGTTCCTGCATGCATGTTCAGGAAAGTTAATCATAGAATCATAGATCACAGAATGGTTTAGGTTGGAAGGGACCTTAAAGATCATCCAGTTCCAAGCCCCCTGCCATGCGCAGGCACACCTTCCACCAGACCAGGTTGCTCAAAGCCCCATCCAACCTGGCCTTGAACACTCCCAGGGCTGGGGCGTCCACAGCTTCTCTGGGCAACCTGTTCCGGTGTCTCACCACCCTCATCGTGAAGAATTTCTTCCTAATATTTAATCTAAATCTACCCTCTTACGGTTTAAAAATGTTACCTGTCGTCCTATCCCTACATTGCCCTTGTAAAAAGTCCCTCTCCAGCTCTCTTGTAGGCCTCCTTCAGATACTGGAAGGCTGCTACAAGGTCTCCCCAGAGCCTTCTCTTCTCCAGTCTGAATAACCCCAACTCTCTCAGCCTGTCTCCAGTTATATATAGCTTCACAGCAATTTGAATAGAAAGATTTGTCCTTAATATCATTTAATTGTTTGATGTGAACTTTAATGCTTCAGAAGTTGCATAATTAGGATCTAAAGCCTGATGATCAGTGCAGTTACGCAGTGGGAAGTCCTTGTTATATCTTACACTTGCTACAAGTACATTTTTTCTTATGACAATCAAAAAAAGTTAACAAGTGGTAATTAAAATAAGAAACATTAATAAGAAAAATATATCAAACAGGGGAACCACTCCACCTACTAATCTTAAATAACTCCATTGAGTATTGTGCATTTTCGCAAGGAATTGATACATAAAAGGTTGCCGGAAAAACTGGTAAAAAGCATATTTTGGCTTCACATCCTGCCCAAAGCCTTCCCTGCAGTCTAAACTCATATAGTACATCAGCTCTTCTTCAGTCAGTTCCTCACTAAAATAAGAATAAACAAACAACTTTGGATGAGACCACCTGCTTCTTATTTAATTATGTGCATACTGAGTGGGTGGCTTTCAGAATTCCTTTATTAATAGTCTTCTTAGGAAATATAAGCCAATATTCACATAAATATAAGCAGGCTTTAAAGTCTGAGCAATCCAGCACATAGTATAGGTGGCAGATCCTGGCCTTCCAAATGTAAGTACTTGCAGAAATTATGTGATGTGAGTATACTTTCCCCCAAAGAATCTACTCCCACTAGGAGGAATTGCTGCATGTTTTCCCGGACACTTTAAAATTCTTGTGAGGACTTCATAAATAATTATGATACTGATACTCCTATGTGGATTTCAATGAGGCATCATACAAAATTGTACATCAATAATTCAGTCCCCAGAACCAGGGCTTCACAGTATCTGATTAATGTCACAGCTTTGAGCTTTGGACTTCCTGGGTAAGGAGACTGCCAAAGACAGTAACCGATCTAGTGAAATGCACTGGGAGATGAATTAAGCCCAGCGGATTGCCGTTGTGAGGAAAATCTGCAGAGAACTAAGATGGGAAATGGAGGAGGAGAGAGGAGAACTCAATAGTGCGAATGAACTGAAAATTGGACGTGTGCTGCTGTCGATATAACTAAGCAGAGAGCTCATAATCTTTTTTTTCTTTACAGCACAAGGAAGCAGTTATATTTATTACTGCACTAATTTCTAATCCAAGACTTGTTAAAGTGAAAGGAACTCAGAGGGTTTCAAAGATAATTATGGAGGTTAAAAAAAAAATCATACATGCAGACATTGTCTTCAAGGTATAAACACTTAGGAATAAAAAGGAATGTCCATCTGGAGTAGCAAATGACGTTAATGAAAAATAACATTAATCTGGGCATGAAGCAAAGTGTGTTATTTGTTCATGTCTAGAATTTTTCTAAGGATGGAACAAAACCTTGGCTGAGTTATGTGAAATGAGATGGGCAATATACTGAAGACTGCAAATCCTGCCATTTTACTCAGTAGAGACAAGCTAAATGTTTCCATTTTAATTCAGTTCTGTTATAATAGATAAGAAAAATAACATTCGGGTGAAAAGATAGTCATTAAACATTGCATATTAGAAATCCATTTATAATTACAAGTCTGATTTAGTGAACATATTTATCACTGAATATATTAACCATTGTGGGGTTTATTTGTGTTTTAATCAGGAACTGGCCTGATAAGAATTAGATTGCCAGGAAACCATGTTCTCAAAAAGGAAATGGCATATGGTATTACCAGGAAAAGTTCTGTATCACTCTCTACTACAAGCAGTATGAATCTGCCAGTGCTTTAATGTTTTATTTTAGCACAGTGTATAACACCAGTGAGTATAAAGTTGACTTGAAGTACTTAGAATTACATTAGCTAACACATTTACGTGTTATTTATGTATTTCCTGGCAGTAAAATCAGTAAAAGAAAATGATCTGGAAATTTTGTCAACTGATTCATAGTCAGTGTCCACAACACAATAAAAATAAAAGATGTGCCGTGAATAAACAAATAAATGTGTACTATCTGCCACTGAGAAGGCCATAATGTCAGCTTCTGATTAATTCTGTCATCCCGCCCATGAGAGCTGAGCCACCTAACTCATTTCTTTTAGAGAGGTTCAAATTGCAAAGATTACTTCTGAGTAATCCACAGTCTACAGGCAGTGTGGAGGCACATAGAACTTTTCGTCTGTCATTTGTTGGTGTTGAATTTTTGTAATCTACCTACATCAATGACCAACACAATTACAATTTTATCCTCTCTATGTAGTCACAATTCTGGTTAGTTTGAAAAAAAAAATCAACAGTTCAATTTCATCCATGGTAGTCTTATAGTTATACAGTATAGATCAGAAAAAGCCATTCCTATCTAGCTTCTGTTTTCAAACATCTGGTTAGTATTTGCTAATGTGAAGAAGGTTATGATTTTCACTGTCTTATGAAACATCAAGTAAAAAAAGAAAACAACAAAACCCTGTAGTATTTATTAGTAAACTGAAAGAAAAAGTATGTGCCACAGTACAGTGAGGTCAGAGAGAGCTGTGAACCCCACTCAAGGTGTACATGGCTGCACGGGGAACTGCATTTATTTATGCTAACGTGATTCAGCCTGTCATCTTATGGATCCATATATAAAATAGGTAAAATACTATTGTATGCGACTACAAACCTCTTATGAATTCTCAGTAAAGCTTGTCCCCGTCTTTCAACACTGAAAGCAATCTGCCTTCTGTCTGGGTTTCAAGCCATTCAATTTTTTTTTTTCCTAAATAGAGCTTTTATTTTGCACTACAACGTCTTTCCTGAGGTTTCGACGGTAAGGACTGGTATAGGGAAGTTCAGCTGGTCTTACCTCTCTCTCCCTCACCTGCTTCTGGTGTTACTGTGTTGGGGGTTAGGAACTGGTCACCTGAGGCATGCTCTGCATGCAGTTTTAACAGAGAAGAAGAATGTGTCTGATTGCTTTCATTTCCTGGGTGCCGGGAACCTAGATGCTGTTTCTCTTGGAAATGTTCCGATTCTGGGATTTCAGTAGTGATGTGCTTTTCCAGTTTTGATTAAGGCACGCTACCAGCATTTTTCTGAGAAACACAAGAGAAAACCAGGTAATGGTTCTTTTGTAAGCTAAGGAAAGATTTAATTCATTGAAATATGAATGAATTTTTTGAGTGAAAGAATTTCCATTGTGGTATCCTGTACCTAATAGCCACAACTGGTACTTCAAAAAAGTGGAAGTACAAGAGTTTAGTCCAAAGAGACATTTCAGAATTCTGTCTAACAGAAATTTAAACAGCAATTTGAATGGAGAGATTGCGATCATCTTTAACTCTTGTATCTGCTAGTAGATGTGATCCTACATGGAGTCATATGTAAAGAAGAGGTGACCATACATACGTATATATGTATCCTTTAATATAATCTGTATAATTTTTATACACATTTTAATGGAGCTGTCTTTCCTGAAAGTATTTATGGAACCTTTGTCTTCTAGCGGGTGATACACACTTGAATAAACTTTTGTTTTGTAAATAGTTATACTAGTCCTAAGGGGGGAAAAAAAATTAATGAACTATAACGACAAATAGCAGAGTTAATGTAATCTGATTTAAAACACTGTTGGACATTGCTGACAAATTTTCACAGCTGCAAATGAGTTTTAAGTATTATGATGCTTAGTTCAACCTTTTGTTTACGTATTTATCTTCCCACAAAATGCTATGTAAGATTACATCAGAAAATTAGCTTCTTCCCGACTTCTAACATGTTTACGTATTTTGTTTATGTTGCATAGTTTCAGCCCGATAAACACACAAAATCAAAATTTATAAATCAACTAGTCCTTCTGGAAAGCATTTCACTACTTTATTTGTTGTGTTTCCTGTCGTACCCATTGTGCTGGTATTTGGAATTTTGGGGTTTGTGTTTTTAAGGCGTTGGATGCTTTAAATGTTATTCTTAAATTACAGAGCTAACCCTTTTTATTCTGTAGTTAAAATTAAAGTTCTGTATCTCTCTTACATATTTTCAAATAAAGTGTACAGCTGAAATGCAATTTGATGTTAGGGCAACCAGAAGGAAGTTTAAATCCGGCAAGTTTGGTTTCTCTCCCTTAGTTTTGAAATGTGCTCTTCTTTTTCCCAAGAACACGCAGGCAAAGGTGATGAGTGAAGGCCAGTTCACTGAATATTGGAACTTGCTCTACAAAAATTAGCAGATTTTGAAAGCCACTACCTGACTTCTAATGAAACAATCCTAGTTGTATCCTGGGATCATAACACATTTTTAATCCATTTTATATAGTGTTAAATTAATAGCAGTCCTTGTGTCTTTTTATTAAAGAAAATTTACCAGCACTATCTGTTATATTGCAACAGATGAAGTATATGTGGACTGTCACTGTCTAGGAATACTGAAAAGAGAAAAAGGATTCTGAAGCATATAACAAAGAAATGTCAAATTAAAAAAAAAGCCAAAACCAAAACATGTTACCGAAGTAGTGAAAGGACAGAAAAAAAGAAGTTGTTAGTTTACCTAGTATGCATTATATCATACAGAGGAGGTCCTAGCTGATAAGGCAGTGTGGAATCTCATTGTCTTTACAGACACTGATAGTTTTTCAACTGTATTCAGCGGGTTCAGGATTTTATGCATAAGAACTTCAAATAATTGAGATTTGAAGTATTGCGAAAGATGGAAGAATTGTGGTTGCGGTTTGATTAGCAGCGGTTCTTTTTTTAGTGTATTCAAGTTATCTATGAGAAATCCATGTCTCTGGAGACTAGCGATTCTTACTTTTCCCTTAACTTACTTCTGTTTGTGTTCGGTTTGGACCACTTCATTTCTACTTGGAGCTTTATTTTATAAGCAGAGATCATTTGTGCCTGGATCATTGCTCTCAGGTGCCAAGGAGCTCAGATAATTTTTTCTCTTAAAACTAGTTATATGTGATATTAGGTGCAAGGAATTTGTGTCTCTCCTCAAGTATTCATCAAGATTGTTATGCTCTGCATTGTGTCATCTCATTATTGTGTCTTAAATTCCTGCTTTTCTTCCATGTTGTCTAAATATGTTGAGGTTTGCTTCTTTTCTTAGACTTCTTGCATGTTGCAACAAATATTAAATTAATAATGAGCAAATTGTGTGAACTTATATAGCATTTAGATCTATTTACATAAGGTAAGTTACTAGTAGGAGGAGATGCTGGAAATCAGATCTTGTAGCACTGCATATGTATTTTAATCATTCAAGCTTAGAAGTGCTATGGATAATAGCTTATTTTAGTATTTTAGTTTACAGAGTGAAATCCTGAGTGGAATGAAAAAATGCATTTCTACAGTTAGTAAACAACAAATCTAACAGGAGAAAAGAACATGGTTTCTGCTGAAAAAGATTGCATTGGAAAATATTAAAGAAATACTAAAATATTTCACGAGAGTATATTCAGTGGAGTTCTCGAAGTCTTAAGATTTCATCATGATGATTTATTATTGTCTCATTTATTATGTAAGCTTTATGTGCTATTTTATAAATAGGCCATTTTATTATGTGCAAAGTAACTTTAAACATCTCAATATAAATATTTTAAAATGTGGATTCTTATTTAATAATTATTAAAACTATATTTTGAACACTGCAATGAGAGGTAATTCACACTTTTTGAAATGAAACTACTACCAAAAACTAATCTGAGAATATGAAGAACATTTACAATTTTATCAAAACTAAAGAGGAACAATTTACTTTTTACTTACTGCTCTCCACAGTATGCTTTCCCTTCCTATAGGAAGCAAGAGTGTGTGTTCTAGTATGAACTTACTGGCTGTTTTAATGTTTTATGTTCTTAGTATGGAGAGTTTTTAATTTCCCGACCTTTTATTTTTTATTCTGCTCATGTAGGCAACACGGAAGGAGATTGAGAAACGCCAGGTCCATCTTAAAAGCATTGGTGATTTAGGAGAGAATTTGAAGACAGTGCTGAAAGGAAAAGAAAGTCTAGTGGAGGACAAACTCAGCCTCATGAACAGTAATTGGATAGCTGTAACTTCACGTGCTGAGGAATGGTTCAATCTGCTACTGGTAAGAAAAATGCATTTGTTCATGTATAGGAGATGCTGGTGCTCAGTTGTAGGTGTTCAGCCTTATAAGAGTGCTTTTTCTGGTGCCCTGGACTATGTTTATGGATTACATAGGTACACAGACAATCAGATTGTTTTTAGTATGTTGTGTATATTTTAAGAATCTGACTGTTTACAGAGTGGTGGATTTGTGGAGTCTTGATTCTTAATGTTTCCCATTCCTGTCTGCCTCAGTATTCCCTGGACTATTTTTTTTTTTCGAAATCAATTAAATGAAGTTTCTCCACAAGGACCTAGACTACTTGAATATGAATCAAGTGAAAAAATAGTCAAATAAGTTGAATAAGTCTTGGTATTGATACCAACAGCATCATCTGCTTTTGGCTACATTAGCATTTCTGTTTGGAAGAGTAGTACAGTTGGGAAGTAAGTCCACGCTTGCATGTTGATTTGGTCCACAAGATAGCTTTGGGGTGTGTGAACTAGATGAATTTCAGAGGCAACAAAATCAGAAGCTCACAGTGCGCACCTGATGTGCTCAATGACTATGATTTGGTCTTTCAGAACTGCATGATGTGCATTTTTAGTGATGCCGGTATTGGTGAGGATACTTAGTAAAAGTTAAGCCTAGCCCAAAGTAAAATCCCTAAACCACATTTAATTCAAATTCAGGAGCCCCAGCCCCAGCTACTTTGAAGTGCTGATAGTCACATAACTATATTCTCCCTTAAAATTCGTTCTGCCATGAAGAGATGACAGCTTGAACCTTTAACCACATAAGAGTCTTAACCGTTCTACTGCAAGAATGCTTTGGGAAATCTTGTATGCTGTTTCTGGTGCTAAGAGAATGGGAACACAGTTTCAACGCAGAGAAACTGAAGTGATTCTTGAGGGTTTGTTAGCCTTTATCATGACTTTTAAGAGCTTCATGTGTAGAGGTCCGCTAGAGTCTATGTGGCTACCTTACGGATGCTTCTGCAGCATTGATGCTATACGGCATCGCTACAGGGCTTCTTGGGCTTGCACTACACAGGTGCAAGCACCTGGTTGTGCCTATTTGGCAAACTGAAGCATTTCATTCAATATGATGTAGGTGCTCAGCTTCAATGTGGAACTGATTATAAGAAACATATAATGGAGTTCTTAGACTGGTATAGTAACGTATTCCTCTACTTTCTCTCTGTTTTGGATTCTGCAGTTACTATATAAAATGAACAAGTGTTGATTTCATATTGTATGCATGTTTGCCACAGTTGGCAAACTTGTAAACAGACCGAATATGGATATTTTATTAGTGTACCAGTGGTAACAGCTGCAACATGTCGTTGAGCTGTTCCTTTTGGCCATAAAAAGTATCACTTAATATTATGCCAGTAGTTCACCTGGAGTTCTGAGGTGGGTGGATATGCGTAGACCTCATTCTAGTGAGGTCACCGAAAAAGACAAAATATTTTTAAATTAATGAGGAAAAAAACCCAGAATATCAACTAGAATAGCTTTTTTAGAAAGCAGAGTCTGAAAGCTGATAAGTTAGATTAAATGCAAATAAAAGTTTTATATGCAAAGCTCCCATTCTTGATTGTGTCTTTGCAAGTCCATCCTTGTTTCCACCTTAGTTTCAATCAACTTAGTGGCTTTCCAAAATGAGTTCTTTACTTGGTTCTTGGGAAACTTTTCTTTCCTTCTCCAGTAAGTCTGGCTGTCAGCTTCCTATTCCTCTCAGCAGTCTGACTGAGCTGCAGACACCTATGTCTTGCTATGACTTTATCACCCTCCTGCCTGTCACTTTGGAAGCTTCTCTGTCTCCTAGAATGTCTCTTTAAAAAAACAGAATATACAAAGTGAGAGCAAACAAACAACAGATTCTATCCTTCACAAAACAAGCAGTTACTGCATAAAATAAACAAATCTAATTTCATAACGTATGCATGTTTTCCACAGTTGCCATAATTACAGCTATTATTTAAATTCTGATTACTTTTTTTGTATGTAGTATTTACCTTTTCCACATACAGGAATATCAAAAGCACATGGAGGCTTTTGATCAGAATGTAGCTAATGTCACAACTTGGATGTATCGTGCTGAAATACTGTTGGATGAATCTGATAAACAAAAGCCCCAGCAAAAAGAGGAAATTCTTAAGGTAAAAAATACCATTTTCTGGAAAGCATTAATTTTAATCTAAAAAGGAATGTGTCAAAACTAGGGGGTTTTGAAAGGTATCACAAATTGATTAATATTTTTTTTTGTGATAAAGCTACCCTCTGGCAGCTTGCAGATTACTTAATAAATTTGCACCGCATTGCAAAAGTTAAATCCCTGCAGGAATAAAATCAGATATGTTATTGTAAATTTTGGGGACTTCCTCGTGGGTAGAACAGCAGCTTATTAAAACTGTGTTTGCTGGAAAATACTCCTTAAAAACATCTGGTTGGACAAAATCCATTTTCCAGTGTTCTTCATTTTTAATCGCTTTTCTGTTTTTCTGTGATACTTTCCTGATATCTATGGTATCTGTGTTTGATATCTCTGTCATATGATTGTTTTAATTTTATAAACACCATTTGCATTGATGCCAGACCAACACCACAGACAAGAATATTATATGGTCAACTAGCTGTATAATAATGGGTTAATGTATTGATCAGGTTTTATTTGGCCTATTGCATCATTTGACCAACTGACGAAAAGTTAACTTGCAAGATAGATGTGAAATACCTTCTTTGTTGAGATTAAACAACGACAAATTATTATCTATATTGATTTTATTTTCTTCTAAAATTGGTATAAAGTCGTACTTTGTATTGAACTCTGTGGTCAGTACATACTATCTGAGGAACAGTTTGCAAATCAAAATCAGAATTGTATTGCTGGCAGTAACATAATTGTACCATTTACTATGGCAAGACTTAACAAATTCCAAAGCCGAGCATAAATCAATGCCTCCTGGATCTCAGCAGGACTACAAGACAATTTTTGTAGTTTAATGAGCAGTTTTGCCACCATCAGGTACAAAGTACAATTATCTTTGCCATCAATACATGTATATGTATTTGTATTGCGCAAAGGCATTTCATACAGGCAGTGAAATGTAATTCTTAATGCCCAACTGTGTTTGTAATTCCTGAATGCCTGGCTATCTTTGCTGGCCTCTGCCTGTGCTGGGATTTACTGTTAAAATTACTGTTGCAGAGGAAGAGGTATTTGCCCTCAGTTTTTTTTAATTTCTGACAGATTTATAGCAAAAATTCCGACTGGTTTCATCTGGTCATTTTTCTCTGCCTCAACTATGGGCATGAACAGTAATGAAAGCAACAACTATACATCCAGTTCCATAATGCATAAATTATCAGCTCTTCTTAGCTTTAGGAAGATAAAATAATTTAGCGTTTCCTGAAATATGCTGAGGATTGTATTATTGCAGATAACAACCTGCCTAGAAATAATGTTCACCATTAATTTCCTGTAGGAGATATTAAAACCAACATGTAGATACATTCCTTCTATAAATTTGAGAGACATGAGTGGGAATGTTAATGTTTTTCTACTGAATTTACGCACTCGTGCATACTTATCTGAATTTGCTTTGTGGTTTTGCTCCCTATTCCTTTGCACACTCTCTCTCTCTCTCTCTCTCTCTTTGCATTTATTACTAACTTCAAGCCCTGTCTCTTGCTCACGGACTGTAGCGCTTAAAGGCTGAGCTGAATGATATGCATCCAAAGGTGGACTCTTTGCGTGACCAGGCAGTAGACTTGATGACAAACCGTGGAGATCACTGCAAGAAACTAATAGAGCCTAAACTGTCAGAGTTCAACCAGCGATTTGCAACTATATCACAAAGAATTAAGAGTGGAAAGGTAGGAGGACTTGCTTCCGTACAGAAGTGCATACAAAACGGTATTTATATAAGGTACACAATTACAACTACATAGTGGGCTGCAGTTTCTCCAAAAAACAAGCTTTCAAAGGGAAAAAAATGTAGATCCTAAGAACATTTTTTTTTTAAAGTGTGAAGGGTTGGGGGTTTTGTCATTAAGGCCTTTTTTCACTGCTTCACAATTAGAAGTATTTGCCGACTTTGTATGAACTTAACAATGATTACTCCGTTAACTTATAAAGTAAGAGCAACATCTGGGAATCAGTAAGATTCTTAATCTTCTCAAAACATGAGTAGCCTTTTTGTTTATATAGATTGGGTTTGGGGGGCTAATTTTTCATTAAAGGCACCAGTCTTTTCCTATGAGGCTGTGACTCACCAAGGTTGGAGATATACATATACATAGATAGATATACACAGATTGTATCAATTATATTTTAGCTACTCATCTGTACAACCAGATTGACTACTGAATCTGAATTCAATATGGGTTAGGTAATTTTTAGTTGTGACTTCTGAGCTGGAATGAGGGAGAGTGTAAGCCACCTCCTTTCTCCAGTGTATTTACTGCCTTTATTGCAGAGAGCTATTCAGCAGATTAAAGCAGGCAACCGTACAGGTTGGTATATAGGATAATGGCAATACATGGATCCTGATCTTAACTCTTTTTGCTGGCTAATGTAATAGCACTGGAAATGAATCCACAGAAGATCAGTGGTAGAGCAGGAAATAAGCTTTGCACAAAGCACAAGTAAAGGGACATGGTTTTCGTTAGTTGTTTGGAATTTACACAGGGCTCAATACCTGGTGTAACCAGCACATTCTTTGTGGGTATTTGAGTTTATTTAGGTTACATTTCTGGAACAGAAATGAATGTCCTATTAATAAAGGTCTTTTTTTTTTTTTCCTATTGACCATCAGTAGTACTTCAGCTGTTCCAGTGTGTCTCTCACTTACTTTTTACAGAATTACAAACTGTAGATGGAGAACATCTTGGCACAAAGCCCAAACAACTGTGTTTTGTGACGTTTTTATTCTGAACATCTGCAATCTGCAGTGTGTATTTCCTTCTCAGTTTTACCTTGTACTTCCACAACACTGTAAGCATACAAGACTGATGCAGCCTTTGACAGGGTTGTATGAAATTATTGCTTGTCTTAGGGAACAATGGGACGGCCTGTAGATGGTTTACCAGGGGTTAACTATTTCCATTGCACGTTGTGGACTCACTCAAAGGAAGAGGAAAAGATACTTATCAAGATGAAGTATCTTCAGAATACAGCCTGCAAATGTCTTCCACCTGGCAACCTTCTCTCTCAGGTGTTCTCCGATTTGTGGAGATTGTATAGGAAGATGAGCTGGAATGGCAGCACCTCACTAAGTTTTATACACTCTGTACCTAGCAAGATGAGAGGAATTACTACAGCACATAATTTTAAGGGTAAATTAGAATTTAGGGGATTTTTTCCAAGACCTTGGGAAATGGACAGCTAGGGCATGATTCACAAAGGATATCTATAGTTACAGGTATTGTGTAAGATAGAGGGACAAAAGCTTATCTTAATTCTTGACGGTACTACTGACTTGCTGTATGCATTTATATAAAGGACTAAATTGCTGAGTGCCTCATTTCGTCCACCTGTATAATGTAGGTAACTGCATTTCCCTGAGTCATGATTTCAGCTTCATGGGATAAAAAATTATTTTTCTTACAGGGTGATATTATACTTCCTAATTTTGGTTTTGAGGCTTTTTTTCATACTTAGATAAAATTATTAACTCCATGAATAACAGATTAAAAATCAATTCAAGAGGAGAGTAAGCCCTCAGCTATTTTCAGTCAATTCTTACCTGTTTTCAAATTAGCTATATTTTTTCAAATATTATCAATTATAGTACAACAGTGAAGTAAATAGAAGTGATCTGTAAAGTCAATAAATTGTAGTACATAATTGCTGTGTCCCAAATTAACAAAAAAATCATGGTGTGCTAAAATGAGATGTACCATTTTCAAGTGATCTTTGAACTTCATTCAGTTACTGGAATTTCATTTAGTATTTTTCCTTCCATTTTCTGTTTTATTTTTTTCAGCATTTGCCAGAGATCGGTAAATTTATATTCCAGTTTTATTAGTTAATTTGTCTTTTAATGAAATTTAAGTACTTTTGAAGACATCCTTCAGAGCATTTGAGAAGAAATTGCTGTGTAGTTTGCTATTATTTCTACCTCAGTTGAAGTGCTTGCTGAGTGTAATTCCGAGCTTCTTGATGAAAATTTGCAAGCACAGTATTATTCTCTATCGCACATTATTTTCATTAATGTTTGTAAGCATGCAAAAAATCTTTGTCATTAAAACAATCAGCCAGATACAATTTTTACCCTCATTCTCCCAGGTAATTTGTGGAACAACTGAGAACAGGTTACAGTTGATGTCCAGTCTTTCTTGTTTTAACAGATTAACTTTCATCTTCATTACAAACTATTGCTTCATAATAAATACCAATTGTACTGTAGGGAAGAGTAAAAGAGAACTGATTAGAATATGGTGTGCTTATAGAATCATAGAATGGTAGGGGTTGGAAGTGACCTCTAGAGATCATCTAGTCCAAACCCCCTGCTAAAGCAGGTTAGCCTAGAGCAGGTTGCACAGGAATGCATCCAGGCGGGTTTTGAATATCTCCAGAGAAGGAGACTCCACAACCTCCCTGGGCAGCCTGTTCCAGTGCTCTGTCACCCTCACAGTAAAGAAGTTCCTCCTCATGTTCAGGTGGAACTTCCTGTGTTCCAGTTTGTGCCCATTGCCCCTTGTCCTGTCGCTGGGCACCACTGAGAAGAGTCTGACCCCGTCCTCTTGACATCCACCCTTTAGATATTTGTGAGCATTGATCAGATCTCCTCTCAGCCTTCTCTTTTCCAGGCTGAACAGACCCAGCTCTCTCAGCCTTTCCTCATAAGAGAGATGCTCCACTCCCCTAATCAACTTTGTGGCCCTCCGCTGGACTCTCTCCAGTAGTTCCCTGTCTCTCTTGAACTGGGGAGCCCAGAACTGGACACAGTACTCCAGATGCGGCCTCACCAGGGCAGAGTAGAGGGGGAGGATCACCTCCCTCGACCTGCTGGCCACACTCTTCTTAATGCACCCCAGGATGCCATTGGCCTTCCTGGCCGCAAGGGCACACTGCTGGCTCATGGTGAGCCTGTTGTCCACCAGCACTCCCAGGTCCTTCTCCGCAGAGCTGCTCTCCAGCAAGTCAACCCCCAGCCTGTACTGGCACATGGGGTTGTTCCTCCCCAGGTGCAAGACCCTACACTTGCCCTTGTTGAACTTCATCAGGTTCCTCTCCGCCCAACTCTCCAGCCTGTCCAGGTCACGCTGAATGGCAGCACAGCCTTCCGGTGAGTCAGCCGCTCCCCCCAGCTTTGTATCGTTAGCAAACTTGCTGAGGGAACACTCTGTCCCTTCATCCAAGTCATTGATGAATACGTTGAACAGGACTGGACGCAGCACTGACCCCTGGGGAACACCGCTGGTCACAGGCCTCCAACCAGACTCTGCACCACTGATCACAACCCTCTGCGCGCTGCCATTCAGACAGTTTTATGTCTTTCTTAAGAAGACAGTTGTATATCCAAGAGTTCCTAGAACATCATAAAGCATTAATTACCTCTAAATATAAATTTTATGCAAGAGTCATCAAGAATTTGTTAATTTCTCTTGCATTTAAAGCTTTGAAAGAAGAAAGCTTTTTCTATTGATACTTTGTAATGCAGTTAGCAAATATATTGCTTGTTGGAAATTAAACCGTCTACAGGTACTTGGATATCAGGTAGAGAAAGGGTGATGTATTGTTAATGAGTGGCATTTGGTTTAGAGTTAAAACTGAACAGTAAGATAGAACAACATAATTATACTGTGATTCATATTGGAGGAATTGTGTCTGTTTGGTTTGGTCGAGGGTTTTTTAGTCCTGCATTTTTGTTGAGTTTGGTGAAGTTTTGTTAGGTTTTTTTAATGTCACAAAATATTGTTAGGGGAATTTTTTATAGGAAGATTATCCATCTTTTATTTTGTATAATTCACCTGGCATTTGTGCTATTCTTTGTGAGAGAGCAATGATTTCAAAGATTTCAAAACACTGAAATGAATTATCATGACATTTTTCTCCATTGGTAGTAGTAGGTGATTTTTCATCTGAATGGATGGCTTGTTGCTGTGTGAGTAATTTCTGACAAACCAGGTTTAGGCGAGTAGTGTCAACATTTAATTTTTTAGACAAGTTGTTATGTTACACTATTTATCCAAACCTGTTCTTAAACACACAAATGTGAGAATATAATATTTTTTTTAAAAAATTCACTCACCATAGATTTCTTGTGTTCTCTTACATGGAAATTCTACCGTATTGTTAAATACCTATCTTTACAACTCAAAGTACCCAAAGATACAAGTATGGTGTAGGTCTGTTTCCACATGATGGAGAGTCTACCATTGTTTTAGCAACAGGGGGTAGAAAAGAAGTCTCTTTTCATTTATATTCCTAATAAAACTATTAAGTATGTGATTTAAATAAATAATCTTTTTATCTCTCCCATTTTAGCCTTTCATTCCTTTGAAGGAACTGGAGCAATTTGACTTCGATATACAAAAAATGCTTCAACCACTGGAGGTTGAAATTCAGCAGGGGGTGAATCTGAAAGAGGAGGACTTCAATAAAGATATGGTAATTTGGTTGAAATGGAATTCTGAAGGAAGTAGGCAGAGTGATGAAAAAACCTGATTGAAAATTAGAAACTTCCATATTTGCATTAGGATCTTTAGATTTAAAAAAAAAAAAAAAAATACTGCGCTAATGTATCATAAAACCCAAAATCCCAAGTTAGCATTAACTAGAAGTTTTAGTGATAAGTTAATTGTTAGTTTATAAGAAAAACATTTTTTGACCCTTATGAAAACACTAAGGAAACCAGGAATGTTATCTGTGGGTCCTATACTAGTACCAGCAATATTACAGAATAGAGAATGAATAATAAAATCTTTGTAGCAGTATAAGGACCAAGAAAACTCAGAATGTTGTATCTAAATAGGAAATATTGTAAAAGAAGACATTCACTAAAAACAAATGCTAGGCAATAATCATTGAAAGAAATACCACTCGCCAATTAGTTCTTAACAGATCTGATTATCCCATTTATTGTAAATAGTTTTTGTAGCTGTGGCAAGCTTTGTTACTCACATTTGCTCTTTGCAGGTAGGTAGTAAAACTGCATATTAGGGAGGAGAAAAAACAGAGGAGTAGAATACTGCTGTGCTTTGTTACTGTTGCGCTTTGTTACTGTTGTGACAGTGGAGTGTTTTCTCCAGAGTGATTTTCAGAGGGATAATGTTTCTTGGCTGGGCAATAACATAGATTCGTCTTTTAAAACCCTGTCTTCGTGAGTCCTCAGCAAGATCAAATACGTATTTCTTTACAAGCAATATTCTTTTCCTTTCAAGGAATTTTTCAATGATAACTATTTTATATCAATGCTGAAAGGAATTTTATGGGGCATTTTTACGGGGAATTTTTTTTTTTAGGCAGGATAACTAACATTTAAGGCAGTATCATTTTCCCTGCCAGAATAGCTGTTTTGCATTGTGGTGATACATGAAATGCTCAGTAATCACATGGCCTCCTCACATACTGGCAATTACAGTGACTAGTGACAGTGATTTAGAGTATTTTAGATACATCTATTCTTTTTGTTTTAAAGTAAAGTATATTTTACCTTTTGCCTTTAATATTTTTATCCTGTTATCCTGGATGCTACATAAAATCTAATATCAAACATCTGTAGGTTTTCAAGTGCTGTTTTACTTATACCCCTCAAGTGTCTATACGTATTGTAAAAAGCAAATAAAAGTTATTTGGTCTTCAGTATAGAACTGCAAGTAACTGTTAGATTATTACCTTAACAGAGGAAGTGTAGTTTTATGTCTGTATCTCCTAGTGCTGAAGTAATAATTAGATTTAAATGCCCATTATACTTGTTATTTTTTTTAAAATCAGAGTGAAGATGATGAGAGCACAGTGAAAGAACTGCTGCAAAGAGGCGACACACTTCAAAAGAGAATCACAGATGAGAGAAAACGGGAGGAAATAAAGAAAAAACAACAGCTGTTGCGGACTAAACATAATGCTCTCAAGGTATAGGAGCTACAGTTATAAGCATATGCTACTAAAAATTTTTTTTCTTCATTTCAGGGCTTTCTTCTGTTACATGAATCTTCATTACTGTTTAGAGATGAGTAATTTAAAACTGGTTATAGACATACATTTTCTTACATACTTATCTTGATGCCTTGGAAAAGACACTTTCAGTCTCCAGCTTAACAAGTACTGTTTTGTCCTCAGTGTTACAACCATGTGATTTCCATTTGGACAACAACGATTTCTTTAATTTAATTTAATTTAATTCCTTTTTTAGCATGTGTTATGTTTCTCCAACAGCAGTCAAGACCTTAGTTAGAATGAGTCAGAAACAGAAAACTTAAATTTTCAGTTGTATAACATACCTCTGGCAATAAATAAGTTGTTTTATCCATTAGTAAAAGATTTACATGTTATGTTCTTTAGTGGGAAGAGTGACTCCAGCCTTTTTAGAACAGGGTAGGTGGTAGTAGACCTAGCAGCTAAGAGGCTGAAAACCAAAGTCACATATCAAAATTCTGTGTTACCACACTCCTGGAGGTATAACTGTATGATACTATTCCTAGAAACATTCACCGTGAGACATATTTGGACAAGCTAATAGTCGTAATTGGAAGTGTTGTCTTTCAAGGGAAAAATAAAAGTGAGGAAAGAATCTTACAGTTTGAAAGTCACCTTGGTCACCTACCTGGAGCTGTAGGCTCTGGCTACTATAGAATTTTTCATCTTACTGGCAAGCAGAATTATTCTTTCTCTTGAAAATTTTGATTAAGTTGTTCTTGGCTTGGGGAACATGGCATGGTTACATTTTATTATTATTTATTTTTAAGCAGCATCTTTCCTTTCCTGTGGATTTCATTCTAGTTTTTACATTTTTGCAGATCTGTTTGAATTCAGTAAAAGAATAGCTAATACATACCATTGTTTTGTCCACATTTAAACTTGAAATCTATTAGGTGTGTCCAAATTGAATGGAAGTAATTCATAATTTTCATGGAGAAGAAACAACAAAAGTGTTTCTAGAACTATGCTATTGACCAGATCCATACTGGCTATTTTTATGGAATGGAGTAATTCATTTTCCTTTGGATGACTCAAGGTATTCAACCTCATCAAATAAAATACGAGAACAACTGAGGCAAATTCATCTAAGTATTTTTATATAAAATGTACCAGTAATTTTTAATTTACTTCTTAATAACAAGTTATAGAAATGAAAATATTTTCTGAGTCAAGTCAAGCAGTTAAAGGAAATGCAAAAGGAGTATATCTAATAATATTTTTATGAAGTAAAATAACATTTTTTTACCTTCCTTTAATGAGAACTTTTAATACTTTTATAAAGCTGAGTCATAAACACAAGACATTTTTATGTAAATGGTATTTCATTTAGAAAAAGGAAACTTGTCTTTGCATACATTTCTGCATTGAAATGGTTTTCTTTTGAATAGCTACAGAGTTTGCATGCAGGCTAGAGTTTCACAGGAGACCACAAAACACAGGAAGCTCACTTATGGCTAGATACTAAGTGGGCTGTGTTTCCATCTGTCCAGTAAGTATTCTGAGCAGAAGTGTTTTATATAAAATATTGACATTTATGTAAGTGTCTTAACTTCTCTGAATATTGGTGACTGTCTCAGTGGTTTGTTCAACATATGAACAACCCTGAGTTAGGTAACCTTCTTTAAAAGAAAAAATAATCCGTTAAACTGATGAAAATATGCTGTATTCAGTTACTTACATGCTGGTAAACTGAAGAAAATAAGCTGCGTTCAGATGCTTACATGCTTACTTAAAATATCAATGTTTAATTTAAAAAATTAGTGGCCTTCTACACTTTTTTTCCTCTTCAGTGTACACACATGCCAATTCATATTTTATAAGCCTTTAATTCATATTCTAATAATGTCTGCACTGTGAACAGGACTTGAGATCTCAAAGAAGAAAAAAGGCTTTAGAGATTTCTCATCAATGGTATCAGTACAAGAGGCAGGCTGATGACCTAATGACATGGCTGGATGACATTGAGAAAAAGTTAGCCAGTCTACCAGACCACAAAGATGAGCAGAAGCTAAAGGTAATGTTGTTTTGGGATGGCGATGTTAGATCTTTTTAAGTGACAGTTTATCAATTTAACAGACAGGAAATGCAAAAAATATTCAAAAGTATATAGAAAATTATCAGTTCAGTCCTTTATTACTATTTATAGTAAACCAAGTCATAATTATCTGTATTCAAACTGACATTTCTTTGTTGTACTACTTGTATTTTTTATACAGATTGTTACGTAAATAATTTGAAACACACTAAATATTTTTTTTTTGTCGATAATATGGAAAGTGTGCAATGTATTATGAAGCATCAAATGTTTTCTAGTAAAAATTGTAATTGATTTTATGTATCTTTGTTCCAGATGAACAAATGACTTACCGATATGTGGATGACCTCTATCTCATGTTAGCACATTCATTTTCATCAGAACATGTTCATATGTCACTGTCAAACTCTATAGATTTATTTACATACTGTCAAAGGTTTTCCTAGTTTATTTTGCATCGTCTTTGCTTCGTTCTCTGTTGATTTTCCCACAGAGTAAAACAGAAATTAAGTAATATCTTAAAGAGTCAAATAATATATTTGTAAGCTGTCCAAACACTATTTGTCCTGAATATGCTGACCCTTACTGAGAAAAGAATTTATCCAATTGCCCATCACAGTTACGAACAAGAATCTGGAAGTGGAAACTGTTGGCCTTTGCTAACTAGTTTTCAGTTGTTAGTATCTCTAGAGCCAATCTCCAAGAAGGTTCTTCAATTTCGGTTATTTTTGTTTTGTTTAAATGTAAAATAAGACATGAAATAGCTGTAAAATTTAATTGTAACAATAACATGAAAATGGAATTTCTGACAGAAGTATTTTGCTAATTTTAAGTTGATTGATCTAGTTAGCTAACTGTCCTGGGCCCTGTATTGGTTTTGCTCACTAGGAGATTGATGGAGAGTTGGAGAAGAAGAAGGAAGATCTGAATGCGGTGCACAGGCAGGCTGAACGCTTGTCTAAGGATGGGGCTGCAAAAGCAGTGGAGCCAACCCTGATACAGCTCAGCAAGCGCTGGCGAGATTTTGAGAGCAAATTTGCTCAGTTTCGAAGACTCAACTATGCACAAATTGTGAGTTGTTACTGGCAAACCCGTATGTTTGCAACTGCTACTAACAGCATCCTACTAACAATGAGAGCTTCAGGGTCAGTGTCAACTCCTCAGATATTAATAAGAAAAACCCTATTGTCTGCAAGTGGGGGAATCTTTATCTTCTAATACAATAGTTCTCTGCTTTGGTCTTAAAATTACCCTTAAATTAAATCAGTCAATTACAAAAAAAACCAACAATGATGAATTCATGTTTATTTCTGTTGCATCATTATTTTTCCATAACAATTTCCAGTTTAAAAGCATCAGTTTACCATGCTTCTATTCTGTTCAGTGAACATGTAAATCAGAAAAATTTGTCTTTTTCAAACTGCTCATCCCATGCAAATTTTAATTGCTTTTTTTATTTGTCCATGATGTGTTATACCCACATTAGGAAGACGTTAATAAAATTCGTATAACACTATATATATACATGGCCTCTTCTTCAAATGCCTAAATTCTCAAATGATTTTTTGCAAGAAAGTGTACTTTTAAATTTGACAGGACGAAAGCATAATTTTATGGACCAACTTTGTGTCTTCTGATTTTGAGTTGTTTAGTTGTATATAAAATATAATTATTCTTACTGCTTTATACATGCTGCAATAACTGGATAAATAAAAGTGAAATAAACTGTCGCTATTTCACATTTATGATTGAAATACGTATTGAGTGTCGCCCATTTAGAAGGTTACCAGAGATTGCTTTCGCACTTATACGGCAGATTTCCGTTACCATTCCTACTCTCTGCTCATTGTCTTCTGGGCTTTTTATTTTATAAGAAAGATAAAATTTGCTCTCAAGGAAGTTGTTGCATTATGTGCTCTTCTGTAATCTTAAAAGTGCTAGTTGTAAAAGAGTGTTTCAACGAAATATAATTTTATTTATTTTTAAATACATCTAGATTGCAGACAGGATAATGTAAAATTACATACATGAAGTGTTATTTCTGATTGATATAGGGTCGACTGTTTTCAAAAAGAAAAAAGTTTCAAAAATCAGCAATAATGTATAACCTTTTGGTCAATACAGTCCTCTCTAATGTACTGAGTGTATTCTGTATTTTTAACTTTTATGCTGTTAAGTTACGTAATGTATATATAAAAATAATAATTGAGATAGCTGTGCAGTTAATGGAAACAATCAGAGAAACATTAACTTTGGTTTGTATGTTATTAAATCTTGTTCCATCTGATTACTCTTTTCATCTTACTATGGTTTATATTAAACTTGATGGATGTAATCAGTTGCAAATCGTTTATATTGGCATGGAGCTAGAGCAGGCTTCAGTTTGTCTTGTAAATGAGTCTTTTTTTTATAATGAATATATTGGTTCCTTTGATAAACAAGTAAGAAATAAGAATGTGCATGCAATTTATATGAAAACACTCTGCTGTCAGTGTGCTTTTTATGTTACCCACCACCTACCATGACAGAGGATGAGTATATCCATTATAAAATTTTACTAGCAAATCAGTAAAACTATATATTAGCCTATTTTTCTTTAAAAGATGTAAGGCAGATACATCAACACATGGGCTTTTGAATTGGTCAGAGAAATACAGTCATTGACTTTTTAAAGCCATGTAACCATTGCATGTATTTCTATTATTAAAATACATCATTTATATAATATATTTCTATCCTTGTGATGATTAAATTTTTAAATATTCCCAAATATGTCATGCAAGAAGGCTACTTGTTCGTATGTATATGGGGAATGAGGTCGTTATTCAATGAAATTTACATGTGTACAGGATAATTACTGTGTCCTAATTTTTCATGAAAAATATCTTTCTCTGTTGACAATGACCAAGGTGATATTTATATAAGATATTCTAGAAGTTTTACAGAAGCTACTGAAACTTATGAGAGGCAGTATATTTTCATGACTCAAATCAGAGTGAGAAGTACGACTGCCTTGTTACTGTTTTGGCTTTGCTGAACCAGTGAAACAAAGTGAATTTCTCTTGAGTCCTTTTTTTTTCTTTTTTAATACAACCTAAGTACCTACCTCACAGGGATGTTGTGAGGATTAATTAATTGTTTATCCAGACTTTAAAATACAAAAGAAAGATGAAAATTCAAACTATTCACTTGAACACATGCATATACAATCAGAAATAACTCACAGATATTTCCTATGTTAACCACCAACTGAATAAAAACATAATAAAAATGCAAAAAGGAAATTATTTTTAAAGCCAAAGAAAAAGAAAACTGCTGCATTTTTTATTTGTAACTGATGTATTCAGTAACAGACTTACTTAACAATTGAAAGTTGTTATTATAAATCAATGAGGATTTAGTTGTTCTGTGTATCTTGCAATTTATTATGATTCATTGAATAAACATAGCAACACTGCATTGAAGAAGATCTTTAATTATGTGGCTTAATGACAGATTTGCATTTCTTACCTTTGTTGGAGCTAATATACTTCTGCTGTGAAAGTGTGAAATTAGAATGATCATGCTCCCCTGGATTTTACTTTTTTCCAATATTTATTGGGAAGACCTGTCAGAAGGATATAGGAACCATAACCATATAAGAATTGTTTCTCTCCAGCATGATAGTTTCTCATAAAATTCTTATTGTCTCACAAACACATAGCAGTAAATATCTGGTAACCTATTGATGAATATGTATGGGTGTGTACATATATATATATATATATATATATATAT